>CM040240.1:241969939-242569939 GCA_022545495.1 Chrysanthemum lavandulifolium
ATATATACTTGAGGGAGATTGTTGGAATCACTCTAAGCAGTATTTCAAGTATTTATATTTCATATGTAATAGGTAGCTTTGTTATGGCCTTTATGTTTGTTTAAGGTCAAGCTTATGTAGAAGGCCCGTAAGCTTGATCCTAGCCAATAAGGAATAGGGAAGGAGAGGAGTGTTGCCTAGCTCCTTGCCTATAAATACATTGTAATAACCTTCATTTGAAGGTTGGTTGTTCAAGTTTTCTCTTTCACTACACTCTACGCATAACCGGTCGAGTATACTTGTGTGTGTGTGTTTGGTTTACTTGTTCAATCGCCTTATCTCTTCTCTTATAAGCTTGTGTTGTAAAACTAGTGACCTAACATTAACATATATTGTATACTTTTTTAACATGTAGATCCCTTGGCATGACAATCGTCCGTTCTCCATAAATCATTGAAGACACCGTCGAAAAGTGTCATCAGTTATGTCCAATCTGATTGACATTACTGATAGGTACTTTG
Organism: Chrysanthemum lavandulifolium; assembly: GCA_022545495.1. Classification (NCBI taxonomy): domain Eukaryota; kingdom Viridiplantae; phylum Streptophyta; class Magnoliopsida; order Asterales; family Asteraceae; genus Chrysanthemum; species Chrysanthemum lavandulifolium. The sequence continues at coordinate 241,970,440 of CM040240.1, forward strand.
TTATGCTGTTGTCTTTTTAGTTTTAGGCATTTGTATGTTCTAGTATATAAGTTAAGATGATATGTACGAACTACTTTTTTGTAATAGGAATTTTGGAACGTAAATACGTTTAGTGCTAGAACTCGTTATCATCTAAGTTAAATTTTGGAATATATGTATTGACGTTTATGGTTTATTAGTTAACCTTGGAATGTATGATGTATTTGGTAATTTATGGGTCAAAAGTTATCTGTGTATTGCTTGAAACTAGAGTGTGGATCTGGAAAGTGGAATCTGGAATTGAAATTGAAATCTGCATTTGTGCTAGAAACTAGAATAATTAAAAACATTTCTTCTTTTCAAAAAATGTAATAGACAGATTTATTGACAGAAACAGGTCTCTATATATAAAATAAGACCAGTGAAACACTCAAAAACAGGTCTCGATAATTAAATTGGGGCGGGTTTATAGTTAGTAACCGGTACATAGAAGCCCCGTAATCATACTATTATATAAAAGATTTACCTATAATATATGTACAATCAATGTTTGGAAAAAATAGATATCGCTAGTGTTGTTGTTGTTGCTGATGTTGTTGCTAATGTTGTTACTGAAAAAGATTAAAATTATATATTTTTTTCTTTGTAATAATATTTGGCAAACTAGTTGTACTAGTAGATTAATAATATAAAATGACATAATGTAAATACAAATAACAAACCAATACTAATAGGAATAATAAATAAAATTATTGATATAAATCATAAAGGGCAAATCAGTAATTTTATGAAACTAATCTCCACCATCTTTATAAAAGCTAGTTTTGAGAACTTATTTTTTAGGAACTTATTTTTCTAAAATAATCTACAACCTTGGTTTGCCAAACAAAGATTAATTTTTTGACCAAACTTATTTTTCAACAATTAACTTTAAGTCTTTATAATCTTTCACAATCTCTCGCGCCAAACATGACCGTACATCATCAATTAATAGTGAGCTACTATTCAAGTTTTGAAAATTTTATCTTCATTACTTGCCATCATTAACAACTAGCTAGCCACTCTTTCATTTCACCCACTTCAGTCAATCTTTCTCAAACTCAAACCATCCTTACCCATTTCCTATTTCCTGGCGACATCATTTTTCGACCAACAATTCAGCTTATTCTCTCGACAATCATGAGTTAATAAGGTGTAGTGACTTAACTTGCCATCATTTTGTTTTTCTTGATATTTACTTTCTAGATAAAATATTATTGCCATATTCTCAAACAACCAACCCCTAACCCAAATACCACCGACCCAACTCCTATTCCAAATACCACCGGCCCAACTACCACACCGGTTCATATTGGCCCAATACCACCTGTCCAACCCACCGGCCCAAATCCCCTTCCTCATACCATTGGCCCACTCCTCACAATGGTTAATCCCGACCCAACTACTCATATCGTGGTGATGCCAATGCAGTGTCTGAGACGTCCTGGTTACGGAATCTTCTTCGATAAATTTACTCTCCTCTACATTCTGCCACTACTGTTTATTGGGATACTTGGGCCGATGGTATTTGGAATAGGAGTTGGGCCGGTGGTATTTGGGTTAGGGGTTGGTTGTTTGAGAATATGGCGAGCAATAACGTTTGCAGTGGTGTCGAGAAAGGTGTAAGAAGGGGCATCATTAGGTGTGGCGGACCAGAATGGAAAAATAGTCTCATCAAATGTGACATGACGGGAAATGATGATTTTATTGGTGGGAAGGTTAAGGAAACAAAATTTCGCGGTGGTTTGATGGGTAGCCAATGAAAATACATGGAGTGGAGCGTGAGCCAAGTTTATGATTGGTGTCAATGTGGGCATAACACAAACAACCAAAGACATAAAGACGTGTAGTTGGGTTTTGTGTTATATAGGTGAAAGTGAGGCGTGCTGTTATTTATGGCGGTGGATGGTAAAATATTTAAGAGGTGGGTGGCCATGTGAAGGGTTTCGACCAAAAAATGAGATGGAATATAGGCTTGAAAAAGTAAAGTACGGATAAGGTTGTTTATTTTCCGAATCATATATTCGGATTTACCATTTTATTGAGAGGTATGGGGCACGAAAAACGTGTATGGATGTCGTGTTTAGTAAATAATCGATGAAATATGGTGTTATCAAATGCACCACCATGGTCACATTGAAAAGCTTTAGTTTCCTTATTAAATTGAGCTTTTACATGAGAACGAAATTCAACAAACTTAGCAAAAGTTTCAGATTTGTTATGCAAAAGATATACCCACAAGTAATGAGAATAATGGTCCAAAAAATAACATAGTATTTAATGCCACTTTGACTTGGAAGTGGGGAAGTCCACAAATTTGAATGCACAATATCAAAAGCAAAATTAACTATAGTATCGAAAAAAGAAAACGGAAGCCTCACATGCTTGCCAAGTTGACATGCATGGCACATGTGAGGAGACTTCACTTTATTACACAAAATAGCATTATTAGAAAGTAAAGAACGTTGCACTTTATTTCACGGATATCCAAGTCGTTGGTGCCTCGTGTGATAACTAGCAAAGCTTGAGGGTATGATGTAGGTGAGGTGACAGGATACAAGTCTTTAGTGCTATCATAACAAAGGAGAATTCGCCGAGTCAAATCGTCTTTCACAGAAACCAAACTCGTCAAATTTAATAAAAACTTTGTTGTCACAGGTAAATTGACGAACATAAATTAAATCTTTTACAATATGAGGTGTAAGTGTAATTAAAACATTATGAAGGTGAAGGGGACAATGAGGGTTAGAAAACAAGTTATGGCCCCGTGTTGGTGATGAGTATAGATTTACTGTCACCAATAAAGACTGACAAATAAATACTTTTATTATAAATAGTACTAAGATTATTTGCATTAGAATTTAAATGGGAGGACGCACCTATATCCATATTCTAGCTCGCGTCACCAAAATCTTGAAGTGCTAAAACGGGAATGGGCCTGAACTTAGGGGTGTTCATCGGTTCGGTTATCGGGTTGTTCGGTTTATTTGGTTAATTTTTTTTTCTAGGTATAACCGAAAACCGAACCGAAAACCGAACCCTCATAACCGAAAACCAAACCGAATAACCCGAATTACATAAATTTAATTATTTATTCATTTATTTATATATACTTTTTGCAAAAAAAAATTCAAGCTTAAAAAATATTATATTTATATTATAAAAAAATTTAATATTTTTTTTATATATAAATATATAAAAAATATATATATCTATTTGAATTTGGTTTTCGGTTTGGATTGCTAAAACCATAACCGAACCATAAACCGAATATTTAATTCGGTTCGGTTCGGTTTTGGCAAATTCGATTCGGTTATTTATGGTTCGGTTCGGTTTTGGTTTTCGGTTTATTCGGATATTACCTAACCCATGAACACCCCACCTGAACTGTGCGTATACATGTTGTTGGGCATGTTGGGCTTGAGACATTTAATGTAAGCGAGTATATTGGGCTAGTAGTATTTGTTAGGCATGAGCAATCTGTAAAAGTTTGGCTTGCGTCATTCCACTGAGGTCCATTACGGTGGTAGATATTCAACACAACAGCTATTAGACTTTTTTTCTTTACTTTTTGATGACTGATCGATTGAGCAGCGAAAGAAGTCACGGAAGGTTCTTTTTTTTTAATTTAATTAAATCACATTGTCTAACCAATCAAACAATAAACTTGCCAAATGGTTGAAACTTGAACTAATCACAACAAAAGTTTAGAGCCTGGACACTCTCATTCTTTCACGTGAATGGTTTTGTGTAGTACTGGTACTATGCAAGGAGAAGTATAGTATTGGTATGTGAATGCTAAGTGGAAACTATGTTACTATGGACGTGTAGTCTAATATGCAAGGATAATTGATTATGGAGAATAAATGAATAGTGGTATGGCTGATTAGGAGATGTTTTAGGAGAGGATGTAAAAGGCTATGATACCATGTAAACTTTAGTAATTCTCATAACTGAATAATGAGTTTGAGTACAATATAAATAATGTTAGGAGGCGTTTGGTTTGTTGTCATCAATCACAATGGGTAAAGATATAGGTATAAGGTGAAATCACACAATGAAAGTATCAATTCCAATTCTATTGTTTGGATTAATTAATAGGGTATCTTTTTTTGTTTTTATATCCGATAGTAGGTCCATCTTCATAACTCAAACTAAAAAAAAAAAAAAAAAAAGTGAAATACAAACTATTGTGGACGTCATTAGTTGAGCGGGCCCAATGAAGAATGGGTTTTCTCATACCACACTATCTTGTCTAGTATAGGGGTGTTCAAAAAGCGAGGCAAAAAGAAGCGAGAGCGATTCCGATGCCGGCTGGAAGCGGGACCGTATAATAAAACCATAGATACGGTTCTTGGTCCTAAAATTCCAAAATTTCGGTTCTCGGGACGGTTCGGTCGGGCCGTCAGGTTCAGTACTTTCCGAAAGAACCGTGTGGCGTAGAGAGGGGGGTGAATCGTTTAGTTTCAAACTTAAAACTTTTGTATCAAATATAGTATAAACCATTGCATTTGCTAATCTCGGCCAGGATGCATTTAACATTACGGCATGTAAGGCCAACCCTTAACATCACATAAGATTCGCAAGATTAATGGTTCATTATAAATCAAGTTTCACCATTATTAGTCCGGTTGCTTTTCTTGATCAAGCGTGTCATAATATGTAAAGTTTTAAATATAGTTTATGACTATATGAAAGACCAAGTATGTATCACAAACATAGACATCAACCACATAGAAAATAAACAATGTAATGCAAGAATAAAAGTAAAGCGATAAGTAAAAGGATAGACAAACCAACATGAGGATTTATAGTGGTTCATTACAAGGACACCTTCCTTGCCTACTCCACTCCCAGTCACCTACTCGAGTTGCTTTACTATATCAACAAACTCCATTCTTGGCGGATAAAACCTTACACAACGTCGCTTACACTTTTTCCTACTAAGCTAAACACCGAGTTCTTCCGAGGTAGAACCAAACCTATCACAACGTCGCCTACCCTTTATCCGGTACTAGGCTAGATACCGAGTTCCATTACAATGGAGGGACTACTACCCAACACTACACCAACAACTAACCCCAAAGGAGATCTACTCCTTATGACAATATCAACAAGGATGACAATATCCTTGTGACCCAATACTAATCTATCTTGTACATCGAATCACAACATATCGAATGTACACCTTAGGCACCTTTCACTAATGCCTTTGACTCGATCTCTAGGCACCCTTCACTAATGCCTTGTGACTTGACTTCTAGGCACCCGTTATGTTTTGTGGCCCAACATAACAAACCTTGTGTTTATGGCACAAACACATAAACCATCTAGTCTAGTCATAGATACAAGAATATGATACTAGACAATATCCAAGACAATGTGTCTAATGGATATGAAGTCCTAAACTAAACATCACGAACACAAAGCATGATATTGTTAGTCTTGTATGAATGAAGATGACAAGTTTCCCAAGCTTGTTGTAGAAGATCTTCATTTGCTTGTATGCTTGTGATGGGTGATCACTTCAGTAGGTAAAGATGCAAGATCTCTAAGCTTGCTTTGGAGGATCACTTCGGGAGTATGCTTACAACAAATGAAAGTTAGAAGCATTATGATCATATGAGATGAGGGTGGTTTACATGTTTCCTAATGATATAAATATCCTAGAAATGGTGGAGAGAAACTATGTGTGAAGGTGTGAAGAAATGGTAAAGTGGCTTGCTATTTATAGGCAAAAGGCCAAAACCATGTTACGCCCCAAGGATCCCTCACGGAGGATCCGCCCTTGTAATTCCAAGGGATCCGTGGGACATTTGAGGAATCCGTGTACGCTCCTCTTTACCTATAGTTTATGGGTTAAAACCATGGGCTATGGGTCATGGTTTTGAGTACCCACCAAGGTACAATGTATCTAGACATTGAGTATGGGTCTTGGGTCATGGGTCATGGGTTTTACCCAACACATTTACTTATGTTTATGTATTTTATAAAGTGTTTAACTAAGCATGTTTAATGGTTTGTTAGGGGTTTGATCATAACGCAACATAACAAACATGTACGAACCTGTGTTGTAGCATACAAGGACTTGAGTCGTCGAGAGGTGTTGAGAGTATGTTGAGACAAAATATAATTACAAGTAACTTATATATTTTACGTTATGTATTACAAGTTACATGAATGTCATCAACAAAACAAATGAGAATGTATAGATTAAATATCGTAATATTTGCACTAACAATCTCCCCTTTTTTGATGATGACAAAATATTTGTAAACGTAATAGATAGGTAAAATGTCAAAGTTACTTGTGTCCGTACTTCCTATACATTACCTTCTCCGTTTACACTATTCTCCCCCTTTTGTCGAAACAAAAGGGTGTGTCATGAGTTTAAACTTAATTTCTCCCAAGAATGGTGAGTTTGCATCATCCCTAGTGAAGTTAAAGTAAAAACACCTTATTGCTCCAATTGGCACTGCACGCCAATACCTTGACCACGAAACACTAATGACGAAGCTTAGCAACTCATGACCTTGAGCTTGCACGTCTTCAAGAGGTGGTGATCTCGCCTTTAAGAGGAACCTAGAGAATCAAATAAAAAAAAGAAAGATCATTTGAATTGTAACCATTATTGCCAACGGCTCAATGGATCAAATTTTTAAGGCTTAACCTACATCAAGGTTAGTGTTAAAAAAAATATATGATGAGAAAGATATCACTTTTTTGTTGAAACATAAAGGAATTTTGAAGAATGAATGTGTGCATGCTCCCCTTTGACGGTTGCTCCCCCTTGTTAAGGGCGTCAAGTATTTTAGGAAGGCTAAGATGAAATTATTGCAAAATTTGCAATGTTTTTTGTTTTGACGAAAAACTCCCTTTATTGAGAGCGCCAAGTTCTCCTAGTGTGTTTTGAAAATCTACAAAAAAAAAGTTAGTGCAAAATTATATTAGTCCTTGGACTAGTAAGTCATATGATGCACTTTATAAATGCTCGACGAGCTCCCCTAGCTCGAGGCGTCAAGAAGAACCTACAAAAAAATTAGTGTAAAATTTAGTCCATAAATGAGCGAGAATCCCATACACATCAAAGTGTATATATATGAACCTACAAAGAAAATATTAGTGTCAAAAAGAGAATAATCCTACTACTTGCATCATCATGGTTGGTTTAGAGGTTGTAAGGTTTGTTCAAGGTAAGAAAAAAATGTGCTTAGGGATGAGACGCATTTCATTACGTAATTCACTTGGCTTTTGACAACATAGATGTTTGTGGAGGATGGTTGAGCGACCATGAATTGTAGTGGTAGTGAGACACTTGTAGGATGTGGTTGATACAAGTAGCTTGTGGTTTGAGATTGTGGTTGACACAAGTAGGATGTGGTAGAACATGAAAAATACTTCATCATGTAGTTCATGAACTAGACCTTGGACACGGTGATGAAAGGTATCAAGGTGAATCTTTGACTTGGTTGATGACTCAATAGAGGTGGTAAACGTGATGACTTTGTGAGTAGTGATAAAAGTGAAGTAAGATGGTTAGGATGATGCAAGATTAGGAATAAAAAAAAATGTGCGAATGAGCACAACTTGACTTGATGATGAAATCAACCATTGTCATCCTACAAGAATCCAAAAGAGTTAGTACAAAAGGAAAAAATTTATACAAATGGATAAATTGTTCACATAAAATCATGAAACGAAAAGAAAGAACACGTAAAGAATCATATAAATGCAACTCATTTATAAACATATAAGAAAATGATAATCCTAAGTGTTGAACAAGTGCATGTGTGGGAAAAAAGAATTTTGAAATGATTATCTAAAGAGATAAAGTACCTACTATTCCACGATTCCACCGGTTCCCTCACTAGAGGGATCCGACTAGCTTAAGTCTAGGGATCCGGCTAACAGATAAGGTAAAAAAAAGGTGATTGGGTTCTAGCAAGGTCTAGCACCTACATATCCTAAGTTACTCATTCTATTAAGTGTCTTACATGAAGATGGACTTAAATGATCGTTTTAGCTAGAGTTGACATGAATCTGTCACCCGGATCCCACGGTTCCCTCCAATGAGGGATCCGTCTTGGCTAATCCTAGGGATCCGGCTCTCAGCAGTTAGGAAAGGATAAAAATGATGTTTGTAAGGTCTAAAGCCTATACCTCCTTGAGTATTTCAGTCTTCCTAAGTGTCTTAAATGAAAAAGTACTTAAATGATCAAGGAAAAATGATTGATGATAGCTAATGATTTCCTTTTATGGAAGGAAATAGGGCTTTATGAGCACCAGTGGATGATTAAAGATGACACTAAGAAATTTGAGAGTGTTAAGTGGTGTTAAATGATCCTAGAAATCAGATGATGACTTAAGATAGATTTGGAAAATTCCTTAAAAATCATAAGAAATTAAAAACTAGTTTTTGGCCTTTTTGAGGTAAGGATGACTAAAATCAATTTGCTAAAATTGAGAGATATATCAAACTAGGTGTTTTGAGATGATAGGAACAATGTGTAAACATTGGAGTAGAAAGATGTTGAGTTTTGAAGTAATGATAAATCAAAAATACTTCAAATGTGATCCTAAGTCATCCATGAGTGAATGTGAGATTGACTGAGCCTAAGGAAAGTTTAAGTGGTCCTAATGTAGCATGTTTAACTAGTCCAAAAAGGTCTAGAATGTTGGATTGATGCAAGAAGGCTAAAAAGGAACTTATGTCCACCCGGATCCCACGGATCCTTCACTTGAGGGATCCGTCTAGTTACATCTAAGGGATCCGGCGTCTAAGACAGATTTACTTAACATAATAGTTGCAAAAATTTGCTCTATGTTTCGAATTATGAAACTAATTATTTTTACAGCAAGCACACATGTATACACGTTAAGCAAAGCACGGAGAGCATGTAGAGATCACATATAGGCAATCAAATGAGATCGAGCTCACAAATAACACAAAGGTTTAGCAAACTTAACAAGCACTATTCAAGAAGCCCAAAAGCAGTTCTGGTCTAGATTAGTAAATCATTTACACTAACAATGACATGCAAGGTATGTGTTTATAAAGAAAAGAGCACATGATGGTGTTCAAGACAAAAGATTTGTGAGGTGCTAGTTTAGGACAATCTAGTCATTACGGATGGTGATTAGCATACAATGAGCTTCGTCCATGAAGTCATGTAGCTCTTCTCGATCAAAGCAAGATAATTGCTTGATGAGGCAAGTGGTTGTGATTAACTAAAGAAAATTAATTTTACAACTTGTTTGATTAGTAATCCTAAGACAATGCAAAGTATTTCCATTGTAAACTTACTTTAGGAAAACATAGGAGTATAAATTTCTCAAGTGAGAGAGTGAATATGAGACTATTACTAGTGGTGCTCAATTACGGCTAAACACGACCATTTTTACGGGCAATTCCACATACCCAACTTCTATCAAGGAAGCAATTCAACCGTTAGGTCAAATTGAGTTTCTAGTGCAATAAGTTCTCCAGTATTCATTCTCAAGTTAGGAAAATTTATATTCCTACAATGGCCCATCGAAGAGTAAAAATGATGATACTTTGATTCATTTTTTTATTAGTATTATACTTGAAACAACTAAGGTGACGAAGGTGAAAAAAAAAAGTTGTCCATATGGTGAACAAAAAAAATGGTTGGATGAGCTAGTTCACCATATGTTGTTGGAAAGCTTGAGTTTGGACTTTCGGATATGAACAATTATATTTGCGTTGTAAAATAATTTACTTGAGTATATCGGATGAAATAATCAAGTCGTCAATCCTACTATGAAGCTTGGAGAGCGATCATGAAAAGGAAAACGGGAGAGTACATCATCAACACAAGTGTAGGTTATGATCCGATGTACATTCTTGTTGTTTTTAGAAAACGATACAAGAAAATATGAAATCAAGAAATCATATAAGCACATAAAATATTTATGTTGCACACATGACAAACTCAATCAAAAAGCCATTTAGTGTGTTATATGTTTTAAACATTTTTCAACTTATAAAACTAACATTTTCGACACAACTAGATGTTATCCCAAACACTCCTTCAAGTAGCACATTTATTAGTAGAATATTACTAAATCGACAAGCAAGAGAATGAATAGCAAGGTAAGGAAACCACATATGTTATTCAATCAAACAAGCACAAAAGCTATTTGAGATAAGCAAATAATCAAGTAATGCAAGGAAGACATTTTTTCATTTAGCATAGCATACGAAAGTTCTTTTCATCGCTTTGTATTAAATATAAACATGTATACCAAGCTTGATTAGTTTCTTTTATAAATATGATCAAAACCTTAATTTCAAAAGAGGACACATTGTTATTCAAAGATGAAAACATCCGTCTCAATTAGATCAAAAGTTTGTGCAAAAGTTATGACCAAAAATGACTTTCTATTATAAATCAATGATTCTGTAAATTTTGTTTTGAATCAGTTTATGAAATCATTTTTAAATGAAAGTAGACTAAAATACCTTTAAAGCGATAGGTGGCACGACTTCTAACGACTTACGGTTAATTAGTTATGAATTTTGAAATTGAGAATAAAAATCATCTTACATACCACGGATCCCACGGATCCCTTGCTTGAGGATCCGTCTAGTGTAAGCGAGGGATCCGCAGATCTGACACAAAATTACAAAAATGCATGTTTTGACCCGACGAAAAGGTTTAACCTTTGTAGACTTTTTAGTGAAGTTATATTATCTATTTTTACCTTTATTCAAGCTTGATTAACAAGATATCTAACAAAAAAACTTCAAAGAGGAAAAAAATCAACAAAACACTTTTCATATTATGCTTGACTTCACCAAAAATTTGATACGAGGACCTTACTCGTTTTGAAAACCATTTGTTTTAAAAACTAGAGCCAACCCGCTCTGATACCGATTGTGAAAGCGTGGGGGGTGAATCGTTCTGTTTCAAACTTAAAACTTTTGTATCAAATATAGTATAAACCATTGCATTTGCTAATCTCGATGCGAGGATGCATTTAACGCATTACGGCATGTAAGGCCAACCCTTAACATCACATAAGATTCATAAGATTAATGGTTCACTATAAATCAAGTTTCACCATTATTAGTCCGGTTGCTTTTTCTTGATCAAGCGTGTCATAATATGTAAAGTGTTAAATATAGTTTATGACTATATGAAAGACCAAGTATGTATCACAAACATAGACATCAACCACATAGAAAATAAACAATGTAATGCAAGAATAAAAGTAAATCGATAAGTAAAAGGATAGACAAACCAACATGAGGATTTATAGTGGTTCGGCTACAAGGACACCTTCCTTGCCCTACTCCACTCTCCGAGTCACCTACTCGAGAGTTGCTTTACTAGATCAACAAACTCCATTCTTGGCGGAGAAAATCTTACACAACGTCGCTTACACTTTTTCCGGTACTAAGCTAAACACCGAGTTCTTCCACGAGGTAGAACCAAACCTATCACAACGTCGCCTACCCTTTATCCGGTACTAGGCTAGATACCGAGCTCCATTACAATGGAGGGACTACTACCCAACACTACACCAACAACTAACCCCAAAGGAGATCTACTCCTTATGACAATATCAACAAGGATGACAATATCCTTGTGACCCAATACTAATCTATCTTGTACATCTAATCACACCATATCGAATGTACACCTTAGGCACCTTTCACTAATGCCTTTGACTCGATCTCTAGGCACCCTTCACTAATGCCTTGTGACTTGACTTCTAGGCACCCGTTATGTTTTGTGGCCCAACATAACAAACCTTGTGTTTTATGGCACAAACACATAAACCATCTAGTCTAATCATAGATACTAGACAATATCCAAGACAATGTGTCTAATGGATATGAAGTCCTAAACTAAACATCACGAACACAAAGCATGATGTAGTTAGTCTTCTATGAATGAAGATGACAAGTTTCCCAAGCTTTTTGTTGAACATCTTCATGTGCTTGTATGCTTGTGATGGGTGATCACTTCAGTAGGTAAAGATGCAAGATCTCTAAGCTTGCTTTGGAGGATCACTTCGGGAGTATGCTTACAATAAATGAAAGTTAGAAGCATTATGATCATATGAGATGAGGGTGGTTTACATGTTTCCTAATGATCTAAATATCCTAGAAATGGTGGAGAGAAACTATGTGTGAAGGTGTGAAGAAATAGTAAAGTGGCTTGCTATTTATAAGCAAAATGCCAAAACCATGTTACGCCCAAGGATCCCTCACGGAGGATCCGCCCTATAATTCAAGGTATCCATGGGACATTTGAGGGATCCGTGCACGCTCCTCTTTACCCATAGTTTATGGGTTAAAACCATGGGCTATGGGTCATGGTTTTGAGTACCCACCAAGGTACAATGTATCTAGACATTGGGTATGGGTCTTGGGTCATGGGTCATGGGTTTTACCCAACACATTTACTTATGTTTATGTATTTTATAAAGTGTTTAACTAAGCATGTTTATAGGTTTGTAAGGGTTTTTATCATAACGCAACATAACAAACATGTACGAACCTGTGTTGTAGCATACAAGGACTTGAGTCGTCGAGAGGTGTTGAGAGTATGTTGAGACAAAATATAATTACAAGTAACTTACACATTTTACGTTATGTATTACAAGTTACATGTTTGTCATCAACAAAACAAATGAGAATGTATAATATAGATTAAATATCGTAATATTTGCACTAACAAACCGACTTTTATGAAAATATGTAATTTTATAGGGTTTTGTTGGGATATTGTGTACATGCAAGTATGCGGCCTTTTAAGAAAATAGAAAAAACCCTACCTAAACTTAAAAACCCACAAACCTTAACTGCTAATCCATTGATTCCATTCAAAGATTCAAACATTATTCATCAATATGAAAGTAAGTTTTATCTAAACTGGAATATCGAGTATGCGCATAGCCGCATATCGAACAATTCTGTGTTGCTCAGTAACAACTAACAAGAAGTTGTAATTAACTATTGGTATTTGTTGTTCATTAAACTTAATGATAAAAGTCGAGAAACAATTAACGATTATGGCGTCACTGCATGATATATTGTCATCATGTAGTTATTGTAAGCTAGTCACCATGATTCATATATAATATTCTCAACGAGTTTGCAATTATTTTCGTGGATAATGAGTTTGCTATTACCGGATATATGTTTTTTTGTTTGTTTGTAAGTCAAGTTGTGGAATACTATTAAGGTTGTCAACTTCTTTCGAAGTTCTACGAATCGAGTATCGTAAATTCACGTCCATCCAAACATATTTTTTATAACACTTTGGTACTCATGGGAATTACTGAAAATTCCCGTACCGGAACCAAGTACCGTACCGGAACCGAACCGAAAAACTTGGGACGGTTCTTGGTTTTACTTTTTCCTTATTTTCGATTCTCGGTTCTTTCGGTTCGGTTCCGGTCCGGGACGGTTCTAGTACCATAGACTCCCCTAGTCTAGTATGAGGATACCTCCAGATTTGACTATCCTCAAATTCATTCCTCCAAACCAAACGAAAACAATCATTGTCAATCCCATTTCCCCATAGTGATACCTATAAACCAAACTGCACCTTAAATGATCAAACGGGATTGGCTCAATACAAACAATAATAACCCTAAATACTAGTCTACTAACACATAGTGTTCCTTCTCATTTCTTCGTATAGGTACGTGTTTATTTTTTGTTGGTGGTTGAAATATGTTAAGCTATGGTCTTTGTTGGGAGCTTTGTTTTTTAGTTCATCATTTCTTTCTTTGTTTTTTAGGCGCATATCGAGTTCTCATTTTAGGCGCAATTTGTTGAAGCAAATTCATGCTATTCGGTTTTACCCGAAGGCTTGAGCTTCTATCTATCGATCCGGAAGAAAGGGCTGAATCCTTCCTGCACAATACACAGATACGCGTTAGCCTCGCCTCGGGTGTTGTCCCGGGACCAAGCTCCGGACAGTGAGTCATTGTCTGGACGGCAGAGCATGTCGTCCGAACAGTGAGTCTGCCGGACATCAGGACGTCCGGACACATACGCCAACATGTCCCCCCCAGTATTGTATTACCGAGTGAAGGCCGGTGATGCAATGCTTACAATTATTGTCTTGTCAAGAAAGTTCACCTTTCCGGTGATCCGTAAGACTTAGTTGGTCATGTGGGTGTTGGGCCACTCCAATGGGCCTGGTTACCTGTTGGGCTTTGCTCGCACCTCTTCATCTTCCCAGATCAACGTGGACGACTCAGATTGACCCACATCACCTTTTTACTGACTAATGGGACGCTTTGACAGTCTGCTAGGGTTTTTACAGTATATATATTCATCTTTTACCACTCTTGTTTTTCACGCATTTCACACACATACAAACCGTTTTCACTTGCCGGACGTCCTCTCCATCTTTTATAAGGTTTGTCTTGTCCTTCCTTGTAATTATTTGTACATTTCCTTCCGGCATCTTTTAGTAATGGCTGAACACGGAACCGAGGAACAGAACACTCCTTTTACAGAGCTTGAGGCCGTCCGTCCGACGGAGGACACTGCCGACGGACCCGTGCAACCTTTGGTGGTACCAAAGTTTGATATGCACATTTATACTTCTAAGTTAACACAGTCTGAGTTGGATAATATAATTGTTGAATATGGTATTCCTGCTGACCTTCGTCCCCATCTTCCCCCGGTTGACATGTCTATGGACCAACTGCCAGATGATAAGATTGGGATCTATCCCCAACAGCTAGATACCGAAGGGGTCGGGATTCCCTTTTCCTTGTTTTTGTTGAATGTGATTAGGCACTTTGGAGTTCATATCTCCCAGTTAGTTCCTTTAGGTCTGAACCGTGTGTCCCTTTTTGAGATTAGGTGTTATAGTTTAAACATACAACCCAGAGTATCCTTGTTCCGAGCGTTCTATCGGTTATGCAAGCAGGGGCACTGGTTTTCTTTTGAGATTAGGACGAGTAAAAAATCCTATAAATGTTTCAAGGAAGTACTTACGGGTCTTAAACACTGGAAGGAAAAGTTTTTCCTGATTGACCAGAGAGCAATTCCTTATGCCATGGCCTGGAGGCATAAGGATTCTAAGATAACCGATCCTTATCCTACCGGTTTCTCAGAGGACGATGCCGAGAAGCTCAGCTGGGTGCCCATTCTGTTAGGAAACCTACCATCACTTTGTTGTGGATGTGTCATCTTTCCTCGGTTTTCCGGAATTCAGAGTTCTTGCCCCTACTAAAGGATACCGAGGGTCATGGTAATTATCTGTCCGGTCACAATAGGATTTGTTGTTTATTTGTTATTATTGTTGTTTTATGTTTCCCTTAAAATTTTTCCTCTTTTGCAGTTGTTGACATGTCTAAATACCTCGAGCTCCCGGAGTGGGAGGGGACCGTGGTAAGTAAGGGTCCTCTCATCGATCCAAACCGAGAAAAGCCCTAGAGGGCTACTGATCCTTTACCCATCGGGGCCGCCATACCTGCCAAGGATGCCTTAGCCAGGAGGGCCGAAGAGGCAGATACGGAGGTAGGGGCGAACAGAGAGAAAAAGGAAAAAGAGGCTGCCGCCCTCCAAGCGGCAAAAAGGAGGGGGGAAGGGACGTCTAGGGCTCAGAACAAAAAGAAGAAGAGGAAGACAGGTTTTGTTGAAAAATTTTCATCTGGCTCGCCTGTGGAAAATGCAGAGTCTTTAAATCAGGCTATGCCGGAGGGTGACCAAGGAGTGGGTCTGGAAAATCGTGAAGTTGCCGCCGGTGGAGGTGGCGGGGAGATTTATGCTAGCGAGGGGATGGGAGATAATTCTGAAAGGATTTTAGTGAAAGAACCCTCTCACCACCAAGATGAGGGTGGCCACTCTCAGCCGAAGGATTCTCCTCCTCGTGAGTCTGAAGGTAAGTAGCCATTAAGGTTATTCAGACCTTTATGATTTTTGTCTACCTGTTTTAATTCGTTCGTGTGCTTCAGGTCACTCAGCCCACCATTCCAACCATTCCCACCGCATAGAAAATATCAACTTGGATTCATGTAAGTTCTTTTCCTCCGGCACTATCTACGCTTTCGAAATGTGTGTGCATATCTCTGATCTTTCCCTTCTCTCTTTTTTTTAGATGAGGCCGCGAATGTCTTTGTGCCCAGTTGGTCTCTTCGGGATGATGTCCGGATTGATGGCTTCCGTTCCTGCAGGGAGTTAATTTATAACTTGGCTACCCCTGCAGAGCGAGCGGCCCTCGACGAGTTGACTAACGTGCAGCTTACCCGCCGGGCATATGAGGAGTTCGGCCTCAGCGTGGTGACCTAAGGGGAGCTTTTGAGGAGGTTCAAAACTCTTGACACGGAGTATTGGCAGCTTGCCCAAGCCCATAAAGCTTTCCAGGGGACATCTAAAAGGTTGACTGTTGTTGAGGGAGAGAATGAGAGGTTGGTGGAGGAGCTCAGAAAGTTAGAGACGGATCATGAGGCCTGGGTGAATAAGGAGAAAAGTCTGGAAGACGAGGTGGATAGGTTGAGCCGGGATAGGGACGAATGGCGAGAGACCTCTTCCGCCCAAGCCGAAAAGATAAGGAAGTTAGAAAATGAGCTTAGTGAAAAGAATCAATATTTGGAAGCCATGCAGGTAGAGAGGGGGAAGTTGGTCGCCGAGGTCGCTCAGGCAGAGGTCGTAAAGCAGAATGTTGTTCGTTGCCTCCTACCCATGGCTGTTCACCGGTTATTCAACAGTGTCGAGTACAAGAAAAGTATGGCCAAGGTATACAAATTGACCTATTAGGCGGGGTTTGTGACCGGGGCTAGCGTGAATAGAACTGAGGCGGAGATGGAGGCAACTCTCCAGGGTATTAAAAGGGTCAACAGGGACGCACCAGGTTTATGGAGGGCTGAGTATGACAAGCTTTTCGAGGCTGAGTACCCTTTCATTCAGAAGCTGGCTGACTCTTACCGTCTACCCTTAGGAGATTTATTGAATATGGAGCCAGCCGTTCCTCCTACCAAGGACCCTGCCGGACCATCCAACCGTCCTCCTTCGTATGATTTGTACTTTGCAAACAATTATTCAGACAATTTGGTTGTAATAATTAACAATTTTCTTGGTGGTTTATCATTTATGGCACGCCTTCGTGCCCGGACAGTATTAGTAGACTTACCTTTATTTGTGAATGAATGTTACTTTTGCTTTACTCTTTTTTTTTTTAATTTGTATTTCGTATTGATTTCCTCCTTAGGTTGTTCTTCGGCCATGTAGGTCGTGCATCCGGGTTCCGGGCATCCTTATGAGGTTAAAGGGCATCCATTTTTGGGCATCCGGCGCAAGCGCTCGGGCATCTGCGTGGTTATTCCACCAGGCGTCCAAAGTGTTTGTTTTTCACTTGGGCATCCATATTTCGGGCATCCGACCGATGTTTTCGGGCATCCGGCAGATATTCCCAGGCATGTTTTCATTAGTTATACTCGACGGGGGCCAGCCGTCGGAATTGTTATGCATCACCCAAGTTATCATGGAAAATTGTTTCCCTGCTATAGGAAAACTTTCATCATTAAACGAATGTACATGATTAATTTAAGTTACATAATGACTGTAGGATTCTTGCCACAATAACGATTATAAGAAACAATTTCTGAGGTTTATAGCCTGCCAGGTCCGAGGGACCTCCTTCTCCTCCATCGTTTGTAACTTATAAGAGCCATTCTGATTCGCTCCTACTACTCTATAGGGCCCTTCCCAATTAGGCCCTAACTTCCCTTGGTTTTCTACTCGGCTTGCTTCGTTCTTTTGATAAACAAAATCTCCCACCTTAAAGTTCATCGGCATGACCCTTCGGTTGTAATACTGTTCCACCTGTGTCTTGTATTTAGCTTCTTGAATGGCAGCATTTTCGATTCTTTCTTGCAAAAGTTCTAGGTTCAAGCGTTGTTCTTCCTCGTTCTGGTCCTCCCGGAACATCATCGTCCGATGTGTAGGCATCCCTATTTCTGCTGGAATCGCAGCTTCGCTTCATTACGTCAGGCTGAATGGGGTTTCTCCATTGCTTGTTTTGAGAGTTGATCGGTGAACCCATAAGATGTTAGGTAACTCATCGACCCATCCGCTTCTCTCTCGCCCCAGCCTTGTTTTTATTCCCTCCATCAAACTCTTGTTAGCTCGCTCTACCAATCCGTTGGCTTGTGGGTGTGCCACGACTGTATTCATCTGCTTAATTTTCAACCGCTCGCACCAACTTTTGAACGGATCATTGACGAAATTGGTTCCGTTATCAGTGACTATGACTCCCGGCAAACCATACCTGCATACAACGTTCTCCCACACAAACTTTATGACATCTTTCCCTGTCGTCTTTACCAATGGTTTCGCCTCTATCCACTTTGTGAAATAGTCAATAGCTACTATGACGTATTTGATCCTTCCTGGTGCCTCCGGAAAGGGCCCAAACACGTCCATTCCCCACTGGTAAAAAGGCCATGGTGCCATGATGGAGGTCAACAACGTTTTGGGGAGCTTTGGTACCGGGGCGTGTATCTGACAAGAGTCGCATTTCCTAATTTCCTCCCTTGCATCTCGATGCATGGTAGGCCAATAATACCCTTGCCTCATAAGCTTTGCCACTACGGTTCTGGGTCCGGAGTGCATTCCGCAGCATCCCTCATGCACTTCGCGAATTATGTAATTCGCCTGTAATGGTCCTACACACCTTAGCATTGGTACCAAGTAGCCATTTTTAAAGAGGACTCCCTCCTCCATCACGTACTGTGGAATTTTCATTCGGAGGCTCCTAGCTTCATTGGGATCCTCCGGCCAGATCCCTTCCTCCAGACATTTGATGATTGATGTCATCCAGTTGTCTCCTTCTTCCTCTACTATGGTGTTAACCATTTTTTCTTCTCCTGAAGGTTTTTCTAGGACCTCTACTAGTACCTTTTTGGTGAGATTATCAAAAGCTACCGATGCCAGTTTGCTCAGTATATCTGCCTTTTGATTTTGAACTCTCGGAATGTTACAAATCTTGAAACTCTGAAACCCAGTGATGTATTCTTTTGCTTGGGCCAGGTATTTCTGCATGCTTTCCTTGGTGGCCGTGAATTCTCCATCGATTTGGCTTGCCACTAGCTTGGAATCCACCCGCACGTTCAAAGTCTTAATTTTGAGCTTTTTTGCGATCCGGAGACCGGCCAACAAAGCCTCATATTCGGCTTCGTTATTGGTGCTGGGGAAGTTGAGCCGTAAGGCGTAGGTAAATTCTTCTTTCTCTGGACTGATGATGACCAATCCTGCACCGGAACCTTTTTTATTGGACGCCCCGTCCGTGTATAGTAACCACTCTCCTTCATCCCCTACTTCCATCACGTCCCTACCTTTTCCCTTGCTGTGAGGACTTCCGGATTCCACGGGTACTTCTGTGACGAAATCTGCTAGCACCTGTCCTTTAACTGCATTTCTAGGGACATAGGTAATGTTGTAGGCTCCCAATTCCACGACATATTTGGCCAACTTCCCTGAGACCTTCGGTTTATGTAATATCTGCTTAATGGGTTGATCAGTGATGACCCGGACGGGGTGAGCCTCGAAATATCTCCATAACTGTTTAGATGCATGCAATAGACATAGGGCCAATTTTTCTATCGGGGCATAGTTTCTCTCCGCGTCATGCAAGGTCCGACTGACATAGTGTACCGGTAATTGTCTTATTCCCTTTCCACCACTAACACCGCGCTTACCGCCCCCTTTGATGCCGCTAAGTATATGGATAACTGCTCCTTAGGCTTGGGGGTGGACAAAGAAGGCAATTCCAATATCAACATTTTCATCTCCTGAAAGGCCGTTTCGGCCTCCTCCGTCCAGCGGTATTCGTTCTTGTTCTCCTTGGTGATGTTCTTTAGTGTGTCAAAGAAGGGTAGGGATCTTTCGGCTGACTTTGACAAGAACCTATTCAAGGCTGCCAGTTTTCCACTCCGACTTTGCATTTCTTTTAATGTCTCCGGGGACTTCATTTCCATGATTGCTTTTGTCTTTCGGGGGTTTGCCCTTATGCCTTTCGACGTCACCATGTAACCGAGGAATTTGCCCTCCTCCACTCCAAATGAACACTTCTGCGGATTCAACTTCATGTTTATCCTTCTGAGGTTGTCAAAGGTTTCCGCTATGTCGGCTATCATCTCTTGCTCCGTCCGGCTTTTTATAACCATATCGTCCACATATGCTTCCAAAATTTTGCCTATCTGCGATTGGAACGCAGAATCTACCAACCGCTGGTATGTTGCACCGGCGTTCTTTAATCCAAACGGCATTTTAGTGTAACAATACGTCCCTTGTTCCGTATAAAATGCCATTTTCTCCTCATCGTCCCTATTCATCTGAATCTAGTGGTAACCCTTGTAAGCATCCAGGAAGCATTTGTACTTATACCCCATGACAGATTCAATCTTCCAATCAATTTCCGGTAAGGGATAGTAATCTTTCGGACATGAAGAATTCAGGTTTTTGAAGTCAATACACATCCTCCAACTTCCGTCGCATGTCTTCACCAACACAAGATTAGATATCCATGTTGGGTACCTTATCGGGCGAACTATACCGGCCTTAACCCATTCCTCAACTTCCCTTGTGACCACCTGGTTTTTCTCTCGCGAGAATGTCCTTCTCTTCTGAGCGACCGGCGTGTCTGAGACGTTTACGTTGAGAGAGTGTTGAATGAGACGCCTTGGCACCCCGATCATATCCGTCGGTTCCCAAGCGAACACCTCTTTGTTTTTCCTCAAGAGCTCAATGAGCTGCTTTCGACACTCCCGGGAGAAGCTAGTTCCTATAGTCACACGCTGCTCAGGGTAGGCCGCGTTAACCAATATATCTTCCGTTAGCCTTAGCTCCTCTTGAGCCTCCCGGTCCACTACTTCTTCTTTTCTTTCAAGAGAATAACTTTTCCTGGGATCGCTTCTCTTCCAACCTTCTGCATGCCATAACTACCGCCCTTTTAGTGGCCAAGGTAGCCATTCCTCCGGGCGTGGGAAACTTCATCATAGCGTGGATGGTTGAAGGTATAGCTCTTAACTCCCTTAAACCTGACCGTCCCAATATTACATTATAAGGTGAGGGTGACTACGAAAATTTCATCATAACCATCCTGAATAAGCCATGATCTCTAAAACGCACCTCTAACTCAATCTTCCCTAAAGGCTGAACGAATTATCTGAAAATCCCCACCAACGGTGAGCTAGTTTCTTGTAACCTGGATCGAATGGACAGACACATGTTACTGAAGCAGTGTTCATACATCACTTGGACGGAGGCACCTTCATCGAAAAACACTCTCCGGACCAAGTAACCCTCTATTTCCGCTTCCAAAATCAGTGGTTCTTCGGACAAGTCGTTCGTGGCTATCCGGGGAAAAGATATGGGGACATTCATCCAGTCCTCGTCATAGAACCTGGCCTTCTTCTTCCGGTCTTCTACTTAATGATTGACCATGTTGATTACTTTTCCTTTCCCAATATGACCTCTCGGTCTTTCCCTTCCTCTTTGTTGTACGTTCTTTACCAAGTGATCCAACTTTCCCGATTCAAGGGCCATTTCTAACTGTTTTTTCAGATGGTAACAGTCGTTGGTTAGATGACCCTTCTCTCCATGGTACTCACAAAACTTGTCCTCATTTTCCTTGCTCGGCTTTCCTTGTAAAGGGGGCGGTGGAGGTAAGTTTAGATGGTGCTCGGTGGCCAATATTTCCTTAGGCTGCTTGGATAGGCCGGAGAGCATGACCCTGTGATTGTCGGGATTGTTGAAATCATTGCGCCGAAACTCATTGCGGGGGCGAGCGTCTGCTTTTGGAGCAACGTATGGGGAAAAGACCTCCCTCTGCCTGGAATCATTTCTTTCCCAAGGCCGCCAGTCATTCCTTCTCATGTCCCCGAATCCCCCTCTAGAGTTCCGATCTCTTGCTACTGGAAGATTTCCCCTTCGAAATAATCCGTGTGCTTCTCCTTTTGGTAATTCCGTGTTCTTATATGCCTCTTCCGCTCGGACATAATCATCTACCCGAGTCATCATTTCATTGACGGACTTTGGGACTTGATCAGAAAATATCTTAGGCAAGTCGGGGCACCGATGAGCACTCATGAATGCCGATATCTTCATGAGTTCTGGAACTCCCGGTATCCTGCTGGCCTCATCGGTCCAGCGTTCCTTGAAATCTGGCAGCGCCTCATTCGCCCTCCTTACAATCCGGGTGATTTTTGTGGGGTCTTTCATGTTTTTCTGCCGTAGGGCAAACCTTGTAGTAAATTGTTCTCTTAGATCATCCCAACTAGCAATACTCCCCGGCTCTAAGTTACTGAACCATCCCTGTGCGGCCCTGTCCATAGTCTGCTGGAACATTCGGCACCATACCGGCATTGGTCATTCCCCTTGGTTCGCTGCCCCCACAAAACGGTTGATGTGATCATCCGGATCAGCTGACCTTTCGTACAACTTCAGGTTAGTGGGCATGGTGTATTTGGGGCCGGCGAACTCCACTATCCTTCTTGTGAAGGGTGACCTAACCACCTCTTTATGGGGTTTACTAAGATCATCCTTGGGGTCTAGCTCAACATCCTTTCCCCGCTCATCGTCGTCATCTCCAAACGACAACCGGACAGGTTTAATGGCACTGGCCCCTGTAGCGTTGTACTTCTTAACAAGAGCTTCTAATGATGCCACCTGAGCTTGTATCTGTTCCGGTATTCCGGGTGGTTGGTTATTCGTGACCCCGCTTCCGCCTATCTGCTCCGGCGGAGGAAGGTGTCTGGGTGGAGGTGTTTCTTTCGGACCCGTCATTCAATTCTCCGGTAGAATGAATTGGGGTCCCACGGAAGGCGCCAATTTGTTGAAGCAAATTCCTGCTATTCGGTTTTACCCGAAGGCTTGAGCTTCTATCTATCGATCCAGAAGAAAGGGCCGAATCCTTCCTGCACAATACACAGACACGCGTTAGCCTCGTTCCGGGTGTTGTCCCGGGACCAAGCTCTGGCGTGAGAATAAGCGGAGGGTAATTAATGTGGTAATAAATGTGAAAGTAAGTGTAGGTGAAAACTTAATGCAAAACATTAAATG
This sequence comes from Chrysanthemum lavandulifolium, assembly GCA_022545495.1. Classification (NCBI taxonomy): domain Eukaryota; kingdom Viridiplantae; phylum Streptophyta; class Magnoliopsida; order Asterales; family Asteraceae; genus Chrysanthemum; species Chrysanthemum lavandulifolium. Next base: position 241,993,517 of record CM040240.1, read on the forward strand.
TGTTGGGGTATTTATACTACCCCAACCTTGTACTTGTACTACTGTTTGGCTACTATTCCCGCAGACCTATATTACCTGCTTGTAGACCTGCAGCCACCCTACCTAGTAGGCCACGTGGTAAGAAATCCCGTAAAATATGCTGACATGATCGGTCTCTGCTAGTCATTGTCCAGACGGCAGAGCATGTCGTCCGGACAGTGAGTCTGCCGGACATCAGGACGTCCGGACACATACGCCAACACAATTCAAAGAACCTGTAGGAATCTTATGTTTGATTGAACTCTAGAATACATTCAAGGATTAACAGTATCCTTAGATGCTAAAAAAGGCTAGATGTTTGTTTAATCATCCAGCCTCTTTGTTGAACAAATTTTTTTGCAGGTGGTCATTTTCATCTTCCACCGGAGTATACAAAATTCAGAGACAACAAGTTATGGAAAAGTTGGTGTTATACATGAATTTATTTAAGATAAAAGAAAAAAAAAAGTAACGCCCAATGCCGTCTTCCACGGGTTATGGGTACCTAATACCGTTTCCGGTGTATGGGGGAGGTTAAAATGTAGACAGCCTTACCCTTACCTAAGATAGAGAGGCTGCTTCCAGTTCTACCAAGGGTAAAAAGGACCTCCGTCCTTTTGTAAGAAGTGAGGATCGAACCCCTAACCTCTCGGTTGAGAGGCAAGGGGTTTACCAACTGATCTAACCCTATATACACATGAATTTATTTAAGATGATACAATATTTCTCGCTGTTGTGAGTTCCTATCATTAAAATGGCAAAGTGCATGACATGGTACAAAAACTTCCAAATTGTCTTTCTTTTAAGTGTAATTTGTAAACTTAACCGGTGTATATATAATTTGCCATTTCTTTTAGTGGTATTCGAAATTTAAATACATTGTTACTTTCTTTATAGTGTTTACTAACAAATTATTGAAGGGATAAGTTATTAAAAGATTGTTAACTATTCAGATTGTACATTAATAGCGCTGGTTCAAGTTTTAACTTTCAAAATTTAGGATGAAATGTTTTGATTTCTCCATGTACTTTAGTTTGGCTTTGTTTTGTCGTAGTAGGTTGTCTCATTGTCTAGTTCTTTGTTTTCCTTGTAATTTTCTTTGGGCCCACTATTATTAAGTATCTTGTTTAGATAATTGATGTCTTTGTTTGTAATTTTTGGTTTGGTTTGATATATATTGCTTTTCAGAAGAAAAAAAAAAGGTATAAAAAAATGATGCTCTGTTTTAAGGAATGTGATACTCAATAAAAAGAATAAAATAAAATCAATTTATTTTACAAGAAAGAATTGAAAAAGAACATAATTACTCCGTAGTTAACAAGACACATCAAACAAAACATAAACAAAAAGTGGCAGGTGAACCATACCGATTACCGAATACTACTCCACCAAAGAATAGTAAAGAAAAGGTATGAATGATACTTGCAGTAGACTTGCACAAGTTTTTATCTTGTCAAGTTATAATGATGTATTTATAGTCTATAAGTAGTTTTTTAACAATTAATTTTACGCAAAGCAATATTATATAAATGGATTACAATTTGAATTGTGCATGTTTTCGTTCTGTTTGTTAGATACCTTGATTAGTAGAGGAGAATTATTTTACATACTAAACTTTTCTTACATACTAAGGAACCCATCTCCATCACGTTTAAAAAAAATCGATTATTAAAAGCGTTTTATTATTTCACATATTTTTATAATTTAAATATCTTTAAGCAGTTAATCGTTAAGCAAAATAATTACACCATCGCGACGAGTATTTAATTATCTTTTTTATAGGCAGACTTTGATATCTTTCGAAAAAGAAAAAAATCGTTTTTCACGTTTTCGTATTTTTTCGTTTTCTTGGCCCGAAATTTGCGTGAAATATCATATATGATTTAACACTAATTTGAATATCACATGTGATATTAGTGTTAAATCACATATGATATGTAATATCATATGTGATACTATTGTTAAATCATATATGATAAATCAAATATGATATACATCTCATATATAATATAACACTAATATCATATATGATATAACACTAATAGTGTTATATCATATATGATTTTTAATAAATTTCGATGCGTAAAAATGAAAAACTTAAAAAAAACGTAAAAATACGAAAAATTTTTTGGTCGAAAGTATATCAAAGTCTTTATCTATAGAAAGATAATTAAAAACTTGTCATGATGATATTTTTTTTCGCTTAACGATTAACGGTTTAAAAGTTATTAATATTTGAAAAAAGATGATGAAAGTGAGTTTTTTAAATTGTTGGATTAATCTAATCCATTAGATCAAATAAAAATAAATTGTTGAGATTGATCCCCTAGTATGTAAATAATCTTTTGTCCTCAAATGATTTTAAATCTTATTAGTATAAGAGGTTAAGCACTATGACAAAACATCATTTTTTTACGTGGGGATTTATAAATCTACCTACATAGTGATTTAGAAAAAAAGCACGTTTTAGGGCAAACATATATTCAAACACTTATTTTTAAGGGTAACTAACAAAAAATGTCCCTGTGGTTTCTGTTTTATGCTTTATATGCCACTCTAAAACTTTAATTACAAAGAAGGCCACTAATGTTCATACTTTGTGATCCTCAATGCTACTAGCTCTAACGCTCGTTAAAAAAGTCTCATTAGTCATGTATAAAGGCATGCGAAATGACTAATTTACCCTTGTCTTCTTCCTTACTGTTCGTCCCTTTTGTTTTCAAATCTTGCACGTTTCGTCCCTAATACAAACACTCGTTAGTCTGGCCCGTTAAATCCCCCTCACGTGCGAAAAATATTAGGGTATTTTGGTCTTTTCATGCCTCAACTCCTTTTACGTTTAGTTAGAGACGAAATAATGATTTTTCGTTCAATTCTTGCCAACAATCATGTTTCTTCGACCTTAGAAATCCAAACATTCGAACCTAAATATGAATTCACCATCAAATCATGAATTGGAACAATTTCTTGATATAAACGACTCTAATCTCCGACCAACCGCCATCCTCCGTCCTAGCAACAACCACCACCTACGCCCGTAAACATAACTACCACCCAAACCCTAGTATTATATAAAAGAGAAACCATTCTCACTATTAAAATTTAGCACTTTTAATTTCAACATTTCCTAAAATAAGTTTGAAATAATAATCCTACTTAATTTTATGCATACTAGACGGGTATCTGTGTATAGCAACGGGACTTTATAGCAACAAAATAATTATAGTTGGATTATTTTGGTTAACTGTTTTGTGTAATACTTATGTATACACCGTAAAATAATCTAAATGTACTTGAAAAATGTTGTATCATACAATAATAAATGAAACATGGCAACAATTAGTTGAAACATTTATTTTCTTTTACAAAAGGTTTAGGACTTTCTAAATAAAGAAGTTTTAAAATTTTTAAGACCAAAAATATTTCTTTAATAGAAAATTTCTACTACATCAATCCAATTCACATCAGTTTTAAATAAAGAAGTTTTAAAATTTATAACAACCAAATATTAATCCAATCCATTTAAAAAAATAGTAACAACCCATAAGTTTCTTAAATTCACATACTTGTAACAACCCATACTTCTAATAGCCCATTAAAAGCTTGTAACATCTCATTAAAACCGAACCTTAACTTTTGAGCAACCTACTGCATATTATATTTGATATTCACTTATATTTTTCTACCCGCAAAATACACCAATCTCCACCTTAATCCATCCCCGCCACCCTCCCGCCACTATGATCAACAGTATCGCCACCATTTAGTCACGGGTGCCGTCGCGCATTCGCGGTACCGCTTCTAATATATATATATATATATATATATATATATATATATATATATATATATATATATATATATATATATATATATATATTAAAAAATGAAAAGTTTTATAATGAAAAGAATGAGAAGGCGTGTGGAGGTGACATGTGTCACTTTGCAACATCACCATGCCATGTCATGTGACATGTGTCACCCCCACCCCACCCCACCCACCCCCCCCCCCCCACCCCGCAAAAAAAATTTTTCCCGCCAAAAAAAAAAAAAAAATTCCCACCAAAATTTATTATCGCATCACGGTTATAAAAATCTTGCATCACAATTATAATTGTGATCCAAGAATTATAACCTTAATGCACTAAAATCATGATTATGATGCATAAATTTATAACAGTGATGCGATAACTTATAACCTTAATGCACTAATAAGTTTTGGTGCATCTTTATTATAAGTTAATAGTTCGATCATCAACTATGATGCACTAAAATCAAGGTTATAACCTTAAATGCACTAAAATCATGATTGTGATGCAATAACTTTATAAGCGTGATGCGATAATTTATAACCTTAATGCACTAAAATCATAATTGTGACGCAATAACTTATAACCTTAATGCACTAATAAGTCTTGGTGCGTCTTTATTATAAGTTCTTGCATCATAGTTAATAGTTAAGTGCATCAACTATGATGCACTAAAATCAATGTTATAACATTAATGCACTAAAATCATGATTGTGATGCGATAACTTTATAACCGTGATGCGATAACTTTATAAGCGTGATGCGATAACTTTATAAGCTATAATCACAATAATTTATAACCTTAATGCACTAAAATTATGATTTGTGATGCGGTAAAAAATTTGGCGGAAATTTTTGGTGGGAAAAAAAATTTTGCCAAAATTTTTTTTTTTGGGGAAAATTTTTGTTTTCGGAAATGGTGATGTGCATGATGATGTGGCAAAGGTGACACATGTCACCTCCACATGCCTTCTCATTCTTTTCATTCTAAAAAACTTTTCATAATATATATATATATATATATATATATATATATATATATATATATATATATATATATATATATATATATATATATATATATATATATATATATATATATATATATATATATATACACTAGATTTCAAGCCTACATGGGCGTGGCATGACTATGAATATTGTTTGCATATATTTCTATAGCGAAAGAAGGATGGGCAGGCATAACTTATAATTATTGTAACATATTTTTCTTTAGTGTAACAATCTCTGACGATCTATACAAATATTCTTATGATAAGCCTATAATCTTTGGCCCTTTACCTTGGCCCCTTTTGGCCCTATGTCGACCATATCATGTCGATTATAGATCCGTAATGAACCTCCATTTCTTGAAAAATTCTCTCGTTTCAGTACTACCACAATGACCAAGACACTGCAAAAAGATCAATATCTAAACTTAATTATTGAGACTTGTTTAATCAACTGATGCAAGTTTACCAAGCAGGAGCCTTGAAAATCAAAATTCAATATTATGAATGAAGTTAAAATCAGTCAAATGGTATACATATAAAAAAATAGCAAAAAACTTAAATATTTATATTAGCACTTACATTAGTCTATGTATCAAAAACACAGAATTCGTGTTTTAGGTTTTTCTTTTTTTAATAAAGGTTGCTTCGACAACACATAAATATTTATATGGTCAAATGTCCCTTTATTTAATTTGAACCCAATGTCCTGACCTTCTATCAATGCTAGTGAATATAGTGTTTAGATGCATCAGAAGCCCAAACATCCCGATATCCTAACTAAAATATAATAAAAAAATCCGCACTTATGTTCTAATAAAGCTTTATCATAATCTTGGTGCAACACTAAAATCTTCAAAGAACAGACTAACAATTAACATTTACATGCAAATTAAAAGCACAAAGCTGATAAGTTACTGGAATACATTATGGTTCAGATTGGACACATTAAGTAATTGGACAGTCTGTGTCATTGTGCGTATGGGTCAAAATAGGTATATTTTGTGTAGGTTATAATCGGTTGGGTTGGGCTGACCTACAAAGACCTTCCTTTTAGCCCTCCTTTTGCAACTTGAAGTAAGTACTCAGTGTTAGATATGATTCTAAATGCTACCTTTCTTCAATAATATTTAAACTTTTGTGAAGGTATTTTTGATGATGAGAACATTACAAAAACAAATTTAATGGTAAGAATTAAATGTAACAAAAACAAACGTACATAACCTGACTACCAGACAGTAAGATATTAGCTATATGCCTACATATTTTTGAGGATTAAACTGCCTTTGTTGTAGCCCCCACAGATCTCTCTTTTAGCTAACTTAAATCGATGCAGACTATGCAATACATTTGGAGCAGAAACCATCAAAAAAATACATCTTGCAGTTACTCAACATATTACAATCTTAAACTTCAAATACTTACCTTCCTTTCAAACTTGTTGCTTCAAAGAGGTTTACGTCTCGACAATTCAACGATTTTGGGCATCAATAGAGTTATTTGCATTGACATTTTTGCAGTAGCATGTGCATTACTCGCATGCCCCTATGATTGAAAAAAGACTTGTTTAGACTTTATAATACAAACATCTTCTATAGTTTATATTCAAAATCAACACGAAATATATGTAAATTTTAAAGACTCTAAAATTTAAAATTATTAATCTTAGCATCACATATATGAAAAGATATACTATCAAAGTTGTGAACTATCTTGGTTTCGAAATTCAGTAGGTGTACTCCATCTCTTAAAAACTTCTTTTGGTAACCTGAAAGCTCAATATGATCACCGTTAATCATTGTCCAATTTTCGTAGTACACCACATTCGGCATCAACTGCATTAAATAAGACAAATGAGAATGCATCAGATAGAGATGGCAATTTCGACCCAATTCTTTATAAGTGAAAATGATTCTGATTTTACAATTACTAACAAAAGCAAATAATTAATAAGATTTTTAAAACTATGTTCTAAGAGAGCCAATTATTGAGACACACTCATTGATGGCATTAATAACCTATAGTTCTTATTATTAAAACCACTTATAATCACTTTCACAACATGCTATCAAAGACCTTGACAACATGACTAATCTTTGGTATTAAAACTTTTTTTCATACATTTTATAAGTAGCTTCAAGGGTATTCACTAAAGGGTATATTAAAGCTTTTTTTTTTCAAACACTTGATAAGTAGCTTCAAGGGTGTTTGCCAATGCTTATGTCAGAGTGAGCATTACAAAATGCTTCTGAAGGCATTACCATTTTTAATAGCAATTCCAAACACCACATAAATTGTTGAAAGTATAGTATCTTTACATGTATGGTTTTTGATCATTGCAAATTTATAGTGCCTAGAATATCGTATATTAAATTAATGTTTTATATAGATCTGTGCAAATAGATACTTGTATAGTATTAAGGTTTTGCTTACTCGTGCGTTGCCACGTGAACACTGTGTCGTTGCGGCGAGGGTTTAATCCATATAAAAGCTTCACTTTTAGACGTTGCACGTATTCTTGTTTACATGAAGCTTCAACTTTTAGATCAATGGATACCTGACATGCTACACGAACAAAGACAAACATGATAACTAAATGTACCAATTGACCAGAGTTATTATCAGATAGTAACATATGCAAATATATCTTTGATACTTCTTTTTTGGTTCTTACTGCCCCAAAGGCTCACACTATTTTGATAAATGGTGTTGTGCGGAAAGGAGAGCATTTGATGCCGCCATAAGCACTTTACCTTTTGTTGAGAGTAACATAAAATTATTTTTCCATTTGGGAAGAAACAAACACATACCATTCAATAAGGGTCCTCCTATGCAGGCACCCCATGGGTAGGGGGTGGCTGAATTTTTGCCTCGGTTTCCGTGCCAATCATTGGTATCCAATCATTGATATCAATGATTGGTTTCTCGATTTCCGTGCCAAGTTTTTTCACAACTTATTTTTTTACCACTTATTTTTTTACAAGTTTTTTATACACTTTTTTTACATAGTTTCTTTTACGCTTTTTTATAAGTTATACCACTTTTTTACAACTTATTTGGTTTTACAATTTTACAAGTTTTTTTTTTTGGTTATACAAGTTCTTTTTATCTCATGAATTAGCTTTTAAAACTTTTTAAAAAGCGTAGTCGGAAAATTTTTGAGGCTCAGTTCGAAGGTTGCAAAAGTGAGATTTTATCCCACTTTGCCGTCCATTCGGTTTTCATCATCGCCTCGGAAAGTTTTTAGGCTCAAAAATCATCATCGCCTCAGAAAATTTTTAGGCTCAAACCCGAAGGTTGCAAAGTGAGATTAGATCTCACTTTACCGTCCATCCGTTTTTTATCATCATCGCCTCGGAAAGTTTTTAAAGTTTTTAGGCTCAATAATCATCATCGCCTCGGAAAAGTTTGTCACAAACTGCACAAAGTCACCAGTTCACATGAATATGACTGCACTCACAAACCGCATAAGCCTCACAACTGCACAAGCCTCACAAACCGCACAAGCCTCACAACTGCACAAGCCTCACAAACCGCACAAGCCTCACAAACCGCACAAGCCTCACAAATCAAGACAAGCACAAGACTCACCAGTTTCACAGGTTTCACAAGTTACACAAGTTACACGTTTTGAACAAGATTCTCACAAGTTACCACTGCAAAAGTTCACATTCGGTACTAAGATTCTCAAAAGTTCACAAGTACTAAGATTCTCACAAGTTACCACCCCATATGAAAGCAACAACACCAACAACACCAACAACAATCCCATGTGATAGCAACAACACAAACAACAATACCAAGTGAAAGCAACAACACCAACAACAATACCAGTGGTCCAGAAACAACACCAACAACAACATAATCCTAGGCCAACAATACCAGGTGAAAGCAACAACACCAACAACAATACCAGTGGTCCAGAAACAACACCAACAACAACATAATCCTAGGCAGGCACCCCATATAATCCCAGGTGAAAGCAACAACAACAATCAAGTGGTCCAGATCAACAACAACAATCAACCACCATGTCTAATTCACCATTTAACACACAAGAGGTAAACAACTTATCAAAGGCTCAGATTATTATCTTTATAGCTCATGTTGGCTGCAAATTCAATTTTGCCTCGCCAAAACTCTTTTTAAGTTATTTTTTTAAAAATCATCATTGCCTTTTTTATTTCATTAAAGTTGCAAAATGACCTTGAATGGTCACTTTACCATCCAGTAATGAAAGTTTTTTATATAAAAACAAAGTTTTTTCATTACGATTGCAAAGTGAATCACTTTACCATCCAAGAATGCCAAGGAAAACGTGGGGTGCACCGCCAAGTATAACATGAGGGTGCTGTGTAGGCTTTGCCCACAACAAAAGGGTCCTCCTATGCAGCAAACCGCAAAAAAAAACATACGACTTCGGTTTTAGATCGAAATCTTATCAACTAATAAAAAAAAGTAAAGTTTTTTACCAACCTCAAGTTAATTTCCAAAACACCACGACTTGGGTTTTTAAAAACATTTCAGATCTAAAAACTTAACTACGAATAGTATACGAGCCACAAAACCACAATAGCTTCAAGATCTAACAAGTGTAAAACTTGTTAGATCAAAGTTTTTAGATCTGAAATCTTATCAACTAATCAAAAAAAAGTAAAGTTTTTTTTTTACCAACCTCAAGTTAATTTCCAAAACACCACAGCTTCAGTTTTTAAAAAACATTTCAGATCTAAAAACTTAACTACGAATAGTATACGAGCCACAAAACCACAACAGCTTCAAGATCTAACAAGTGTAAAACTTGTTAGATCAAAGTTTTTAGATCTGAAATCTTATCAACTAATCAAAAAAAAGTAAAGTTTTTTTTTTACCAACCTCAAGTTAATTTCCAAAACACCACAGCTTCAAGATCTAAAAAACATTTCAGATCTAAAAACTTAACTACGAATAATATACGAGCCACAAAACCACCATAGCTTCAAGATCTAACAAGTGTAAAACTTGTTAGATCTAACAACTGTAACAACGATTTCAAAATGAAACGCGTAAACCACTTAAGCACCACGCACGTATACACACAAAAACACAAACACGTCTTTGTATTAACAATATGCCCATTCAGATTCAAGATCTAACAAGTTTTACACTTGTTAGATCAACGATTTTAGATCAAAAATCATAAGATCTAAATATTTTTTAGAGAGAGAGTGGTAATACCACCAAGAGAGAGAGATAGATGGTTTCAAATGACAGCGAAGGACGAATATCACCAGCTTTGACAGAGAAACCATGTGCGCACACACACGGTTTGAAAATGAAACGCGTAAACCACTTATACACCACACACGTATACACACAAAAAACGCACGCGTCTAAAAGTATTTACACAAAAAGTATTTATAAACTTTTTTTACAAAGTTTTTTTTAAAATTAAAAGTATTAATAAACTTTTTTAAATATTTACACAAAAAGTATTTATAAAAAAAAGTATTTATAAAAAAGTTTTTATAAGAAAACGTTTTTTAAAAGTTTTTAAGAAAATGTATTAATAAAAGGTTGTTGTGTTTTATATTGTATAGGTGTTCGATCTTGAAGTTGATTTAATTAATTGGGTGCGATCTCTGCTTGAATCGATTGGTTTTGTGTATTCGAAGCTTCTAATTTTGTGAACCATCATATTACTAATTTATGTTGTGAATAATTATACAAATTCTTTTGGCCAGATGCAACAACAAAATCCTTACTTGTGTCGTTGTCAACGTGGATTAATAATTCAAAGAACATCCCACCCCCGGTACTGTGGTGCAAGTATTATGCATGTCCTTTCTCAAAGGTAAATAATTAAACGTTTGCTTATTTGCGTAAATATATCAATAACTTGTTTGTTTAGAATACATTTCTTATAATTGTTTCGTCATGTAACGACCTGGGACTAAAGACTATGGGTGTCGATACTTCATGTGGAAGGAAATATTTCAAGAAAGGTACTTTGGTGAAGCCTCTTCTTCAACGCATTGCTCAAATGCTGAAACTAAAGATACAACGATCAACATGCTATTGGTGAAAAGACTTTGTTGCGAGCAAAAATAAAGGCGTTGGAAGCATCATCGGGCGGCAACTAATCCGGTTGATCACGCATGTCGGTACCGAGTGGAATACTCTATGAGCTTATAGATGACATTAATAATCTTCATGTGGAGTAGACGTTGTAATATTGAAAAACATTGTTGTTTTACTTGTTTAATGTTTTATTGTTATTGTTTAATTAAATGGAAACAAACACACAATTAAAAAGCATAACGTAAAATAAATATTATATAAAAACACTACATAATTAAATACACTATACATATAAAAACACTACACAAATTAAATACACTATACATATAAAAACACTTCACAAATTCAATACACCATACAATATACCTAAATTAAATACAACTAAACACTATACACACAATTTAAAAAAAAAAAAAAAAAAAAAAAAAAAAAAGTCGCGACAAAGGGGACCCACCCTACAAAGAGGTGCCTGCCAAGGAATATTGGGGGTGCCTGCGTATATCGTCCCTTCAATAATAATAGGCTGAGAATAGCATCAGTAATAGGGTCTATTTCCACAAAAGCAGGTCTTGATAAGTCCTAAAAAGCTTGAGCTTTACACTCTCTTTTTACAACTTTTTCCATTGATCATTTTTCCTTTCATCAAAACCAAGTACATTAGTTTTTAATTGAATTATATATTTTACATCCTATCTTATGGCAATGAAAAAACTGATAAAGAGACATAAGGGCTGACCCATTTATATAGAATCAAAAGAAATCCTAAATTTCTGAAGACGTTCACAAAAATCAGTTGGACCTTAAACTATTTTTAGAAGGAAAGACACCATCTTTTAGAAGATTTTGGTGCTAACAAACCACATCTTAAAACTCGCAGTATTCACTTGCTTCTCGGTTGGACTCCATTCTTGAAACCTCTAAATCTAAATACTGAAGGGAATGTCGTAAAAGATACCTCCCTAGCAGTTCAAGTGATAGCCCTATTGCTATGAAACCAAACAGGGAAAAGTAGGCAAAAAGTTCAGCTATTGGAAAAATCTCTGCTTGCTTATCTATATAATTGATTATTTAGTTACATATTATAACATTCTTTTGTATCAAGATTTAAAGATACATTGAAATATATTTTAGAAAACATTACCTAACCGCGATCCAATAACAACTTCTTCAGGGGCTGCATATTTTGATTCATTTCCTTTACAGTTCATTGTATCATATTGCGACTAATCAAGGCGTTTAGATCACTGAAGAGTTGATTACGTGTTTAGTGTTTATAGTCGTACAATCCTGGTGGTGTTCCATTTACAGTTTGAAGCTTTGCACCGAACAGTACATGGCCTTTTTCTGATATTTCCGCTTCTTCTGATTCAGGCGACTACGCAACATCATCATGCCCATAATCAACAATCTTCATAGTCGCTTTCGTTCATATTCTTGGCTCCGTACCTAAGCAAGAAAACTATATGTATCAGAACTTGTATCATAGTGCCTAAGCAAGAAATATAGTGCATTTTTAGAACTTGTAAAATACATTTGGTTGCTTACTTGATGTTTCTTATATTCAAGGCTAAATGTTCATTTAACTGAAATCATTAGTGAGAAGGTTGCAGCCTGCAAGTGAGCACAAATCATATTATACCAATGCTACCTGTTGCAGATCAGAAACTAATGGAATATGAAAACTCAAAAGTTCGCGGGGAATAAAGAAAAACCGTTCATTCTGGAAATTCAAGAAAGTAGGACTAAATGTGACTCATATAAATATATTTAAGAGTCACAAAACCTAAATCTTATCCCACCTTTTGAGCCTTGATGAATTGTATTTCATTTCATAATCTTTTTGATGTTGTGTCATTCTTTTGTTTCTGCCTCAAAAGCTACACTTGATTCTCTTGTTTCTTCTTAAGTTCTTGTATCTGAAAGTTTTATCATTATCAAATTGTTAATAGCTAAAACATGATTTTTAATTGGCTACATCTGTGTCCAAATGGGTATGAAAATTTATCGGTAATTTACATGTGATTCCAGAGATTTTAATTTGTGGGAGTGCAAATTTCAAAATTTTTGTGCTTGACCATCAGAAGAAGCAGAAAGATTTTCAACTTTAGTGAGCAACCGATCTCTCTCTATCTGCATTAAAAAGAAAGATCGTCATAGAATGAAATGACATGCAAAACTTAGATTGCTTATGTTTAAATTTCTACCTGCACTGCCCGTTTTTCGTCCTCAAGTTCCATTAATTTCTTTCCAAAATGTTGCTTGTGTCATGGTATTAGATCCTTCAAAATATCTCATCTCCGACTACATAATATCACGATGGTTAGTAATTCATATATACAAACTCGTACAGGAAATAAATCGTCATACCTCTTTTTGTTCTATACTTGTATTTAATCCATGCAACTCTTTGCCCATAGAGTCTTGGAGAAGGGTATGCTCCCATTTTTTTCTACTTCTTCCTCTATGATACCAGAACACTTATATCAAATGGCAATATGTCATTAAAGAACAGGAACACCAATGAACTTGTTCATACTAAAGCAAAAGAGTCTCCTAGCCTTCCCTTAGATGTGCATAAAAATGGACACACCCCTGATTCAAGCTCTCTGTTCTTTCATAATGGTATAAAAGAACATGACGTAAATGAAGCAGAACTACCTGTATCATTTGTACCTTGTGGTGATGGTGAATGATAAACGCTACTCCTTTTAGCGTGATAACGTTCGGGGTCAAAGGAACTTCCTTTTAAATCGAGCAAGTTTTCAACACCCTAGGCGATGAACCTAATCGTTGTAGTGTAGTATTAGGGTAAGCCACGGGAATTGATATCGTTCTCTGGGGAATAGGAATGCTAGTGAGAAGTTACTACGCTAAGGTTGGGGTTGAGGAAGATTATTTTTTTATCTTTTTATGTTTTTTAGGAAATGGAAAGGTACGAATCTCGGGGTTTGGATTTGAGGGTTGGTATTTCTACCAATTACTCTACTATCTAATTATCTAATTAACTAAGGTGAGGGTAGTCTATGTCTAATTATTGTGTGCTCGTATGATGGTTTAAAGATGTGTTTACTTAGGTTTTATTACTCCTTAATTATCTCCTATTGATGGTTGAATTGTCACGTCCTTATTCTTAATCGCGTTGTGTGTCTAAGGTCGTAGGGTATCGTTTATCCTAACTCTTTGAAACTACCAAAGGTTATCGCCTACAAAGTCTCTAGGATTTATAAACTTTAACTCTAAGGTACTCTTGGGATGGTTTAGCCTACAACAACTCTAGGTGTTATAAACTAAGGTTCACAAAGATTAATCAAGCATTAACTACACAACGGATGACCTATCGCATTACTAGATCATTAACAATTAAGATAAGAGACAACCAATCAATATTCAATAATTAAGTTTCATATTCCTAAGCAAACACACAAGTAAATTAGCGGACATGGGGAACATGCAAGCATACACACAAGTAATTGAAGACATAATTAAATTAATGAAGTAAAACACTTATCTTGATGTAAGATAGGGTTTGGAACCCTAAAATCTTGTACAAGACGCCTTGGTTCGGTTTAGGTTTTACTCCAAAAGACTACACACGAAAACTAAAAATTCGGATTCTATATATAAGATTACATATGCGACGGCGTCACCTTTGATTTGTGGCGCCATCGGTCGCCGTCATTAGGGTTTCGTCTTGGCCACGTTAGTCTTGCGGCGGCGTCACCTTATGCTTGTGACGTCGTCCCTTCGATCTCGGCGTCGTGCGGATCAAATCTAGGCCGTGCGAGTTGCGACGACCTACTCTTTTAAAGCGACACCGTCACTTGTAAATAAGCAATTTGGCTCTTGAGCCGTCACAAAAGTGATGCGACGGCGTCGTAGATAACACTGACGTCGTCCCCCCGTTCAGCGACTGAGTGTCTCGATTCTTGACTTTGGCCATTTTCTTCGTATATTCGCGCCTTTTCGTCCGAATAAGTGTCATTCCAGCATTTTGCCTTCAAGATACCTAAAAGTGAAAAGGAGCGATATTAAGTAATAACGGATACAAAAGTGATCAAATAAGGGCTTAAATGACCCTCAAAAGGTACATTTAAAACCTTATCAAATATCCCTACACTTGGTATTTGCTTGTCCTCAAGCAAATGTGCTTTTAGCCAATTAATTTATAAGTTAGGGGTCATGAAGCATTGGTTTAGAACAATCCACAACACATATAAGCCCATAAAAGTCATAACAAGCACGGAAATTACATACTAGCACCTCACATGGGGTGTTTGGATACTCGCATCTCTCGGTGTATATGAAATATAACAAGTTGGAAATGGAAGATAAACACTCATTAACCGGTCCTAGTACATAGATTACCATAGGCTTGAGACTAGATCAAACCTCCATCGCTTTGGCGTAAGCACCTAGGAAAGACTATCAAAGAGGTCTTTTAAAGGGTTGTAATGTTAGGCTTACGGTAGGAAACAAAGGGTTTGGTGGGATAGGCTATTTAGTGGTGGCAAGTCAAAAATCTTTATGTTACAAGCATGCGAAGAATGGCGTTGCTAAGCCAAGACTCGACACTCTAGACTCTAGATAAGCTGAAACAAACAAACATAAATTAAAGATAGATGTAGGATGGTAGCCGTATTTTTTTCAACACTCTATTTTTTTCTTTTCTCTTTTCTATTTTTTTTTTTTTTTTCATACACTTTTACTCTACCATCCTCTACGATAACATCAAAATGATAGGGATTTATAGGCACATCCCTACACTTGAGTTTTATTACTCTAACACTAATTTGACCCGAATTGAAAAGATCAAAACACTTGGAGTACATTATTACGCAAATAAAGGGAATTTGAATTTAACGTTCCCTTCCGTCATTTCATAAACTTTAACTTTTCCCATGAGTCCCAATCGTCCCAAAGCGTATACAAAGGATATGACTCGACTTAGCAACTTATGCAAGCAACTAGATAATTGAACTAAGGGTTTTGAGGGTGATAACAATAATGCACTAAAAGTGAGTGCATACAAGGTAGGCTAAGGCGATTTGGGTGTACATTTGGGGTGGGGTGTAAACAATGCTCTTCATTGATATTCGGAAAACCGAAACATCACGAGAACCGCGAAAAGGATAGGCTCGAGGGGTTAACTAGGGTATCGTGTACTAAAGATGAGTACAACGCAAAGGTGTGGGGAATTACTCAACCGATGTGGAAGAAGTAATTATATTACGGGTATCAAACAAGGGTTATCCTAATGCCTCTTATCATTTAGTTATTCCTAACTACACAAGTGTAGTCTTACTAGCGATCTCGGGATGCATCACAAAACAAGTTCTAGAATCTATTATACTACGGTTCACACACTAAGCATTAAAGATGAATGCTTTAATTCCTACTAATCTAAGGGCGATCCTCGCATTTTGGGTGGAATTTAAGTGGTAAAGGGTTTTGTGCTAGTCATATAACTTCCTATCCATGAGGCGCTTTATTAAGACTAATGGCCCACTCCTATATGTCATGAAAATTTTTAAATTTGGTGCCAAAATTACCCTAACCGACATTTTCTCATGGTTTATTACACAAATGCAATTGGACAAAGCAAATAATCAAGGATAAGCATAGTTTCAAAGTTCCGTTTATTTTCCTCCTACACTTAAACCGAACATTGTCCCCAATGTTCCCGAAAATATCAAAGTTATGATAATGGAAGGTAATAAAAGATGAAAGAAACTAGTACTCCACGATTAGCTCGGTAGGATCCGTGTAAAGTGGTGGTTACATCTTTCTTCAAGAAGAACGTTTGCGTGAAAAGCTCCTTCTTATCTTATGTATCTTCTTCTTGATAAATTAAACACGCACACTTGAAGAAAACAAACGAAACCTTCGCGTAAAATCGGCGGTAATAATATATATAAGACTCTACTAAACTAGGATATAATGCTTGTGGAATGGATGTTTCAAATTTACGGAAAATTAAGACACGGAAAATTCCAAAAATTATAAGTAGCTCGAAAAGCGAGAAAAAGTAATCGATTGTTTTGCTCCTTCACGACGCCGTCGAGTTGCGATCTGACGCCGTCGGTTATCTTGACAAAAAGCGGTGCGATTTTACGGAAAAATTACGGAAAATTTACATCTTTAGAATCGGAAAAATTTCACGCAAAACATCCATTATGACTCGATACAAGCATTTGACTCGAACAAACACACATGTATATCTTTTAATTAATTGAAATTCTCATGTTTACATTTCTTTTGAAAACGTGTGTAATCCTCCTACACTTATCCTTTATGTAAAATACCTTTATATGTAATTAAGGCGAGGTTAAAACAAAATAAAGCATTTTACAAATTTAAACATGAGAATAAACAATCAATAAAAGATATATGACACAAACAAGCAAACAATTAAGCATGGGTTGCCTCCCACGAAGCGCTTTTCTTTATTTATGAGTCTTGTAGCTAGACTCGTAGTCGTGCCCTTACGTGACTTCATTACCGTCACCTTCTTCCTTATGACGGTCTCTATTGGGGGATTCCATGTTGTAAAAGTGCCCTATGATGCACCTTTCTAAGAGGTCGTCCTCTCCCCAATCGGTTCTATATTCCGGTCCTAAGTTCAAGCAATCCTTATAGAATCCGAAAATCTTGGCCATAACATAATCTACTCCTTTCTCCTTATCCTCCTCATTCCTATAATAGACCGATAGTTTAAGTTCCTTTTCATCATTGGAGAGTGATGAAAACTTCTCAATCTTAAACGGCATTTGGTAAGCTACATCATCGGTCTCATCCTTGAATCGCACTATTCTAATGAGGATCATAAGTCATCCCGGTGTTTTCTATGAAAGGTTTTCCTAGAATAACGTGGGACAAGCTAGGATCTATGGCCGTACTAATATCATCCACAATTATGAAGTCCGTAGGAAATGTGAAACTACCTACATAAATGGGCAATCCCTTAATTCTACCAAGAAAATTGCACCTAACCCTAGGATTATCGGGGTCTTGCCTAGTTGGGATAGGCTTCTTCATTACCCAATTATAGTAGGTGCTAGTCATTATGTTTATTGGGGACTTGCGGTCAATGTAGGCCTTTGCCACGAAAAGGTGTCCTATGCAACATGGTATGTTAAGATTCCAAGGGTTCCCAAACTTGATCCTAGGGCTTTTCCTAACATACATGTGACGGAGGTCACGCACTAAGTGAGGGTGGCGAGATAGTTCTTCTTCCGTAGGAAATTTATTGAAATAGTCATTGTCTACTTCATCTACTTCCTCGGTTGTTTCATTCATCGGTGTTTCACTAACCTCAAGTATCGTCTCATGGTTCGCCGTCATTTGTTCTATTAGGTTCCACTAAGGTGATGGTATTGACGAATTGAGCGTGCTTAGCTAACTTACTTGGGTCCTTAATCTCTACACGAAGGTTCGGGAGTTGAGATAGCATTAACCTTCCTATCACTATTGGTCATGGCTTTCAAGAGGTTATCTATCTTCCTATCCATCTCGGCTTGTTGTTGGTTAAAACGGTCCGAGAGCTTAGCTATTCGAGCTTCTTGGGATGCGACTAGGTGTTGCAACATCCCTTCAATGTTTTGTTGGTTAGGGCCATGAGATGGGGGCCATGAGAAATCATTGGAAGTGAATTCTTTGGTTTGTCCCCAATAAAAGTCGGGCTTGCCCTTCCATGCTTCTCGGGCGTCATTAAAAGTCCTAGGTCCGGGTGTTGTAGGAATCTTCCTCCGTTCCATTAATCGTGAGGATGCGTAGTCAGCGGAAGCTTGTTCGGGAATCGGGTGCAAGTCTGCGTGTTATGAGGATCACTACACGGCTCACACGAGGAAGAAACTTTGTTCACATGGCGTGAAGACTTAGGATTTTCGTAGGAGCTCATTAGGAATTTAACTTGATCTTCAAGTTCGAGCATCCTACGGTCGGAAGGTTGTGAGTCAATGGGAGGCAAGGAGATTGCCTTAACGGTTTTGGGCAACTCACGGGGGTCATTCCAACTTTCGTTGTCATAGAGAGCAAGGTCCTCTATTATACCCCATGATTCTTCCGCGGTGAGATCACTAAGTTTTCCACCGGCCGCTTGGTCAATGGATCGCTTGGTGGGGAAGTTGACATGATCATAGAAGAGTTGGACTTGGAGCCAAAGATCAATGCCGTGATGAGGACTTTATGAAGTAAGTCCTTGAATCGAGTCCATGCTTCGTAGAGATTCACCTTGGCGTTGTTGGAACATCAAGATATCATTCCTAAGCTTAGTGGTTCTCCCGGTGGGAAAAATTGAGCAAGGAAGCGAGAGGTGAGATCATCCCAACTTGAGATGGAGCCGGGGAAGTCGCTCAAGCCAATTACTAGCTTGGTCCCGTAGAGAAATTGGAAGAGGCAGCAGACACGTGGTCTCCCGAGTAGTAGCATCGAGGTCGATGGAATCGACAATTTTAAGGAAATCCTTAAGATCTTGATTAGGATCTTGAACGAAGTCCATGGAATGCACATCCGTTTTGCACCAACCGGATGGTGTCGGATCGCGAGGCCGTAGTTTGGGCTTGGTCGGGAAGCTCAATGGTGTTCCTATAGCCTAGGTGGCTTGGTCTCAGTATTCACCAAGAGTACGGCCTCTTGGCGGGTCATTTGGTGGTAGGTTGATGAATGGTGGTTGGTTATCACCTTCCATGATGAAAAGTGATGGGGTTACGAACAAAGGTCACGAAGAAGGGGATAGACTACGAGGAAGCTAAAAATGAGAAAAATTTACTTGATAGGAATCAAGCAAAGAAACCTAAGCGAGGTGGACTCTAACTAGCTATTCTATTCCCGGCGGCGCCAAAAACTTGATAACGCTACACGCGTCGTTCGGGGTCAAAGGAACTTCCTTTTCGTCGAGCAAGTTTTTCAACACCCTAGGCGATGAACCTAATCGTTGTAGTGTAGTATTAGGGTAAGCCACGGAATTGATATCGTTCTCTGGGGAATAGGAATGCTAGTGAGAAGTTACTACGCTAAGGTTGGGGTTGAGGAAGATTATTTTTTATCTTTTTATGTTTTTTAGGAAATGGAAAGGTACGAATCACGGGGTTTGGATTTGGGGTTTTGGTATTTATACCGATTACTCTACTTATCTAATTATCTAATTAACTAAGGTGAGGGTAGTCTATGTCTAATTATTGTGTGCTCGTATGATGGTTTAAAGATGTGTTTACTTAGGTTTTATTACTCCTTAATTATCTCCTATTGATGGTTGAATTGTCACTTCCTTATTCTTAATCGCGTTGTGTGTCTAAGGTCGTAGGGTATGCGTTTATCCCTAACTCTTTGAAACTACCAAAGGTTATCGCCTACAAAGTCTCTAGGATTTATAAACTTTAACTCTAAGGTACTCTTGGGATGGTTTAGCCTACAACAACTCTAGGTGTTATAAACTAAGGTTCACAAAGATTAATCAAGCATTAACTACACAACGGATGACCTATCGCATTACTAGATCATTAACAATTAAGATAAGAGACAACCAATCAATATTCAATAATTAAGTTTCATATTCCTAAGCAAACACACAAGTAAATTAGCGGGACATGGAGAACATGCAAGCATACACACAAGTAATTGAAGACATAATTAAATTAATGAAGTAAAACACTTATCTTGATGTAAGATAGGGTTTGGAACCCTAAAATCTTGTACAAGACAACCTTGGTTCGGTTTAGGTTTTACTCAAAAGACTACACACTGAAAACTAAAAATTCGGATTCTATATATAAGATTACATATGCGACGGCGTCACCTTTGATTTGTGGCGCGTCGGTCGCCGTCATTAGGGTTTCGTCTTGGCCACGTTAGTCTTGCGACGGCGTCACCTTATGCTTGTGACGCCGTCCCTTCGATCTCGGCGTCGTGCGGATCAAATCTAGGCCGTCGAGTTGCGACGACCTACTCTTTTAAAGCGACACCGTCACTTGTAAATAAGCAATTTGGCTCTTGGTTCACAAAAGTGATGCGACGGCGTCGCGGCCATAACACTGACGCCCCCTTCAAGATTCCAGCGACTGAGTGTCTCGATTCTTGACTTTGGCCATTTTCTTCACTATATTCGCGCCTTTTCGTCCGAATAAGTGTCATTCCATGTGCATTTTGCCTTCAAGATACCTAAAAGTGAAAAGGAGCGATATTAAGTAATAACGGATACAAAAGTGATCAAATAAGGGCTTAAATGACCCTCAAAAGGTACATTTAAAACCTTATCAATTGAATTCTTGGGTGGTATATATATATATATATATATATATATATATATATATATATATATATATATATATATATATATATATATATATATATATATATATATATATATATATATATATATATATATATACTCTATATAAAGGAGGGTTTGTTTGAATCAGATCTACCCTAAAAATCGAAAATGACACGTGGTATTTTTTCCCCCAAAACTCTGTCCATCGTCCAATCAAATATAATTATGCACAACATTTATCACAAAACCGTTTCAAGACATACAATGAAGTAACTCTATCAAATTAATCATCGATCAAACTTAACAATAAAATCTCTCCAATCAAAATCATAAACCCCAATTCGTTTCCCCAATTCCCATTATCCCATTCCCACAAATCGTATCCCCAATTAAAACCCTCCCTTAAAAACATGGAACGTAATTGGGTATTAACCAAAACCTTCTGTAATCGGCATAAACAAATTAACCAGACCCCTAAATTCGATTTCTATCCCGAACACCGAAACCCTTGATTTATTCGAATCAGATGGAAGAAGAATTTCATTACTTATTGAAGGTTGAAGATTTAATTATTTTATTAACAGGTATTGTCACTTATAGGATTTCACAAACACATCAAACCAATAACATATGGGGTGTATACAAATGTTTAGAGAGAGAAAGTTCTAGAAAGAGAAAGGGAAGAGAGTTGGGAACTATGTGAAACAAAGAAAAATGGTATTGAAGCTCCAACTCTCTACCTTGGGAGGTAGAGGGTATTTATAGTTTTCTTA
Organism: Chrysanthemum lavandulifolium; assembly: GCA_022545495.1. NCBI lineage: Eukaryota > Viridiplantae > Streptophyta > Magnoliopsida > Asterales > Asteraceae > Chrysanthemum > Chrysanthemum lavandulifolium. Next base: position 242,015,454 of record CM040240.1, read on the forward strand.
CAATACTCGCCTCCTACGGGCTGTGGATCAGGAATACAGTGGGTAAAGACCCGTCCGTCCTCCACGGTGTTACTTAACTAAATACTAACTAATATTAAATGACTACGACTACGAGCTTTCTAACGATTACATATACTTGAGGTGACCGACACTTTAATGACTGGATTTTCTAAATCCTAACAATCTCCCCAAGGAGGTCACCTCAATTTACACGAATACAAACAGATATTACATTAAGATTGTTCTTGGATTCTTGTTTAAGTTCATTGATCCGTAGCTCGTAGTCTTTGATTCTTCATGTTTTCCATGTTTGGATAATTCAAGTGGAGGTCTTTAAGCGATCCACGTGATGATGAGTTTTGAGCGGTTGAGATCATCGACTTGCATAAATCTCGACTCTTCCATTGTAGTGTTGATATTATGTGATGTTGTGACGGTGGACCGACATACTCACATTACGGATCATGATTTCTTTTCATCGTAGTAGCGAAAGCTTTAGTTGACTCATGATATTTGCGGCGTGGCGAAGCATGGAGTAAGAATATCGAGTCATTGATGCACTAATCATGATTTCTTTTGAAATGAATGTCATGTGAGCATGCGGCTATGGATTGACCTCTCCATTACGATCGGTACAAGCGTTGGGTGTACTGTATACAACGATTAGCAATAAAGCGCTTTAAAGTTTCTTTGATCACTTCGTTGAATTGAGGTACACGCCCACGGTTCCCGTTGATCGATTACAATCTTGCCTGATCGGTATAATTGAAGAATCTCCTTGACGGGGTTTCGCAATGCTCTAGCTATTCTCAAACCGGAACGTCTCAAAGAAGACAACACGGAGTGAGTAAACCAATAATTTGAGATTCACCGATTGATGAAAAATGATTTGAAAACAAGCGTATCTTGCTCAAAATAAAGTGTTTTTGCAATACAACGAAGGTTTTAAGGAAAATCAATTATCAATCATAAACACCTTTTAATTTTGAAATATTAATACACAGTCGATGTGCTAGAGAAAAGAATTTTAAGCACAACGACCATTTTTTCAAAGGTATCCGTCAATCCATATCCTGAACCAGGATTGATTCAAAATTATGAAACGCCTCATTGTTTCTGTTCAGTTGTCACATGGTTGATCTATTGGATAGATCTCATATGCCACCTACCAAGAGCTTGTATGATTTTGGCTCTAGAAGGCTTTCCATCTTCATTGTGAATATGTTTGCATATCACTCAGATGTTCTGGCAATACCACAAGGATAATGTGTAGGACTCTTAAAATATATTCTCTCTTTCCACACTGTGTGAACTAGAGAGTCTTCATTGATTGTGTCCTTAATGAAATTTATTGATGATCTCGTGGCTCTAGACTTAATTGTGCACATTTGGTTCCTATGCCGGAGACTAGGGAGAGGGTCTCCTTCTTCAATATCAACCATCTCTAAGAGAAAGTCGATAGATAATGTAGGTTCCTCTGTGAGAATGAAACAAGTCCTTTTAAAAGGAACTTGAGTAGCTTGGGAAGATGTAGTGCAGTGCGTCACTAGGTCCATGATGTCTTGTCTTCAATACGGTGTTACCTAGGTAACGACCCGATGTATATGAATTGAACCGGTTTACGCCTAAGGTTGAAAACAATGGAGGGCTATTTCTTTTCACCCTTTTCGTACTTATTTCTTTTTCATTCTTTAACCCTTCAGTGCTTACCGAGACTTCATTACTAGAACCTTGTTGGGTTTATTCCAGTTCTAGCTCTATCTCAGTCCGCACTCTTCCCATATCTCACTTTTTCTCCTCCTTTTTTTTCATCATACCTAAGAACTCTACACTATCTAGTGGATTGTCCCTGGGTAGATCCCTCCGGCTCTGGCGGGATCGTGGGAACGAATACCTAACCTAATCATCCTTATATCACCATACATAAAGTAAATTTGGTCGGCCTTTTTGGTATTGTTCATCAGCCATTGGAACCAATTGAAAACCATTTGAAAATCAATCCAGGTACTTGTGATATATTATCAAAGCATTTTGTACCTGAATCGTTTTTGATTCTTTAGAAAATGGCTCCCCCTCAACATGTGCATCGTATATTTGAAATTAGTTTGACACATGGAGGAAAGAGGAAGAATTCACTTCTTTGATAAATTATTTTCTAAAAATATTGACATTACTTTCCCGATCAAAATCGATGTTTCACATACGATTGAAGATATTTTCAGGAAAGAATGTGGTTTTCAAAAATTTGCTCCCCCTCAATATGTGCATCTGATTTTGAAATTGTTTAGCACATATTAGGGAAAACCTGCACTTAGAGACAAATCAATCACGTTTCAATCCACTTTGGTTTGATATAAATGCTCCCCCTTAACATGTGCATGGAAAATTTGAAATTGTTTGGCACATGCAGGGATGAGAGCTTGTTAATCACATATAAAACTATTTATCGAATTATCAGTTTAAATCCAATTTAAATCACAAATTCTCCCCGATCACAATTTTCAAATCCTTTGAGAGTTGTGATCTCTATTGATTTAAATTAAATTTTGAGAGTTTTTGAGGAGAAAATTGACTTGCTTTTGAAAGACATTTTAACTGATAAGGATTAGATTTTGAGACTTTAAACTCCATTGACCAATCATGCATAAATATCTTTTGTAAACATAACATTAGCCAAGGTCTTGAATCAATTGTATAAAACATTGTTCTTTTTGATTTTCCAAAAGTAGACCTTGCTCTTTTACGTGCTAATTGTTTGAAAAATAACCTTTTTGATTGAATTGAAATCATTCTCCCCCTCAATCAATGACATGAGTTGTTGATTGAGTGTTCTGAGTTTGACAAAGATAAGCCGGATGATTTTCAAAATAGAGTCCGAGGTATTTTCAAAGCAATTTTGTTTTCATTAGATGACAAATATTTTTCAGAAGAATCATTAGACGGAAAAATATTTGGAAAGAAAAACATTTGTCTTTTTGATGACAAACATTTGTTTTAAGAATCAGAGCATGAGATTTGAAAAATAAGATTAAGCATGGCTCTGTTCTTTCCTTTTAAAACGGGTTACTGCCTAAAATGATAATAAACCACCATTTTTCTCCGTCTCATTTTTTTAAGAAATTTATGTACATTCAAAGAACATCTAAAAACCCGTGACATTCTTTGAATGTCAACACAAATTCCGTAGATGATATCGAATTAAGAAAAACATGGCAAAATAACAATATTTTTTTTGGAATTTTTCAAGATTTTATAATTTTTTTGGATTTTGAAAATTTTATATTTTTCTATTTTTTTTGTGGGTTTTGAAATTTTGTATTTTGCTTTTTGAAAAAAAATATATACAAGAGATAGATGAAGAAAACCATTTACTTCTCGTCTTCCTCTTGAAGGCGTTTGAGTGTTTCGGGTTGAAGACTCTTTAGACCAAGTCGTGGAAGGATAAACTCAAAACGTTCTCTAGGAAGAGCTTTGGTGAAGATGTCTGCTAACTGGTATTCAGTCCTCACAAAATAGAGTTCTACCACACCTTTTTCCACTTGTTCCCGAATGAAATGATGTCGAATGTCGATGTGCTTTGCTCTTGAATGTTGAGCGTTGTTGCAAGAGAGCAATGGCACTTTTGTTATCTCAATACGAGAGGGATTTTGTTGAATTCAAAGACATAGTCGAGATAATTGGGATCTCATCCATAGGATTTGAGCACAACAAGATGACATGGCTATGTATTAAGCCTCTGTAGATGATATAGAAGTACTCATTTGTTTCTTTGAAGACCACTCACAAGCTTATCACCCAAAACTAAGCACCTCCAGGCGTACTTGACGTGTATCTTGACATCTGCATGGTCGGCATCTGCATAGGTCATTAGTGACATACCGGTGTCCTTCGGTACCAAAGTCCCATTTGATGGTTCCTTGGAGATACCGAAGACCCGTTTAACCGCTTCAAGGTGCTTTTGGTAGGCTTAGCACGGTATCTAGCACACATGCATACAAAGTGACAGAATATTAAGTCTCATGGTGTGAGGTACATCGAGGATCCAATCATACTTGATATTTCGTTTGATCTACCATGATCCCCGGTGGTCCTCATCTAGTTTGGTACTCTCCACCATGGAGTGTCAGCGGTGTCACAAGTGTCAAATCCAAATTTCTTTAAAATTTCATTAGCATATTTAGATTGATTGATAAAAATGCCTCGGGACTTTGTGAAATTTGTAATCCCAAGAAAATGACATTTGTCCCATCATTGACATTTGAAATTTGGAGCCCATCTCCTTAGAAAACGGTCACATTCATTGGGGTCGGTCGAGTCAAAGATAATATCATCAACATAGATTTGAGCGTGAATTAAATGTTTGCGACTTTACGGTGAACAATGTTGGATCAACTGCTCCTTTCTTGAATCCACTAGATAGAAGAAACTTTGATAGCGTATCATACCATGCCCTTGGAGCTTGCTTCAAGCCGTAAAACCTTCTTCAGCGATAGACATGAGTAGGATGCTCGGATTCACAAAACCTTCCGGTTGGTGACGTATATGACTTCTTTAAGATATCTATTAAGAAAAGCCGTCTTTACATCCATCTGATAGACTATCATATTCTTACTTGCAGCATTAGCCAGGAAGATTCTGATTGCTTCAATGCGTGCAACTGGAGCAAATGATTCTTCAAAGTCAATACTTTCCTCTTGACGGTATCCTTTTGCAACCAATCTAGCCTTGTTCTTTAATACATCGCCATGCTCATCAAGTTTTACTTTGAAGATCCACTTTAGAGCAATGATCATAGCACGATCGGAGCGGTACTAATTCCCATACATCTAGTCGATCAAACTCATGAATTTTTCTTGCATGGCATTGAACCACCGTCTTCATTCATGGCGGTTTAACATCTTTTGGTTCGACCTTGGATAGTACGGAGTTGAAGAAGCACCATAAGGCATCGATTACAAGTTGTTTGCAGTGGATCTTTGGACGAGAAGGATTTCCAATGATGTTGTCCAATGGATGATCATGTGTCCATTTTCTCGGTGTTTGTGTGGTTGTTGTTGAGGAACCGAAGTAGCAAAGTCGTTTCTCTTGATGAAGATGGTTCGATGATGGTTCGAGAGCAAATATGTTCTCAAAGGGAGCATCTTCGGGAGTAGTAAAGGGTTATCTCCATCATAGGTGCGAGAAAGAATTCCATGATGTACACTTGATGATTGATGAATTGAAGATGATACCGAGTGATCGCAGATGGCGCTTCTTGACTCAATGACATAGAAACGAAGGGTTATCTCGTTGGCGGGGATAGGAGCACCTCTGTTGATGGATTTGACATATCATTAGCAATTGGCTCATAGTGTTCATCAAATATTGGATCAAATAATTTCTTCAAATCATCTTCTGAAGGTGGTACATATAGAGTTGCTGGTGAGGGATTGTGTACAGGAGTAGAACTGATGAGACTACTTGATGAAGGTTGTGATGCATGTGGGTTGTCCTGGAGCCATTTGACCGGTCAGCTCATCGAACGTAACGTGAATTGTTTCCATGATATTTTGGGTTCTTTTGTTGTAGATTCGGTATCCTTTTCTGCTTGGTGCATAACCTACAAATACTCCAATGTCTGCTTTATCTTTAAGTTTGCCTAAGTCTTGACCCTCATTAGTTGGATAACACAATGCACCAAACACACGAAAGAATGAAATATTAGGTTTTCGATTGTGGACAAGTTCATATGGAGTTTTTCCATGAGATGTGTGAATTAAGGATCGATTTTGAGTGTAGCATGCAGTGGCAATGACTTCATCCTAGAGAAACATTGGAACCTTTGAGTAAATCAGCATTGTTCTTGCGGCTTCCACAAGAGTTCAATTTCGTCTTTCAACTACACCGTTCTGTTGAGGTGTTCGTGGAACACTTCTTTGATGACTGATTCCAACACTTTCATAAAACTCACTAAGTTCTTTATTAACAAACTCAGTTCCATTGTGCATTGAGATGATTACGGCGGTTTTGTTAAGTCGAACTGCAGTTGTTTGATAAGTTTAATGATGATATCGGAGTTTCATCCTTTGTCCTTAAGAACTTAACCCAAGTAAATCGAGAGTAATCATCAACCACAACTAACACATATTTCTTTCCGTAAATATTCTGCACTCTCATGGGTCCACATAAATCCATGTGAATGGTATGAAGAACTTCCATAACTGAGTTTGTAGGTTTGGGTTTGTGGGCATACTTCTTTCTTTTTCCCAATTGGCATGCTGAACAAAGATGATACTTTTCATACTTTAGTCTAGGTAAGCCTATTACTAAGTCCTTTCTAGAAAGATCATTTATGGTGCCGAAGTTCAAGTGATTGAGACGACGATGCCATTACCATGACTTTGTTTTTGAAGCCTTTGACAACAAGCAAATTAGAGAAGACTTCATCATATCTTCGATAGAGATGGTGTATAGGTTTGAACCACGTGTTCCTCTTAAAAGTTCTGCACCATCAAGTTCTCTAAGGACACAAGTATGTTTTACAAGGCCACTTCTAGATCGAGAATCACGTAATTGACCGACAGAGAATAAGTTATGACCAAGACCTTCAACGTAATATACCCCGGAGATTACACTATCACCAACAACATAGTCTCCATAACCCATAATTGCACCGAAATGATCATTCCGAATCTAGCAGTCCGATAAATTTACTCACGAAGTTCATGAGCCACGACCGGTCTCCAAATCATATGCTTGGAGCGACTGAGTCCGGTACCACAAAACGATTTGAACGATCTGCAGTTGAACACAAACAAGAATGGATAACTGGATAATTGGTATCCCCATGCAAGAATGGGTTCCATTTGGTTAGTAACAATGATTGGAACACCCACATCAGAAGTAGAAACAATGGAATCATCAGGGATTGATGCAGTGCTAGTATATGAATTAGACCTATTCAACTTAAAGGAATAGTTCTACCAGTAGACATCCATTTCCTAATGGGCATTGATCTGGATAATTTAGGGCACAATATATTAAGACTAAATTTGTGTCCAGTAGGTATCCACTGATAACCTACATTACTAAATTTTCTTCCTGTGGGTTTCCAATGTTTACTAATCTTCTTCCGCCTTTGCTTTCTAGCATTCTTAGCTTGATTTTTGGCATTACAGTTTTAAGCGGGTATTTAACAAAGATTAATCAAATCATTCACACCACATACATGATTAGTAACAGAAACCAAGCAATCATCATTACATGTTTTGCCAAAAGTAGCAGAATTCGAATTAATTACAGTACGCTTATAGCTAATACTAGAATCAACACGATTCGTTTTATTCAATTCAAACTTAATGTTCCTAGGGTGGTCTTCTACTATCTTCCATTGCACATTCTTAGCTTGCGAGGGAATTATGGGAACATTAGTTGGTTGGGCTACCTTTTGCATTCCTGAACTAGAAGTGCAGGGATCTGAACTACTTGAAGGTACTTTAGAGTTCACTTTCTTAACACTGGGCATAGAACAAGGCATCACAACTTTATCTTTCTCATATAGGGATTTAGGGCATGTTGCTCTTAAACATTCTAACAGCTCCTGAGATCGTTTGGCATGAATGCAAGCAAACCTAATTTCTATATCAAGTGGCTTATTTATGAAATCCTCTTCTACAATCTCACAGAGACATTCTAGACTATCCTTGAGGTGAGCGAAATAGTTATGAAACACAAGTTCGTTATTCCTAAGATGAGGAGGAATGTATTTAACAGTCACAATATATTTAGAGTCTGCAGATGACTTTGATGCAACATTCTCATTAAAGACAAGTGGTATTTTCCCTTTTACCTGACTCCTCAAATTCTCAATTTTCTTTTGTAAAGACGTTATTTTTTCATTGTTCTTGTCACGAGTGACTTTCATTGAATCATATAACTCTTTAAAGTGTCGTTTAACTTTTTCATTTTCTTCTAGAAAACTCTCATTTTCCTTTTGTAAAGCATTAACCAAGTTTTGAAGATGAAAAGTTTGAGAACACTGAGAATCTAAAGGAGGAGGCATTTGGGAGCCAGTCACATTGTTCTTTTCACCCTTTAATTGTGAAATTTGGGCTTTCAACTTCGATCGTGTTACGGTGAGCTTGAATCATTCGTCACGCTTGTTTATTTCAAAAGTGCATCAAACTCGGAACATTTGAGGATGTCTTGATGTTTGAGGTTTTGACATTTTCTTTGAGATGTTGATATTTTAGTTCTTTGTTGAAAACACTCAGACCTTGACAGATCTTAAGCACTCGTGGATCGTTAGTGTTGCCTATGTAATCATAGGCAAACTAATAAACGATCTCTAACACTTGTATTCTAAAGCGGAAAGTAAACACAAGATGTTATAACTAAGAACACTTAGATCCTCTATGGATCTTTTATTCATCGAAACTCTATGTTTGGATGAGTTGTCTATTACAAACTATATGGTTCCTTTTATAGACAAGGAACCTAATACTATTACAACTCAATCGTCTAAACATCTTTGCATGCATTAAAAGACTAAAAGATAAACAAATATAGAGTAGTCTAATAATCGCCCATGCAACCTTGGGCCTTACAAGAATATGGAGAGTTAGCATTTAATTCATCTGCGCATGCGATCCTAGTCGACTTTCACCCTTCAAAGATAACACAACAACGTTTGTACTCTTGATGAGAATTGCATCTTGATTATTCGCTTCTCCTTGACGAAACCTTCGGCAATAATGTCGTGAAATTCTACTTCACATAATTCCCAACAATCCTCCCTAAACTGGAATTTGACTTGGTTAAGTTCGGTTTCACGACTGAAAGATCTTACGAAACTTCAGTACTAGAGGATTGTTTTCTCAGATCAATAGCAAAGAACCAGTAATAATGTCATCTCTATGATGATCAAACTTTGAAACGCCAGGTCTTTGCAGCAACAAATGACATAATGTACATCAATACTTACCAGTTGCATACTATACTCATCACATCCAGGTGTGGTCACACCTGAGAGAGGTGAATCATTGAAAATAATGGTTTTGTTGTCTCTTTACCAATAGCCATTACTACTGGAGTAGCCAAATGTTTAAGTTCGAAAACTATGGTACACTGATAACCATCTGATTTATAGGCAAACCAGAAACCATATAAACGGATTTGATGTGTCTTTACCTGTAGCCGTTTGCTCAGGACTAGTCAATTCTTAGAATTGGTGAATTGATAACCAAATATGGAGATAGTTGCCTTTACCACAATCCATATACTTGTGGGCTAGCCAATTCTTGGATTCCAATAAGGAATAGATCATGGTGAATTGATGACCATACAACACTCAGCAATTAAGCATGGGTGGTTGCAGACCCTATGATTTTGAGCAAACCATTACGGTATCAATGATTTGACATGTCTTTACCAAAGTCTGTACCCTTTGGACTAGCTAACTCTTTGATACACACAAGGTATATCGGTGAGTTAAAACCATCAAAAATACAACAAACACGGAAAAGAAAGTTAGTGTTTTTTTTTTTTTTTTTTTTTTTTTTTTTTTTAAAAAATTAAGAAACTAATAGACAAAGAAACCCTTGAGGCATATGCCTCCCCTGAGGCCTATGCCTCCCCTTAAACTTTTCAGTTTAGGGGTTAAGCATCCCAATATTGACCACAAGGTGTTGAAACCTTGGTCCATCAAAAGCTTTAGTTAACGGATCGGCCACATTATCATCTCGTGAATTTTAGCCACATTTATCAAATGTTTTCATATGCATCTCTTATAAAGTGGTGTCGATTTCAATATGTTTGGTTCTCTTGTGAAACATTGGGTTTTGACAATGCATATGGTACTCGATTATCAATAAAAGAGTTGTGTTCATGAAATTATACCCATAGTCCAAAGAATTGGTTTTGAATCCAAGCACTGTCCACGGCGGTTGCGTGACAACATACTACCTTGATGGTAGAGGTAGCAACAATGGTTTGTTTCTTGCCTTGCCAAGAAATCTCTTTCAAGGAATTGTGACCTCGGTTGTGGATCTCCTATCGGTTGCACCAAGATAATCACCGTCACTATATGCTTCCAACTTGAAAGGAGACACTTTTGGGTACCAAAGGCCCAAGTGTGGTTGGCCTTTGAGATACTTAAAGATCTTCTTGATGCATTGAGATGGGAAGTAAGTGGGTGACTTGATGTCGAGCACACACTTACTTAGAAAGGTAATATCGGGCCTTGAAGCATCGGATACATTAATGAACCAATCATCGATCTGTATAAGTGAACATTCACGGTAGATCACGGATCATTGTTGGCTTTGGTTTTGGAGCTTCATAAGGTGTGGTGGCGATCTGACACCTTCCATGCCGAATTTCTTCAACATGTCCTCACATATTTATCTGATGATAAATATCCCATCCTGTTCTGTGAACTTGGAGACCTAAAAGAAAGTAAGCTCTCCCATAGCACTCATCCGAAATTCACCTTCATCGGATCCTCGAATTCCCTACACCAAGCTTCTTTAGTGGATCCGAAAATGATGTCATCCACATACACTTGCATAAGTATGATGTCTGCTGAGTTCTTCTTGGAAAAAGAGTCTTATCAATGGCACTCTTACGTAGCCATGCTTGACAGAAATGATGAAAGCCTAGCATACCATGCCCTTGGTGCTTGATGAAGTCCATAGAGAGCTTTAACGACTCTGTAGACATGATTAGGATGATCGGGTCTTCAAATCCTTTTGGTTGTGTGACATAAACTTCCTCTTCAATCTCACCATCTGAACGCACCTTTAACATCCATCGATATAGCATGAAGCCCATGTATGATGCATATGCCAAGAAAATTCGAATGGCCTCTCTTCAAGCAACAGTGCAAACACTTCATCATAATCAATCCTTCTTCTTGCCTGTAACCTTGAGCGAACAATCTTGCTTTGTTTTTAATAACCACACCCTTGCATCTCTTTTGTTCTTGAAATCCATTTAGTTCCAATGGCATATTTGCCATCCGGTAATGGTACCAAGATCCAAACTTGTTGGTTACGAAGCTGCTGCATTTCATCTTGCATTGCCTCAATCCAACTTGAGTCTTCAAGAGCTTGAGTGACACTGGTTGGCTCTACTTGAGAAAGAAAACACGCAAACAGACAATGCTTGTAGTACGTGTGATTGTCTCTTTGCGATTGGAGACATACGAGAGAAAAGCAACTCGTCCAAATTTAGGACTAGAGATAGCCCTTGAGTTCTAACAGAGCTAGAATGTCACCAATAATATTGGATTGAGGGTGAGTGATGTTGATTCTTTGAGTAGCGATGGGGTTGACATCAATGGTTGGTTCAAGGTTAGACACAGGTTGGTACAAGCGATGTGTCATAGGAAGGTGAGGTGAAAATGCCGTTGGGTTGATGATTTCGAGATATGAAGGACTTGGAAAAGCAGTATACGGGTCACCAAAGTCTGTGGACACTTTAGCGAGAATAGGAGTAGTAATAGGCGTGCTTCGGTGATTTGGTGACAATGGGAGAGCGCATCGTGTCGTGAAACATGGTTTCAACGCGACCTCATTTGCAAGTTCCCCATCCACCTTCTCGACCTCAAGCTTAGCGCAAACTCTTGAGTCTCAAGCCTAGCAAGGTCCTCGACATAGTGTGATTCATCATCACTCTCGGTGAATTATCTCTTGAAGAGTTGCTGCAACAATGTTAGGGAGAAAGAGGGCACAAGAATGGGTTGTTCATCATCTTCAAATTCACTTCAGTCGACATCCAAGGTACTGCATTGTTAGTGGGAGTTTCTTGAGAGCACGCACTTTGGTTAGCCATGTGTCTAGTATAACCTAGATAGTCGGTTAGGTAGTCAAGATCAAAGACCACACATGACCACATCCTTGAACATTGGGCTTATCTTCTAGGTATCGAGGTTCAAAGTCTCCTCTATCTTCGTGGCGGATAAGTTGTACACTCTGTAAGCCTTGCTATTAGCCGAATAACCCACAATATAACCATCATCGACCTTTTCATCAAACTTCCCCAAAGGATCACTTGTGTTCGAATGGTCACTTGACAACCAAAAGGTTTGAGGTAATGAATGACTGGAACCTTCCCAAAGAAGTTCATATGGTGTTTTGAGGTGAGGTCTAGTTATGGAGACTCACATAAGCACATAGCAAGTCGTGCCATGACTTGATCCAGTATAGTGGGCAATTTAGAGTCGCAAGCATTGATCTCGCACCTCTATCAAGGTCCTATTCTTTCTTTCACCACCCTATTTTGTTGCGGGGTTCTTGGATTGCTATAGTCTCTTAATCCCTTTAGACCTCTGAGTTCTATTATAATGGCATTCTTGAACTCGTCCCATTATCACACCGAATTCCTTAACCTTCTTGTTCAACCGATTTTCAACGAGGGTGATGAAGTCTTCGACCTTTGAGTAGTTTCATCTTTAGTCCTTAGAAAGAACACCCAACAAAATCGCTATATCCATCGTTGATGACCAAACAATAGAACTTGTGATCAATGCTTGACTTGAGTTGGACCAAAAGATCCATATATAACAGGTGAAGAGGCTCGGAGATGATGCTCACTGCGGTGACTTTGTAGGATGCTCGTGTTGCTTCCCTTTGTTACATGCAACACAATTATGATCATTGGAGAATACTTTGGTGGGAAGACCTTCGACAAGACCTCTTTTGGAGAGAGTGTTTATAGTTTTGAAATTCACATGAGCCATTCTCCTATGCCATTTATTGGACTTATCCAATGATGCTTTAGCCAGCAGACAAGTGAGGTCACCTTCAGGGTGAACTTCATTGAGATTGAATGTGTATAGATTGTGAGTTCGAGGGACTCTCAGCAGAATTGAAGAATCCTCTGGAAGCTTGAACTCTTTAGAAAGCACAAGACATTCATTTTCAGAAAAGAGTACCTTGTTCTTGGTGTCACAAATTTGTGAGACTGAGAACAAGTTGAAGTTCTGAAGTTCCCTAACATAGTACACATTCTCAAAGTTCAGTAGAGGTGTCTTGATGGTGCCTTTCCATTAATTCTACCATCACTTCCACCAAAGGTCACATTCCTCCTTCTTCAATAGGAACAAAATTGTGCATCATATCTCTATTACCGGACATACTTCTTGAACAACCACTATCAACAATACCAATATCTTTATGCTTAAGGGGATGATCCTCGAAACAAACATATATACAAAGGAATGTCGATATCTGAGGAGGCTCAAGTCATTCTTGACTTGAACACCTTGTGGATCATTAGATTTATGTTTAGCAAAAGAGTAAGATCCACCATTGTTCTTGGGTTTCCATTGATATTTAGGTCTTTTATTATTCCAAGAACAACTTCTTGAGGACTTGTGATGCCCATCATCCTTTCCCATTTTTCATAGAGTCAACATATGCAGGCCAATAACCATGTTTAAAGTATGGGCTAGTGGGTTGCACATAGGGTCTATCGTGAGACCTCCTCCAAGAAGAGTTAGTATAAGTAGCTTGAGGGACATAAGGTGGAATTTTCTTAACATTGGTCCACAATGGTCTAGGTTTCTGCTGAGGAGCACATGCACCCAATCTTTGCTCATAAAAATCACAATCCTTAATTAAATGAAGTTTACTTCCACAAACAAAACAAGTCTTCCTTTTGGAAGATGTTTTCAACAAAGACGGTGTTCGATTACAGGAAGAAGTACTTAAACAAAAAACTTTAAAGGAATTGTTTTTAACAGACAAATTATTCAAAGATTTAAAAGACAAGTCTTGGAGGAACATGCTTGAAGTAGATTCCTCGTGACTATCCTAGAAGGCTTGTAGATAGTCTTGGGTGCGAGCTTGGGAGTAGGCTCGGTGTGGGCTCGGTGAGGACTTGGGAAGGTCGACTTATCATTTGAATCACGGTGGCATAAGAAGCGGACCCTTGATCCGATGAGTTGTCCTTTATCGAGCAAGAGACAAAGTCATTAGATGAGGCATCGGGTTACGGTAAGTCTTTTGATTTTTGCCATACGGATGGTGTGATCCATCAAAGTCAACGATAATAGACAAGTCAATGGGCATGAATTCACCTCTAATGGGTCCGAGACGACATGTAAATCACCTTCCTTTCTATAGTGTTCTAAGCTGCGGTGTAGATTTCGCCCATCATACTTAGCTTACGGAGCTACATATTTTGAAAGCCTATACCTATCCTTGAGGTCTCAGTTGACTACTATATATTTCATTAGCTAAGTTGAAACACCTTTTGCCAAGCTGTTATGTCTAGCTATTTCCTCTGCAAGTTTCTCTTTAAGCTCTAGATTCTCGGCAATAGTGTCGACTTTTTCTTTTCGGTCGTTTAAAGTTAATATTAGCAATATCTAGATCAAATTGCGACACCTTAATCTTTTCTTCATAAGCTATCGATTCTTTTGAAACCAAACCTTTTGTCTTTCTAATGTTTTTAACGAGTTTATAAGCTTCATTATCAACATAGCATGCATTGTACTTAGGTTTCATAGTATCATAAGCTTCTTTCGGTTCATTGTATCTTTCACTACAACCAAATATACGATTGTGTACACGAGAAAGACCCATGAAGGCAAAGTGATCATGCCTATCTTCAAGTGCACTTTGCCGACAATCCAAGATTCTCTGAATCAACAACTTCCTCGATTCTGAGGTTCATGTGTAGCCAGTTGACACGCTCATCCATGGTGACCGAGTGCTTGAAGTGCTAGCTCTCTACGATTCTGCGATAGGAATTGTAGCTAGTACTCTCTTCACTCTTCTGTCTTTGCACTCTCTAGAGAAATGACCCATCGATGACAAGAGAAACACTTGACCTTTCTCCTATCAAACCGAGTGGATCCTTTCCTTGAACCCAAACTTCCTTCTGCCTTCTCTCAAACCTCTTGATATCTCTTGAAAGCATGGCCACCGCCATTTCAAACTTCATCTCTTCCATATCAATTGGGTCCACTGGTCAAAATCTTCATAGACAAGATCTTTCTTGAGTATCATAATCGACAACAAATGAATGAACACATCCTCCAATATCTTGCCAGGTTTGGCTTGAGGATGTGATGGGGTGGGACGATAAGATGATGATGGCATATAAGATGGACTTGAAGCATGCATCATCATCTTTGGGTGAGATGTCCCAACAAAGGTCATATGACGAGAAGAGGATGCACGTAGGGAGATCGACATCGAGTTCGAGATCCGAGTTTGTTGTATAGCTCATCAAAGGTGAGCATGTCCGACCCCTTTAGCTTTCGGGGCTATGCTCACATGTAACCATGATGGAGGCAAAGATCTTAGAAACTTAGAGTTGCAATCATCATTGTCGGGCTTCGCATTCGACTAATTCGGTGACTCGGAATCTTGTGAAACACAGTCATTATCCGCATGGATACCCTCTTCTTCGAGATATTGAACTCTTGGAAGTGTTGTCTCGTAGATAGACTTCCTCATCCTCTGGACTCCTCGTTCCCACCAAACCTAGCTTTGAGCCATCCGGATGTCCTTAGCATCAACCATGTGGTGAAAATCACCTAAGTGATCTTCGAGAATGGATTGAAGAAGGATGGTTCTTACCTTGTGCTCTCTTTGCCTTTGCTAGAATCTCTTGGCGGTTTTGGGAGGAGCAATGGTGAACTTACCATCAAGATCCGGAATGGTCTTCTTTAGATTGCCATTCTTCACAATCTCCCACGATTCCAATAAATATTGGAGATCCGGTTTGCATCTTCATGGTCCATGGATCATACTCTTCTTTCTTTAGGTAAGGAAACTTACCATTCTTGTTGGATAGACTCGGTTCTTTGCATAGAGGTGGTGTTGTGTTTGATGTTGTTGGTGGTGACTTGATTCATCATCGGTTCGGGCATTGTAGATATGTTTTTGGTTGTATGGGGTGAGGTAAATAAGGTTCTCGATATCTTAGAGACTCTCCAGAGGCTCGATACCACTTGTTGAAAACACTGGACCTTGGCGGATCTTAAGCACTCGTGGATCGTTAGTGTTGCCTATGTAATCATAGGCAAACTAATAGACGATCTCTAACACTTGTATTCTAAAGCGGAAAGTAAACACAAGATGTTATAACTAAGAACACTTAGATCCTCTATGGATCTTTTATTCTTGAAACTCTATGTTTCGGATGAGTTATCTATTACAAACTATATGGTTCCTTTTATAGACAAGGAACCTAATACTATTACAACTCAATCGTCTAAACATCTTTGCATGCATTAAAAGACTAAAAAGATAAACAAATATAGAGTAGTCTAATAATCGCCCATGCAACCTTGGGCCTTACAAGAATATAGAGAGTTAGCATTTAATTCATCTCGCATGTCGATCCTAGTCGGCTTTCACCCTTCGAAGAAACACAACAACGTTTGTACTCTTGATGAGAATTGCATCTTGATTTACGCTTCTCCTTGGCGAAACCTTCGGCACTAATGTCGGCAGAAATTCTACTTCACATAATTCCCAACAGTTGCAAATCAAAATGTTCAACTTCTAGCTTAGAAAGATGTTTTACCAAATTATTGTGATCATCCTGATCAATTTTCTCATTTAGTTATGAGTTTTTGTTTTCAAGCTCAATGACACGATCATGGGAAACTTTCAAAGCAACAGTTAATTCATGAAATTGAGAAGAAGTAATAGAATGCTTAGTAACAGTATAAAACACATCTTGACCCACACAGCTCAATACTCAGTTCTCATTTAAGATATCCAGATTCTTCCTTTCAATTTCATTATATTTGAGTTCCGTTCATAATCATTGACCTCAACAATCATTGCATCAAATTCCTTTTCCATTTCTTTAATATACGAGTCTATTCCTTTTGAAGACTCTCAAATTGACCTTTTAATTGTTTAAAGAAAGGCATGACCTCGATTAAATAGCATTCTTTTGTTTGCTCAAAACCCTCTCCCTTGATTATCGATGGGTGTGATCCTTTTCTTACATGTCTTCTCAAAATCAACAAATAGTTGATAAACAACATCTGGTGATTAAGGTCTTGCTCTTGGTGGGAATATATCTAGGAACTAAATGCATTGGAGTATTCGGAGGATACACGATTCTTTGGAGGCATTTTCTAAGGGAGTGTTTGTTTTAACAAGTGCATTAGCCTTTTGCATATCTATGTCCTTTTTCCAAAAACTTGTTCTAGGGTTAATAGAGTTTGTGATTTAAATCATTGAGAGAAATCCAATTTTCTTTAGTGTAATCATGGGGTTTGAGCGTTAGGTTTTGCTTTTCACACTCGGGATCTTTTAGCTTATTATTCATTTTCTCCTAGTGACTTCATCTAATTGCTTATCTTCCTCGATTGCACTCAGTATGACTAGGTTTCTGCCTAGGCTTAAGGATTTCATCACCATCATATATTAACCTGAGCCTCTCTTGCCATTTTACTATACTTAGGATTTGGTTTCTCAACGAGGGAATACTATGCTTATCGCTTAAAACTCGTGCTTAGTGATCATGTGAGCGATATGAATGGTATTCCTTGTACGTACAACTTATTTTCAAGCTTGTTTTCAAAGTTTTTAGATTGGAAAAATCATTCAAAGTTTTGATTCCTTAGCATTAAATTCTTGTTTAAGCACTTTAACATTATCTTGAAGTTCTTGCTTTTGTACTGATTTTAGAAAGCTTTTCTTTTAAGGAATCTAGCTCTTGTTTTAATATTTCTTTCCTAAAATTACTTTTTCTAATAATTGCGCATTTGGTCATCCATTTCACGCTCACGGGTAGTTAACTCAAACTTAGCACGTTGTTCATAAATAGCAACTTGTTCTTTATAGGCATTCAGTTCCGAGATAACAGAATCATCAGGGGCACATGGAGTGAATTCATCAAAAACATAGTCATCATTGACTGCAGAAGATGCATCACTTGGTATAATCTGACTTTCACTTTGTATCACATATTGATCATATGGGACAGTATTACTATTACCCACATTATCCATGCCTGAATCATTAGTTACATGTGATTGTACTTTGTTATGCATCTCTTGCTCATCAACTTCATCGTATAATTTTAATACCTCAGAGATGATTGAATCTTTGGAAGGACCAACCTGTTGTGATGAGACCTTTGGAGAGACCATAGGTGAGATGCTAGCCATGAAGATTGTCTAGGCAGTAGGTTCATCATCGACATCAGTCAAATGCATGACGATGCGCAACTTGAAAGGCATTTTGATGATTGTGACCTATTTCTGAATTGGTCGCTCATCCACATCAACATCATATGTCTTAGCATTCCTTACGCAGAAACAACAACTCCTCTTCATCCAAAGTCGCTCCATTATCCCGAGCTTGCACAAGTAACATCTTGTCTACGAAGTATTCGCGCATTACGTGGGCGTTTTGGAGATGTGCGGTTCCTCGCAATATGTCCCTCACCACCACGGTTGTAGCATTTGATTAGCTTTGCTTTCCTTGATTGGCATTTCTTCCACGATTCGATTAGCCACATATCCTCCCCTACTCGATATTACCATAACCTATTCCAATCATCCCTTGTTCATGCCGTCTTCCTTGCACATTACGCACCACTACCTTACCATCTCGGCGGTAGCTTGATTGTGTGGATTGGATCTTTGTTACGAGGTTATTGTTGGTGTGTGGAGTGGAATTCATATTTTGACTAACCATGAGAGCAGTTGATTGATGAATTTTTCCATGAGTGTGTTAGAGTCCGGAGGCTTATATCTTTGGATCGAGAATGAGCTTGTAATTACCATTACCCACGGGTATGACTTGAGAAGATTTGGTGGTAATTCCAACATTGGTGTAAAAATTTGTTGAATCATTTGGCGAATTTGTTTCTCCTGTTTAGATTTGAGCTGTTCAAGAAACTTTCGTTCAAACATAGCATGTCTCTTATTACGAAGAAGGAAGGCATCTGATTGCTCATAGTGGTGTTTTTAATCCTTTGGTTAGCTTCACGAGGTGACAAATTTGTGCCATTCGGGATTCATGTTGTTCACAAACTTTGAGTTCGGTGAATATTTGGCATGGTCATTTTGATATTCCTCATGTCATTCACAATATTGTGGAATCTCATGTAATATTCATAGAAACTTTCTTGGTTTCATCTTAAAGTGCTCAAATTCATCATATAGTTGTGATTCTCTATCTTCCTTAGTTAATTGAACACGAAAGAAGCATCATGACATTATCCCAAACCGCCTTGGCTTCGGTGTTGTGATTGATTAACTTGTAGATGTCTTTTGGAAGACCACAGTATAATGTTTGAAGCCACGATATCGACATCATATCTCTTTTCTCCTTATCAGAGCTCATCATACGTCTTTAGTGCATCCATCCTAAGATCATTGTTCCATCGGCGGTTTCAAGTGTGTCTCTTGTAGTCTCAATCGATAAGGTCCTTCATTAATTGATTTGAGAATATTGACCCCATTTTCCTTTCCCAAAGCAGTACAACCTAATTCATTGAGCCCATGAGTCATAATCGGTTACATCGAGCATGGGTGGACGAGTGGCGATCCAGTGCTGAACGTCCTCGGCTACAATAGAAGCGATAGTAGATGCGTTGTTAGACATGATTGCAAGTTCTCTGAGTTTTACTATTCTTTGATTAAACCGATAAATTTATTCTTTCACGGTTTTACTAAACCAAAAGAACAACCGTAAAAATGTAGCACGGATGACAAGTCTCAATAGACAAGTAGCTAAGCAGTCAAATCGCTTTGGTATCAACTCGCTAAGCAGTCGACTCGCTTCAAAGAAAAGTCGCTTAAAACTCAAGTCGCTAAAGAAACAACTCGCTTAAAACCCAGTCGCATAAAGAGTCAACTAGCTAAATAGCCAAGTCGCATCTGAGACAACTCGCATAACAACCAAGTCGCATAAACCAACTTCTTTGCCAATACAACTCGCTTAATAGCCAAGTCACTTTAGAACTCAAGTCGCAAAGAATCAACAAGCTTAATAGCCAAGTCGCATAAGCCAACTCGCTTCCAATAACAAAGCAACTCGCTTCTTAGAAAAACAACACCGTGGCTCAACTCGCTTCGTACAAAATTTAAAAACACCCACTTTATCAATCAAAAACAGCCAAACCACAATGATTCAAGCCTTCTAATTCAAAACCTAAACACATATGATGATCCTAAACACAAAAGTACAATCAAAATTCAAACTTAAACAATAGAAATTGACCAAATGATTCAAACTCTCCTAAACACTTATAACCCCAAAAACCTTATGAAATCCACCAAAACAAAGAGCATGAAAGATGAGTGATCAAACCCTGGCTCTTGATACCAATTGTCACTTATAAGTTTCACAAACACATCAAACCAATAACATATAGAGTATACAAATGTTTAGAGAGAAAGTTCTAGAGAGAAAAGGAAGAGAGTTGGGAACTATGTGAAACAAAGAAAAATGGTATTGAGCTCCGCCCTCTACCTTGGGAGGTAGAGGGTATTCATAGTTTTCTTACAAGACTCGCCTCCTATGGGCTGTGGATCAGGCATACAGTGGGTAAAGACCCGTCCGTCCTCCACGGTGTTACTTAACTAAATACTAACTAATATTAAATGACTACGACTACGAGCTTTCTAACGATTACATATACTTGAGGTGACCAACACTTTAATGACTGGATTTTCCAAATCCTAACAGGTATAGTAATGAATACAAAGTTTTTATATAATTTTACAATTTACAATTTGAATAGGATGGAAGAAGAATTTCATCAAATATATTTGATTTTTAGTTGTTATGTGCGTAATTAGATGGTTTTTAGGTTTGCTTTCTGTTTCTATTTGTAAAATTGGATTTCCCTATGCTGTCAAAATATGCGATGTGACCCAAAAAAGGATTACTTAGTAAAAAAGTGCCGATCATATTCACTTTACGTAGGATTTTAGGTTAGATATGATGACAAGAAAGAGATTTCGAGATAAGCATGCTCATCTGCAGAATAAGCGAGATAAGTAGATAGAATACACAATCCTTAACACCCGGACTTGGCATTACTTAGAGGAATTTGGGAATTAGGATTTCTTATTCGAGGCAATGTTTGCTTAAATTTCTTCATGTAGCGAGTTTTGAGTGTTTGTTGTTTGTGTACATACTTATCTTCTTATTTTTAGAGCAAATAAGAACTTGATAGTAAATAGTTAGTCTTGATATATTTTATAAAGCGGATAAGCAATTAAAATTAGAAATCCCAAACACCCCAATTAAGTGATTATATGCTCAATGCATTCGTTTGTGATTTTTATATCTTACATTTACGAAACTACTCGATCGACTTCTCGATATTCAAAAGCGAAATAGGCGATGTATTGCGAGCGGATGAACTACATAATTATAAGGCGGCGATAATTGCTCATATATAATCGGAAGGTAAATATGCCAAAATTTCATTTTCATTATTTGGGATACCATTTGACACTATATCAATATCTTGGCTATATTTTGATCGACTCTTAAGCGCCAAAGTTGAAGTTGTTGAATTGACAATGTAGTCATCCACTCTAGAAATCAAGAATCACTATGTAAGCTCTTTATTTTTGATATCAGAGAGTGCATATTAATGGTAAGTGTTGGGAATAATACAAGCGGTTACCAGCGATAAGCTTATGGAAGACACTAATGAAGAATGCATTAGCGATAAACACATTACCACCTTGCTAGTACATATTATTACCACTGCTATTAGGATAATTGTTATGTATTCGTATATAGATAAGTATAGAAAAGATCTTGTGTATATTCTATATAGTTAGCATTATATTTATCTTGTAAAGGACTCCTTGTGCTATAAAAAGAGGTCGTAGGTCATTGTTCTAGGTACGTAAGCTTCAAGGTGTAACCCTAGTGATAAGCAAGATCACTCGTATTATTCTTAATAATATTGGAGCTTTGTGTTATTCTGTTCTCACTTACATTACATCATATAATCCATCTTCTAAGTATTACTAAGTATATTCCGCGTACTTATTAATATAATTCAAAGTATCACTAACACAAGGTGTGTGTTTAGATCCATCAGTGGTATCGAGCAAAGGTTACGATACTTTGATTTAGAAGATCCAAGGAATAAGCTTAACCAACTCACTCAAATCAATGGAGATGGAAAACAACCAGTCCAACTCTGCTCCAAGGCTTCCTAAGCTTAAACTTAATGAGTTTGAGATGTGGAGGATATTGATTGAGCAATACTTGAGACTAATGATGTTGTAACAGTTTCTTAAGTTGGTGACACAGAAGTTGTAACAGTTTCTGTACCTGAGACTAATGATGAAAGAGCAAAGAAGAAGAATGACCTGAAGGCTAGAAGTTTGTTACTAATGACTCTTCCTAATGACCTGATCATTGCTTTCAGCAAGTTGTAGGATCATGAATATATTGTGTTTGATGATTCGGGGGGTCTTGGATGATGGAAATACATGTTAGCCATTTGAGAGAGAAAGAGATGAGAGGGTGTTTCTTGGTAGAGACTTGTAGCACAAATGTGAAAGATTAGATTGAAAGAAGCACCACCCTTCCATGGATGGAAGGGGTATTTATAATTCTGAACACTCGTCCTCTGTCGGGCTGTGGATCAGGCATACAGTGGGTAAAGACCCGTCCTTCCTCCACGGTGTTACACTAAACTATTCTACGCTACAAACTAACTAATAAACTACTAAATAACGTAAATAACTACAAGTCTACGAGCTAACATATGCTAGACCATAATTGGGGTGACCGACACTTTAACATGGAATTACCAATTCCTAACAATCTCCCCCTAAGGGAGGTCACCCCATGAAATACATTTTGCATCCTAGCATTCTTTCTTTTTCTTTAGTTCTCGAGCTCGTAGACTTCAATTCTTCAAATTTCACAGTCTTTGTGCATTAGTAGCGATTCTTTAAAGTCCGCATAGTTTTGTACTTTGAGTGGAGGTATTTGAACTAATCCACATCTTTGATGATCTTCGAGCTTTCTTCGAGATCATCAGCCACAGTAAATCTCTGGATCACCTTTTGAAGTGTTGCCTTCATGTGATGTTGTGACTTTTGGACCGACATGCTCACACTTTCTTTTCATCAGAGTAGCGGGAGCTTTTACTGGTTCATGATATTTGCAGCTATCAGAGCCAGATTATGTAGATAAGCACATTTGTCATGATTTCTTTAATTAAGTGTGGATCTTTGTGAGCATGCGGCTTTGGATTGAGTCCTCGATTCTAATCATTTTGCAACCGTCAAATGTACCCGCAAACAACGATTAGCAATAAAACATCTGAAATTGTCTTTGATCACTTTCGTTGAATTGAGGTACCACGGCCCACGGTTCCCGTTGATCGATACAAATCTTTTGTGATTAGGTATAATTCGAAGAATCTCCTTGTGGGGTTTCACGGATGTTCTAGGCGTTCTCAGCCGGAATGTCTCAAAGAAGACAACACGGAGTGAGTGAACCGACCAATTGAGATTCAGCGATGGATGAAAGATTGATTTGAAAACAATCGCGTGTTGCTTAGAATAAAGAGTTTTGCAATCTGACGAAGGTTTTATGAGAAAGATCAATTTTCAATCATAAATACTTTTGTATTTGAAAAGAGTACACATTCGACGTGCTAGAAAAGAAGATTTGCACATCGAGCGGTTTTCCAAAAGTATTTTTCAATCGAGATACTTTTGTGTTTGAAATATGAATACACATTCGATGTGCTAGATAAATGAAGAGATTTGCACATCGAACGGTTTTTCCAAAAGTATTCGTCAATTCATTTCCTGGACCAAGGTTGATTCACGAGAGAATCGCCCCATTGTTTCTATCCAGTTGTCACAATCTTGATCTTTTGCAAGATTTCACATGTCACCCACCAAGACCTTGTTTGATGTTGGCTCTAGAAGGATTTCCATCTTCATCGTGAATACTTTACATATCACTCGGATGTTCTGGCAATACCACAAGGATACTCCGTAGGACTTTCAATATATACTTACTTTCCACATAGTGTGAAACAACAAGTCTTCATTCATTTTGTGTCCTAATGAGATATTGTGGATGATCTCTTGGCTCTAGACTCAATCGTGCACATTTGGTTCCTATGCCGGAGACTAGGGAGAGGGTCTCCTTCTTCAATATCAACAATCTCTAAGAGAAAGTCGATAGATTATGTAGGTTCCCCGTGAGAATGAAACAAGCCCTTTTAAGAGGAACTTGAGTAGCTTGAGAAGTTTAGTGGAGTGCGTCACTGGGTCCATGACGTCTTGTCTTCAATACTAGCGTTACCTTGGTAACCACGATATATATGTATTGAACGATTCTTGCCCTAAGGTTGAATTATTGGAGGCTATTTCTTTTCACCCTTTTCACACTTAATTCTTTTTCATTCTTCAACCCCTTCAGTGCTTACCGAGACTTCATAACTAGAACCTTGTTGGGTTATTCCAGTACTACCTCTGTCTCAGTTTGCACTCTCCCCATATCTTACTTTTCTCCTTTTTTCATCATACCATAGGACTCTACACTATCTAGTGGATTGTCCCTGGGTAGATCCCTCTGGCTCTGGCGGGATCGTGGGAACGAATTCCTAACCTAACCATCCTTATATCACCATGCATAAAGTAAATTGGTTAGTCTTATGGTATTGTTCTTTCCTTCTTGAAACCAATTGAAAAATCATTTGGAAAATCAATCAAGGTACTTGTGATATAATATCAAAGCATTTTGTACATTAATTGTTTTGATCATTTAGAAATGCTCCCCCTCAACATGTGCATATGATGTTGAAATTGTTTAGAACATGGAGGCAAGAGTTCTTAGAAATATATTCTTTGATCACAATTTCCTTAGAAAAAGCCATTTGAATTTCTTGGTAAATTCTCCCCCTCAATATGTGCGTTGGATATTTGAAAGTCATTTTGCACATAGAGGCAAGAGGTTTTTGAAGTACTTTTCACGATTGCCAATAGAACCATTCGCTCCCCCTCAATATGTGCATCAATACACGAAAGAGTTTGGCACATATTAGAAGAACTGCACTTTGAATCAAAGCGATCATCTTTTATCAAATTTCATATTAAATCACAAATTCTCCCACGATCAAAATATCAAACCCTTTGAGATTTTGGATCCCAAGTGATTTAATAAGGTTTAGAAAACATGGGAGAATATGTGCCTGATTTAAAAGCTCATCTTGTTTTTGGATAAATGCTCCCCCTCAACATGTGCTGTATATATATAAAATCGTTTGGCACATGGAGGAAGGAGTGCCTTTGAAGGACTAAAACCAATTCCATTTAAAACATATTTGAGATTTAAATCACGATCGCTCCCTCGATCAAAAATTTCAAATCATTTGAGATTTGTGATCCCAAAAGATTTAAATCATTTAGAAAATCTTGGGGAAAGACGTGGCAAGATTTGATTTTGAAAAATGACAGATAAGGACCATTTTAAGACATTAAAGATTGTTAGTGTCAGGTATGATTGTTTTAAGAGATCTTTTAGTAAAATAAAACAACTTCACAATCAAACAAGAAAAAAAAAATTTCATTTTGTAAGATCTTTGAGTTTTAAAGAAAATCATACCATGACATAACATTAAATCTTTAGATCACCACTTATTATTGTACAAACGGACCTTTTATGAAGAAATATCGTTTGAAAATATTTTATTTTAAATCACTCTCCCCCTCAATCGATGACCGTAGTCGATGATAGAGTGACTTAAGTTTTGATAAAATGAAGTCCGGTGATTTTCAAAATTAAGTCGAATTTATTTTCAAGACAAATATTTTTCCATTTTTTAAAACAATATTATTTAAAAATTATTTAAAAATGGTATCATCACAATTATCACCGCACAAAGATCGTTAGGTGGTTGAAACTTTTGTTGTTGTTCTTTGGAGGTTTGGAAGAAAACCATCTGGCGAGGCGGTGAGACTTCTTACGTTACATTTTCATGCCAACCGAGGTCAATTAAGCTCCGTTTCTTCATTTGATGATGAAGAAAACCATCTGTACGATGCGATGAGACCTCTTATGTTGCATTTTTTTCATGCCAACTTTCCATAGAAGTCAAATTAAGCTCCGTTTCTTCATTTGTCAACCCAAGATATAGTTACCCTTTCCTTTCGGCATCCAATCATCTTCATTTGTGGGATCCGGAACGGGAACATTCTTGTGAACCATGATATCTACATACGTTAGTGGACATAAACAAATATATGGTGGTCGACATCACCCAAACAGCAATCGACTAATTAAAGTCAATCCAACTTAACAATCAGTTCATATAAGGCATGGGATTTATGTGTTTATCAAACTCTAATCATCTAATCCTAACAATCATATCCTAAATTCCTAGTCCTTCGACATAGGCAAATATCATTTTTAATTAAGCACGTTGGATAATTAAGAAAGCCCGTTAGATGATATAAATTTGAAAACATTCTCCCCCTCAATCAATGACTTATTTTTCTGAAAAGTTTAAAAGCTGAAGTCATTGATTGAGTTTTCAATTTTACGAAAAAATCGAATCGATTGATTTACAAGCAACTCATTTACTACCATTTTGAAAACAACAAATATTTTTAGAAGAATTTATAGAAGGAAAAACATTTGTGTAGGAACAATGATCTTTTGACGACATGCTTTCCTTGTTTTGTTTTTAGGATAAGTGCATGAAATTATTGAAAATTGGTTTAGCGCAACACTTTCCTTTCTTGAAGAGTGGGTTGCTATCAGAAATAATAGCAAACCATGGTTTAAGCACGGGTTACAGTCTGAAGTAACTGTACGCCATAGTTTTAGACATGTTTTGAAAAAGAATATTTACACATCCTGCTCGAACTTCATCTATGGTCCCGTGCCGTTGTTAAATGACATTTCTAAGACCGCATATGTTATCGATACCAGAAGACATGTCTTGAGAAAAACAATAATTTTGGTATTTTCAAATTTTCTGATTTTTATGGGGTTTTGTTGGTTTTATATTTTTCTATTTTGTTTCTTTGGTTTTATATTTTTGTATTTTCTTTTGATAAATATATATACAAAGATAGAGTAGATGATATAGTATAAGAAGGCGATGATCTGATGCAGAGATAAGGATATCGAAGACCCGTTGTAGAAGATAGAAATCGCCATCTCTTAAACTTTCACCACCAATGCTTCCAAGGCTCCGAATAGAAGATAGAACATGAGCCTTTGAGAAAGAGAGACTTTGGCGACTTCCCCAAACCGTAAATCCATTAGATGAGCGATTGAAGCTCTATTTCAAGCTTGCCTTAGCCGGTGCACAAAGAAGCACACCATTATCATCGAGTTTGTTTGCTCCTTTTAAGAAAGATCATTGATTCTCCGTCGGGTTTATATCATCAACAAAACGACAGCGTATCATCCCACTCATAAATAATCTTCTCAAATTTCATAACCATTGAAGTCTGAAGCAATCCATTCCAAAAGGTGTCACGAGACAACTTCCCCCACGTAGTTGAATTGATGCAGTCAGTCTCTTAGACTAGAGTTCATGAACCCGAATACACAAATACCTGAAGACAGAGAAACTTATACCATCGAAGTAGCAAATTAAGTCCGATATCCAAAGAATAACCCCGAAGTATACTTTTCTCTCCCCTGAAGAAAGTGTATGAAGCTCAAGAACCCAAAGTACCCAAATGACCAAAGAAAGAGTAACCGATAACACTGAAGAAGCAGGCCGAACCAATGATTATCTGCGGATGACAATCTGCGGATGTCAACTCGGAATAAGTGATTATATCTACGAATCAGCGATTAAGCACTCAAGTGAAACAGTGAGCACCCCTAATGTACACAATTCTCTCCCCGATGATTGCCATAACATCAAAATCATCACACACTTGTGTACCTCTTTTATCTTGAGACACTTTCTCTTACATCACTTCCCCACATAGTTGGAATAAGAACACTAAAAGCCATGAGTCAAACCTTGAGTTTTACGGTAATGACAATAGTCTTCCGGGATATCTTCATTCACTTAGAAGTATTAAGTTCATCAAGTTTACTCGCGTTTAGATCGTGTCTCCTTCCCCTTCTTGGTTTGATACTTGAGAATCGACAACTCATTTAAGCCCATATACTCAAATCTTTTGAGAAGAATACCATTAGCACAAATGATAAGGTTTTAAAATGTACCTTTTGAGGGTCGTTTAAGCCCTTATTTGATCACTTTTGTATCCGTTATTGCTTAATATCGTTCCTTTTCACTTTTAGGTCTCTTGAAGGCAAGCTAACTGTAATGGCACTTATTTGGACGAAAAGGCGCGGATATATGAAGAAATGGCCAAAGTCGAGAATCGAGACACTCAGTCGCTAAATTACAAGGGGCGGGCGTCCTTGCTTGTCTATGACGCCGTCGAGAGGAATTTGTGACGACACGGAAGAGAAATTGCTAGTTTTTGGAGGACGGTGTCGGGCTTTAAAAGAGTAGGTCGTCGCAACTCGACGGCCTAGATTCAATCAGGCAGTCGGAAGCTAAAGAGGCGTCCACAAGCATAAGGTGACCTGTCGCAAGATTAACTGGCCAAGGCGAAACCTAATAGCGGTGACACGGCGTCACAAATCATAAGGTGGCCGTAGTCGCATGTAATCTTATATATAGAATCCAAATTTTTTAGTTTTGGAGAGTAGTCTTTTGGGTAAACTTTTGGAGTAAAACCTAAACCGAACCAAGGTCGTATTTTAGGGTTCTAAACCCTATATTACACCAAGATAAGTTGTTTACTTCATTAATTTAATTATGTCTTCAATTATTTGTGTGTATGCTTGCATGTTCTCCATGTCCGGCTAATTTACTTGTGTGTTTGCTTAGTGATGATGTACCCTCCGAGTAGCTCAAAGGACACTCCTCCGAGAAGTGTCAAAGCCCTTCCATACGAAGGCCCAAGTTAGGATTCTGAAATATCCATAGGCGTCAAACCATTCGTTGATGCGAAGGTTACCTAAGAATTCGCCACTCGAGCCTTAAGCCCCGGGTATGGTGACGAAGGAACAATGGATAAGGAACCTCTGAATTAGTCAAACCCACGATCTCCTCTCTCTCTGGCTTCCCGTCAAGTCCGAGAACGTGGTCACTAACCCTAGCGGTTACCCACAATCATGGGATGCCCCATGATCTCCGACATTCAGCGAGTGCTCTCAACCCTATTTCATTCACTATAAATAGGTTGGACGGGCATTAGATTATGGTATGCTCATTTCACACTCATCTCTTTACTTTCATACACTTATACAACCATAACTCATACTTACTCTCATGGGAGGTGGTTCGCAAGGTCCACCCTGCAATCACTTAACGTAGTGTCTTAGTATTTCTTATTCTCGTGTTACAAAAGTAGTCTTGGTCGGAACACACACCCTCATTACTTTGATCCTCATCGAGCTGGTAGTGCAATCTTTTGCACAATCGGTGGCGCCATCCGTGGGACCACAACTATTAGTCCGTAATCACCCGGTCCTAATACCTTAACCAACTACGCTACTTTTAGGCATGGAACCGGGAAGAAGATTCACCTCTGTTAGGATCAATATTTATTGTGTTGATGATTCGGATGGTCTTGGATGATCAAAATACATGTTTGCCATAGTTAGAGAGTTAGTAGAGAGGGTGTTCTTGCTAGAGGTTTACACAAAAGTATGAAATATTAGATTGAAGCACCACCCTTCCATGGATGGAAGGGGTATTTATAGTTACATGAAATCGACCTCCTATCGGCCGTGGATCGGGGATACGATGGGTAAGGACCGTCCTTCCTCCACGGTGTTGCACTAAACTATTCTCACGCTACAAAATAATAAATAAACTACTAAATAACTTGACTAACGACAAGTCTACGAGCTAACAAGCTAGATAACATTTGGGGTGATCGACTCTTCACTATGGAATTTTCTAATTCCTAACAATCTCCCAAGGAGGTCACCCCATGTTTTACATTTTGCATCCTAG
Source organism: Chrysanthemum lavandulifolium (assembly GCA_022545495.1). NCBI lineage: Eukaryota > Viridiplantae > Streptophyta > Magnoliopsida > Asterales > Asteraceae > Chrysanthemum > Chrysanthemum lavandulifolium. The sequence goes on from CM040240.1 coordinate 242,045,424, forward strand.
CATTCTTTCTTTGTCATTGTTCTTGAGCTCGTGAGACTTGAATTCTTCACTCGCAATCTTTGTGCTTTTGTAGCGATTCTTCAAAGTCCGCATTGATTTGTACTTTCGGTGGCGGCCTTTAAGCGATCCACGTCTTTGATGATCTTGAGCTTTCATTGAGATCATCGACCCGATAAATCTGGATCACCCTTAGTTGTGTTGCCATCATGTGAAGTTGTGACTTTCGGACCGACATGCTTACACTTTTGAATCATGACATCTTTCCATCGAGTAGCGGAAGCTTCTTGGTTCATGATATTTGCGGTGATTAGCGAAGCATAGTATAGAAATATCGAGAACAGGTTATGTAGATTATGCACCATCATGATTTCTTCAATTAAGTGTGGATCTTGTGAGCATGCGGCTTTGGATTGACTCCTCGATTACGATCACCGCAACCGTCCAAATGTACTGCAAACAACGATTAGCAATAAAACACACAAAGTGTCTTTGATCACTTCGTTGAATTGAGCTACACGACCCATGGTTCCCCATTGATCGATTACAATCTTGTGATCGGGTAGGATTCCTAAGAATCTCCTTGCCCAGGTTTTCGCGGTTGTACTAAATTCTCAAACGGGCGTCTCAAAGAAAACACGGAATGAGTGAACGACAATTGAGATTCAGCGATTGATGAAAATGATTTGAAAAACAATCGCGTATTGCTTGAAGAAAGAGTTTTGAAATCGACGAAGGTTTTATGAGAAAGATCAATTTTCAATCAAAATACTTTTGTATTAGAGAATGAGTACACATTCGACGTGCTAGCGAAAAGAAGAGATTCGCGCATCGAGCGGTTTTCTAAAAGTATTTTCAATCGGATATACTTTTTGAATTTGAAATGAATACACATTCGGCGTGCTAGAGAAAGAAGGTTTGCACATCGAGCGGTTTTCAAAAGTATTCGTCAATTCCATTCTCGGACCAAGGTTGATTCAATAATGAATCGCCCATCGTTTCTATCCGGTTGTCACAAGCTTGATCTTTTGCAAGATTTCAAATGTCACCCACCAAGAGCTTGTTTGATGTTGGCTCTAGAAGGATTCCATCTTCATTGTGAATATTTTTACATATCACTCGGATGTTACGGCAATACCACAAGGATAATCGTGGGACTCTTAATATATACTTACTTTCCACATTGTGTGAAAAGCAAGTCTTCAAGAATTTAGTGTCTAACGAGATATTGTGGATGATCTCTTGGCTCTAGACTCAATAGTACACATTTGGTTCTGTGTCGGAGACTGGGAGAGGTCTCTTCTTCAATATCAACAATCTTAAGAGAAATTCGATAGATAATGTCGGTTCCCGTGAGAATGAAACAAGCCCTTTTAAGAGGAACTTGGTGGCTTGGGAAGTTTAGTGTAGTCGTCTTGAGTCCATGACGTCTTGTCTTCAATACCAAGTGTTACCTTAGTAACAACCCAGCATATATATTGAACCGGTTTCTACCCTAAGGTTGAATTGATGGAGGGCTATTTCTTTTCACCCTTTTTCACATTCGGTTCTTTTCATTCTTGACCCCTTGATTACTTCTGAGACTTCATAACTAGAACCTTGTTGGGTTTATTCGATACTAGCTCACATCTCGATCCGCACTCTTCCCATATTCTCATTTTCTCCTTTTTCATCATACCTAAGGACTACACTATCTAGTGGATTGTCCCGGGTAGATCCCTCCGGTTACGGCGGATCGTGGGAACTAATACCTAACCTCACCATCCTTATAACTCCATACATAAAGTAAAATGGTGGTATTTTGAGTGCAGTTCATTCTTCCTTAAAACCAATTGAAAAATCATTTGGAAAAACAATCAAGGTACTTGTGATACGAGATCAAAACATTTTTAAACATTCTAATGCCTCCGAGATCGCTTTGGCATGAATGCAAGCAAACCTAATTTCTATATCAAGTGGCTTATTTATGAAATCCTCTTCTACAATCTCACGTAGACATTCTAGACTATCCTTGAGGTGAGCGAAATAGTTATGAAACACAAGTTCGTTATTCCTAAGATGAGGAGGAATGTATTTAATAAATACAATATATTTAGAGTCTCAGATGACTTTGATGCAACATTCTCATTAAAGACAAGTGGTATTTTCCTTTTACCCGACTCCTCAAATTTCAATTTTCTTTGTAAAGACGTTATTTTTCATTGTTCTTGTCACGGTGACTTTCATTGAATCATATAACTCTTTAAAGTGTCGCTTAACTTTTTCATTTTCTTCTAGAAAACTCTCATTTTCCTTTTGTAAAGCATTAACCAAGTTTTGAAGATGAAAAGTTTGAGAACACCGAGAATCTAAAGGAGGAGGCATTTGGGAGCCAAATACATTGTTCTTTTCACCCTTTAATTGTGAAATTTGGGCTTTCAACTTTCGATCGTGTTACAGTTGAGCTTGAATCTGTTCGTCACGCTTGTTTATTTCAAAAGTGCATCAAACTCGGAACATTCGAGGATGTCTTGATGTTTGAGGTTTTGACATTTTCTTTGAGATGTTGATATTTTAGTTGTCATTGAAAACACCTCGCACCTTGATGCATCTTAAGCACTCGTGATCGTTAGTGTTGCCTATGTAATCATAGGCAAACTAATAGACAGTCTCTAACACTTGTATTCTAAAGCGGAAAGTAAACACAAGATGTTATAACTAAGAACACTTAGATCCTCTATGGATCTTTTTATTCACTGAAACTCTATGTTTCAGATGAGTTGTCTATTACAAACTATATGGTTCCTTTTATAGACAAGGAACCCTAATACTATTACAACTCAATCGTCTAAACATCTTTGCATGCATTAAAAGACTAAAAAGATAAACAAATATAGAGTAGTCTAATAATACTGCCCATGCAACCTTGGGCCTTACAAGAATATGGAGAGTTAGCATTTAATTCATCTCACAAGATGTCGATCCTAGTCGACTTTCACCCTTCAAAGAAGAACACAACAACGCTTGTACTCTTCAAGAGAATTGCATCTTCAAGAGATTCGCTTCCTTCTTCAGAAACCTTCTGCAATAATGTCACAGAAATTTACTACATAATTCCCAACAATCCTCCCTAAACCGAATTTGACTTGGTTAAGTTCCGCTTCGACCTTGAAAGATCTTCCAAACTTCAAGATTAGAGGATTGTTTTCTCGATCAATAGCAAAGAACCAATAATAATGTCATCTCTATGATGATCAAACTTTGAAACGCTGTGTCTTTGCAAAGAACAAATGACATAATGTACATCAATACTTACCGCTTGCATACTATACTCATCACATCCAGTGTGTCACACCGAGAGAGTGAATCATTGAAAATAATGGTTTTGTTGTCTCTTTACCAATAGCCATTACTACCGGAGTAGCCAAATGTTTAAGTTCGAAAACTATGGTACACCGATAACCATCCGATTTATAGGCAAACCAAAAACCATATAAACGGATTTGATGTGTCTTTACCGTAGCCGCTTGCTCAGACTAGTCAATTTTAGAATTGGTGAATTGATAACCAAATATGGAGATAGTTGCCTTTACCACAATCCATATACTGTGGCTAGCCAATTCTTGGATTCCAATAAGGAATAGATCATGGTGAATTGATGACCATACAACACTCAAAGAATTAAGCATGGGTGGTTGCAGACCTTATGATTTTGAGCAAACCATTACAATTATCAACAGATTTGACATGTCTTTACCAAAGTCAGCACTTTGGACTAGCTAACTCTTTGATACACACAAGGTATATCCGTGAGTTAAAACCATCAAAAATACAACAAACCCGAAAAGAAAGTTAGTTTTTTTTTTTTTTTTTTTTTTTTTTTTTTTTTTTTAAAAAAAAATTAAGAAACTAATGTATTAAAGAACCTTGAGGCATATGCCTCCCCGAGGTTTATGCCTCCCTTAAACTTTTCGCTTAGGGGTTACATCCCAATATTGACCACAAGGTGTTGAAACCTTGGTCCATCAAAAGCTTTAGTTAACAGATCGCCCACATTATCATCTCGTGAATTTTAGCCACATTTATCAAATGTTTTCATATGCATCTCTTATAAAGTGGTGTCTCGATTTCAATATGTTTGGTTCTCATCGTGAAACATTGGGTTTTGACAATGCATATGGTACTGATTATCAATAAAAGAGTTGTGTTCATGAAATTATACCCATAGTCCAAAGAATTGGTTTTGAATCCAAAGCACCGTCTACGTTAGCTTGCAAAGAACATACTCGCTCAAAGAGTAGAGGTAGCAACAATGGTTTGTTTCTTGCACCGCCAAGAAATCGCCTCTTTTCCAAGGAATTGACAACCTCCAGCCATGGATCTCCTATCCAGATTTGCACCAAGATAATCACCGCCACTATATGCTTCCAACTTGAAAGGAGACACTTTGGGTACCAAAGGCCCAAGTGTGGTTGGCCTTTGAGATACTTAAAGATCTTCTTGATCGCATTGAGATGGGAAGTAAGTGGAGTGACTTGATGTCGAGAGCACACACTTACAAAGAAAGGTAATATCGTGCCTTGAAGTCGCCGATACATTAATGAACCAATCATCGATCCAGATAAGTGAACATTCACTGTAGATCCGGATCATTGTTGGCTTTGGTTTTGGAGCTTCATAAGGTGTGGTGGCCCCGACACCTTCCATGCCGAATTTCTTCAACATGTCCTCACATATTTATCCCGACCGATAAATATCCCATCCTGCTTCTCACGAACTTGGAGACCTAAAAGAAAGTAAGCTCTCCCATAGCACTCATCCGAATTCACCCTTCATCGATCCTCGAATTCCTACACCAAGCTTCTTTAGTGGATCCGAAATGATGTCATCCACATACACTTGCATAAGTATGATGTCTGCTGAGTTCTTCTTCGTAAAAAGAGTCTTATCAATGGCACCTCTTCTCGTAGCCATGCTTCAAAGAAATGATGAAAGCCTAGCATACCATGCCCTTGGTGCTTGATGAAGTCCATAGAGAGCTTTAACGACTCAGACATGATTAGGATGATCCGGGTCTTCAAATCCTTTTGGTTGTGTGACATAAACTTCCTCTTCAATCTCACCATACGTAAACGCACCTTTAACATCCATCCGATATAGCATGAAGCCCATGTATGATGCATATGCCAAGAAAATTAATGGCTCTCTTGCAACAGTGCAAACACTTCATCATAATCAATCCTTCTTCTTGCCTCGTAACCTTGAGCGAACAATCTTGCTTTGTTTTTAATAACCACACCCTTGCATCTCTTTTGTTCTTCGTAATCCATTTAGTTCCAATGGCATATTTGCCATCCGTAATGGTACCAAGATCCAAACTTGTTGGTTCTCAAACTGCTGCATTTCATCTTGCATTGCCTCAATCCAACTTGAGTCTTCAAGAGCTTGAGTGACACCGGTCGGCTCTACTTGAGAAAGAAAACACGCAAATGCATAATGCTTGTAGTCCGTGTGATTGTCTCTTTGCCGATTGGAGACATACGAGAGAAAAGCAACTCGTCCAAATTTAGGACTAGAGATAGCCCTTCGAGTTCTAACAGAGCTAGAATGTCACCAATAATATTGGATCGAGGCAGTGATGTTGATTCTTTGAGTAGCAGTGGGGTTGACATCAATGGTTGGTTCAAGGTTAGACACAGTTGGTACAAACGATGTGTCATAGGAAGGTGAGGTGAAAATGCCAGATTTGGGTTGATGATTTCCGAGATATGAAGGACTTGGAAAACGAGTATACGGGTCACCAAAGTCTGTGGACACTTTAGCAGGAATAGGAGTAGTAATAGACGTGCTTTCAGCAGATTTGGTGACAATGGGAGAGATCGATCGTTGTCGCAGAAACATGGTTTCCACCGATGATGCCTCATTTGCAAGTTCCCATCCACCTTCTCGACCTCAAGCTTAGCCGCAAACTCTTGAGTCCTAAGCCTAGCAAGGTCCTCAAGATAGTGTGATTCATCATCACTCTCACCGAATTATCTCTTGAAGAGTTGCCTGCAACAATGTTGGGGAGAAAGAGGGCACAAGAATGGGTTGTTCATCATCTTCAAATTCACTTCCAGTCGCATCCAAGGTACCGCATTGTTAGTGGGAGTTTCTCGAGAGCCCCGCACTTTGGTTAGCCATGTGTCTAGTATAACCTAGATAGTCGCTAGGTAGTCAAGATCAAAAGACCACACATGACCTCGTCCTTGAACATCGGGCTTATCTTCTAGGTATCCGAGGTTCAAAGTCTCCTCTATCTTCGTGGCGTATAAGTTGTACACTCAGAAGCCTTGCTATTAGCCGAATAACCCACAATATAACCATCATCGCCTTTTCATCAAACTTCCCAAAGGATCACTTGTGTTCGTAATGGTCACTTGACAACCAAAAGGTTCGAGGTAATGAATGACCGAACCTTCCCAAAGAGAAGTTCATATGGTGTTTTGAGGTGAGGTCTAGTTATGGAGACTCATACACATAGCAAGTCGTGCCAACAAATTTTCATCCGTAACATAGTGGCAATTTAGAGTCTCAAGCATTGATCTCGCAGCCTCTATCAAGGTCCTATTCTTTCTTTCACCACCCTATTTTGTTGCGGGTTCTTGGATTGCTATAGTCTCTCTTAATCCCTTTAGACCTCAGTAGTTCTATTATAATGGCATTCTTGAACTCGTCCCATTATCACAATCGAATTCCCTTAACCTTCTTGTTCAACTGATTTTCAACGAGGGTGATGAAGTCTTTCAAAGACCGGAGTAGTTTCATCTTTAGTCCTTAGAAAGAACACCCAAAGAAAATCGCTATATCCATCGTTGATGACCAAACAATAGAACTTGTGATCAATGCTTCGACTTGAGTTGGACCAAAAGATCCATATATAACAAACCAAGAGGCTCGAGATGATGCTCACCGCAGGATGTTTTGTAGGATGCTCCGTGTTGCTTCCCTTTGTTACATGCAACACAATTATGATCATTGGAGAATACTTTGGTGGGAAGACCTTCGACAAGACCTCTTTTGGAGAGAGTGTTTATAGTTTTGAAATTCACATGAGCCATTCTCCTATGCCATTTATTGGACTTATCCAATGATGCTTTAGCCAGCAGACAAGTGAGGTCACCTTCAGGGTGAACTTCATTGAGATTGAATGTGTATAGATTGTGAGTTCGAGGACTCTCACAGAATTGAAGAATCCTCCGAAGCTTGAACTCTTTAGAAAGCACAAGACATTCATTTTCGTAAAAGAGTACCTTGTTCTTGGTGTCACAAATTTGTGAGACCGAGAACAAGTTGAAGTTCAAGTTCCCCAACATAGTACACATTCTCAAAGTTCAAGAGAGGTGTCTTGATGGTGCCTTTCCAAGAATTCTACCATCACTTCCACCAAAGGTCACATTCCTCCTTCTTCAATAGGAACAAAATTGTGCATCATATCTCTATTACCGTACATACTTCTTGAACAACCACTATCAACAATACCAATATCTTTATGCTTAAGGGATGATCCTACGTAAACAAACATATATACAAAGGAATGTCAAGATATCGAGGAGGCTCAAGTCATTGCCGACTTGAACTCGCCTTGTGGATCATTAGATTTATGTTTAGCAAAAGAGTAAGATCCACCATTGTTCTTGGGTTTCCATTGATATTTAGGTCTTTATTATTCCAAGAACAACTCGCCGAGGACTTGACAAAGAAGGCCCCATCATCCTTTCCCATTTTTCATAGAGTCAACATATGCAGCCAATAACCATGTTTAAAGTATGGGCTAGTGGGTTGCACATAGGGTCTATCGTGAGACCTCCTCCAAGAAGAGTTAGTATAAGTAGCTCGAGGGACATAAGGTGGAATTTTCTTAACATTGGTCCACAATGGTCTAGGTTTCACCGAGAGCACATGCACCCAATCTTTGCTCATAAAATCACAATCCTTAATTAAATGAAGTTTACTTCCACAAACAAAACAAGTCTTCCTTTTGGAAGATGTTTTCAACAAAGACGGTGTTCGATTACAGAAGAAGTACTTAAACAAAAACTTTAAAGGAATTGTTTTTAACAGATAAATTATTCAAAGATTTAAAAGACAAGTCTTCGAGGAACATGCTTGAAGTAGATTCCCAAGCTATCCTAGAAGGCTTGTAGATAGTCTTGGGTGCGTGCTTGGGAGTAGGCTCAAAGTGGGCTCGTGTGAGGACTTGGGAAGGTCTGACTTATCATTTGAATCACAGCTGGCATAAGAAGCAGACCCTTGATCCGATGAGTTGTCACTGTCAGAGCAAGAGACAAAGTCATTAGATGAGGCATCGGGGTCTGGTAAGTCTTTTGATTTTTTGCCATACAGATGGTGTGATCCATCAAAGTCAACAGTAATAGACAAGTCAATGGGCATGAATTCACCTCTAATGGGTCCAGGGACAGCATGTAAATCACCTTCCTTTCTATAGTGTTCTAAGCCTGCAGGTGTAGATTTACGCCCATCATACTTAGCTTCTGGAGCTACATATTTTTGAAAGCCTATACCTATCCTTGAGGTCTCAGATTGACTACTATATATTTCATTAGCTAAGTTGAAACCCGCTTTTGCCAACCGTTATGTCTAGCTATTTCCTCGCAAGTTTCTCTTTAAGCTCTAGATTCTCAAAGAATAGTGTCATTTTTTCTTTTCAAATGCTTAAAGTTAATATTAGCAATATCTAGATCAAATTGCAAAGACCTTAATCTTTTCTTCATAAGCTATCCGATTCTTTGAAACCAAACCTTTGTCTTTCTAATGTTTTAACGAGAGTTTATAAGCTTCATTATCAACATAGCATGCATTGTACTTAGGTTTCATAGTATCATAAGCTTCTTTCGCTCATTGTATCTTTCACTACAACCAAATATACGCAGGTACCGAGAAAGACCCATGAAGGCAAAGTGATCATGCCTATCTTCTCAAGTGCACTTTGCCAAGAATCCAAGATTCTCTCGAATCAAGAACTTCCTCGCCATGTTTCATGTAGCCAGCTTGACCCGCTCATCCATGGTGACTGTGTCAAGTGCTAGCTCCTCTCGATTCTCACGATAGGAATTGTAGCTAGTACTCTTCACTCTTCCTGCTTTGCACTTCTAGAGAAATGACCCATCCGATGACAAGAGAAACACTTGACCTTTCTCCTATCAAACCGAGTGGATCCTTTCCTTGAACCCAAACTTCCTTCCCGCCTTCTCCTCAAACCTCTTGATATCTCATCAAAGCATGGCCACCGCCATTTCACTTCATCTCTTCCATATCAATTGGGTCCACCGTCAAAATCTTCATAGACAAGATGTCACGAGTATCATAATCGCAACAATGAATGAAGCACATCCTCCAATATACCGCCAGATTTGGCTCGAGGATGTGATGGGGTGGGACGATAAGATGATGATGGCATATAAGATGGACTTGAAGCATGCATCATCATATCGGAGTGAGATGTCCCAACAAAGGTCAGATGACCGTAAGAGGATGCACGGTAGGAGATCCGACATCGTTCCGTAGATCCGAGTTTGTTGTATAGCTCATCAAAGGTGAGCATGTCCAAATTTCCCACCTTTAGCTTTCGTATTATGCTCACATGTAACCATGATGGAGGCAAAGATCTTAGAAACTTAGAGTTGCAATCATCATTGTCAAGTCAGATTCACTAATTCACCGACTCGAATCTTAGAAACCCGTCAGATCCCTTGTGGATACCCTCTTCTTCGTAGATATTGAACTCTTGGAAGTGTTGTCTCAAAGATAGACTTCCTCATCCTCCCGGACTCCTCGCTCCCACCAAACCTAGCTTTCGTGAGCCATCCGATGTCCTTAGCATCAACTATGTGGTGAAAATCACCTAAGTGATCTTCGTGAATGGATTGAAGAAGGATGGTTCTTACCTTGTGTTCTTTTGCACCGCTAGAATCTCTTCAGCTTTGGGAGGAGCAATGGTGAACTTACCATCAAGATCCGGAATGGTCTTCTTTAGATCGCTGCCATTCTTCACAATCTCCCACGATTCCAATAAATATTGAGATCCGCTTTGCATCTTCATGGTCCATGATCATACTCTTCTTTCTTTAGGTAAGGAAACTTACCATTACTGTTGGATAGACTCGCTGTCGCATAGAGGTGGTGTTGTGTTTGATGTTGTTGGTGGTGACTTCGATTCATCATCGCCCGTGCATTGTAGATATGTTTTGGTTGTATGGGGTGAGGTAAATAAGGTTCTCAAGATCTTAGAGACTCTCCCGAGGCTCGATACCACTTGTTGAAAACACTCGCACCTTGATGCATCTTAAGCACTGTGATCGTTAGTGTTGCCTATGTAATCATAGGCAAACTAATAGACGCCTCTAACACTTGTATTCTAAAGCGGAAAGTAAACACAAGATGTTATAACTAAGAACACTTAGATCCTCTATGGATCTTTTATTCACCGAAACTCTATGTTTCAGATGAGTTGTCTATTACAAACTATATGGTTCCTTTTATAGACAAGGAACCCTAATACTATTACAACTCAATCGTCTAAACATCTTTGCATGCATTAAAAGACTAAAAAGATAAACAAATATAGAGTAGTCTAATAATACTGCCCATGCAACCTTGGGCCTTACAAGAATATAGAGAGTTAGCATTTAATTCATCTACGCATGCTGATCCTAGTCAGCTTTCACCCTTCAGCAGTAACACAACAACGTTTGTACTCTTCAGTAGAATTGCATCTTCAGCAGATTCGCCTCCTTCTACAGAAACCTTCTCAGACTAATGTCAGTAAATTTACTCACATAATTCCCAACAAATGCAAATCAAAATGTTCAACTTCTAGCTTAGAAAGATGTTTTACTAAATTATTGTGATCATCCCGATCAATTTTCTCATTTAGTTATGAGTTTTTGTTTTCAAGCTCAATGACACGATCATGGGAAACTTTCAAAGCAACAGCTTAATTCATGAAATTGAGAAGAAGTAATAGAATGCTTAGTAACAAGATAAAACACATCTTGACCCACACACCAATACTCGCTTCTCATTTAAGATATGCGATTCTTCCTTTCAATTTCATTATATTTGAGTTCCGCTCATAATCATTGACCTCAACAATCATTGCATCAAATTCCTTTTCCATTTCTTTAATATCCGAGTCTATTCCTTTTGAAGACTCTCAAATTGACCTTTAATTGTTTAAAGAAAGGCATGACCTCGCTAAATAGCATTCTTTTGTTTGCTCAAAACCCTCTCCCTTCAGCTATCCCAAGAGGTGTGATCCTTTTCTTACATGTCTTCTCAAAATCAACAAATAGTTGATAAACAACATACAGTGATTAAGGTCTTGCTCTTAGTGGAATATATCTAGGAACTAAATGCATTGGAGTATTCGAGGATACACAGCTGTCGGAGGCATTTTCCTAAGGGGAGTGTTTGTTTTAACAAGTGCATTAGCCTTTTGCATATCTATGTCCTTTTTCCAAAAAACTTGTTCTAGGGTTAATAGAGTTTGTGATTTAAATCTGTTCAGAGAAATCCAATTTTCTTTAGTGTAATCATGGGGTTTGAACGTTAGGTTTTGCTTTTCACACTCAGGATCTTTTAGCTTATTATTCATTTTCTCCCTAGTGACTTCATCTAATTGCTTATCTTCCTCAAGGCACTCAAAGAACTAGGTTTCCGCTTAGGCTTAAGGATTTCATCACCATCATATATTAACTTCCGAGCCTCTCTGCCATTTTACTATACTTAGGATTTGGTTTCTCAACGAGGGAATACTATGCTTATCGCTTAAAACTCTGTGCTTAGTGATCATGTGAGCAGTATGAATGGTATTCCCTTGTACGTACAACTTATTTTCAAGCTTGTTTTTCAAAGTTTTTAGATTGGAAAAATCATTCAAAAGTTTTGATTCCTTAGCATTAAATTCTTGTTTAAGCACTTTAACATTATCTTGAAGTTCTTGCTTTTGCTTAACAGTTTTAGAAAGCTTTTCTTTTAAGGAATCTAGCTCTTGTTTTAATATTTCTTTCCTAAAATTACTTTTTCTAATAATTGCACGCATTTGGTCATCCATTTCCTGCTCACGGGTAGTTAACTCAAACTTAGCACGTTGTTCATAAATAGCAACTTGTTCTTTATAGGCATTCGCCCGAGATAATGTAATCATCAGGCACATGGAGTGAATTCATCAAAACATAGTCATCATTGACGCAAGATGCATCACTTGGTATAACTGACTTTCACTTTGTATCACATATTGATCATATGGGACAAGATTACTATTACCCACATTATCCATGCCCGAATCATTAGTTACATGTGATTGTACTTTGTTATGCATCTCTTGCTCATCAACTTCATCGATAATTTTAATACCTCGTAGATGATTGAATCTTTGGAAGGACCAACCTGTTGATGAGACCTTTGAGAGACCATAGGTGAGATGCTAGCCATGAAGATTGTCTAGGCAGAGGTTCATCATCGACATCGAGTCAAATGCATGACAACCGCAACTTGAAAGGCATTTTGATGATTGTGACCTATTTCTAATTGGTCGCTCATCCACATCAACATCATATGTCTTAGCATTCCTTCTGCAAGAAACAACAACTCCTCTTCATCCAAAGTCGCCCATTATCCCGAGCTTGCACAAGTAACATCTTGTCTCAAGTATTCTCGCATTCTCGGGACGTTGAGATGTGCGCCTCGCAATATGTCCTCACCACCACAGTTGTAGCATTTGATTAGCTTTGCTTTCCTTGATTGGCATTTCTTCCACGATTCGATTAGCCACATATCCTCCCCTACTCCAAGATTACCATAACCTATTCCAATCATCCCTTGTTCATGCCGCCTTCCTTGCACATTCTCGCACCACTACCTTACCATCTCGACAAAGAGCTTGATTGTGTGGATTGGATGTCGCTCGAGGTTATTGTTGGTGTGGAGTGGAATTCATATTTTGACTAACCATGAGAGACAGCTTGATTGATGAATTTTTCCATGAGTGTGTTAGAGTCTGGAGGCTTATATGCCGGATCGTGAATGAGCTTGTAATTACCATTACCCACGGGTATGACTTGAGAAGATTTGGTGGTAATTCCAACATTGGTGTAAAAGGTCATTGAATCATTTGACTAATTTGTTTCTCCTGCTTAGATTTGAACTGCTCAAGAAACTTTCGCTCAAACATAGCATGTCTCTTATTCTCAAGAAGGAAGGCATACAGCTGCTCATAGCTGGTGTTTTTAATCCTTTGGTTAGCTTCACAGAGGTGACAAATTTGTGCCATTCGGGATTCATGTTGTTCACAAACTTTGAGTTCAGCTGAATATTTGGCATGGTCATTTTGATATTCCTCATGTCATTCACAATATTGTGGAATCTCATGTAATATTCATAGAAACTTTCTTCTGGTTTCATCTTAAAGTGCTCAAATTCATCATATAGTTGTGATTCTCTATCTTCCTTAGTTAATTCAGAACCTGAAAGAAGCATCATGACATTATCCCAAACTGCCTTGGCTTCAGTGTTGTGATTGATTAACTTGTAGATGTCTTTTGGAAGACCTCAAGTATAATGTTTGAAGCCCCGATATCAAGATCATATCTCTTTTCTCCTTATCACCGAGCTCATCATACGCCTTTGGTCCGTCCAATCCTAAGATCATTGTTCCATCGCAGCAGCTTCAAGTGTGTCTCTTGTAGTCTCAACTGATAAGGTCCTTCATTAATTGATTTGAGAATATTGACCCCATTTTCCTTTCCCAAACAAGACAACCTAATTCATTGAGCCCATGAGTCATAATCGCCATCAAGCATAGGTGGACGAGTAACTGATCCAGCTGCTTGAACGTCCTCAGCTACAATAGAAACGATAGTAGGTACGTTGTTAGACATGATTGCAAGTTCTACAGGATTTTACTATTCTTTGATTAAACCGATAAATTTATTCTTTCACAGGATTTTACTAAACCAAAAGAACAACCGTAAAAATGTAGCACGGAGAAGTGACAAGTCTCAATAGACAAGTAGCTAAACAGTCAAATCGCTTTGGTATCAACTCGCTAAACAGTCAACTCGCTTCAAAGAAAAGTCGCTTAAAACTCAAGTCGCTTAAAGAAACAACTCGCTTAAAACCCAAGTCGCATAAAGAGTCAACTAGCTAAATAGCCAAGTCGCATACAGAGACAACTCGCATAACAACCAAGTCGCATAAACCAACTTGCTGCCAATACAACTCGCTTAATAGCCAAGTCACTTTAGAACTCAAGTCGCTTAAAGAATCAACAAGCTTAATAGCCAAGTCGCATAAGCCAACTCGCTTCCAATAACAAAGCAACTCGCTTCTTAGAAAAACAACACCGTGGCTCAACTCGCTCAGACAAAATTTAAAACACCCACTTTATCAATCAAAACAAACAAACCACAATGATTCAAGCCTTCTAATTCAAAACCTAAACACATATGATGATCCTAAACACAAAAGTACAATCAAAATTCAAACTTAAACAATAGAAATTGACCAATGATTCAAACTCTCCTAAACACTTATAACCCCAAAACCTTATGAAATCCACCAAACAAAGAGCATGAAAGATGAGTGATCAAACCTGCTCTTGATACCAATTGTCACTTATAGGATTTCACAAACACATCAAACCAATAACATATAGGGCGATACAAATGTTTAGAGAGAAAGTTCTAGAGAGAAAGGGAAGAGAGTTGGGAACTATGTGAAACAAAGAAAATGGTATTGAGCTCCAAATTTCTACCTTGGGAGGTAGAGGGTATTCATAGTTTTCTTACAAGACTCGCCTCCTATGGGTCGTGGATCGTGCATACAGCTGGTAAAGACCCGTCTGTCCTCCACGGTGTTACTTAACTAAATACTAACTAATATTAAATGACTACGACTACGAGCTTAACGATTACATATACTTGAGGTGACCAACACTTTAATGACCTGATTTTCCAAATCCTAACAGTATAGTAATGAATACAAAGTTTTTATATAATTTTACAATTTACAATTTGAATAGGATGGAAGAAGAATTTCATCAAATATATTTGATTTTTAGTTGTTATGTGCGTAATTAGATGGTTTTAGGTTTGCTTTCTGCTTCTATTTGTAAAATTGGATTTCCTATGTCACAAAATATGCGATGTGACCCAAAAAGGATTACTTAGTAAAAAGTGCCGATCATATTCACTTTACGAGGATTTTAGGTTAGATATGATGACAAGAAAAGAGATTTCAGATAAGATGCTCATCTCGCTTAAGAATAAGCAGATAAGTAGATAGAATACACAATCCTTAACACCCGGACTTGGCATTACTTAGAGGAATTTGGGAATTAGGATTTCTTATTCGTGCAATGTTTGCTTAAATTTCTTCATGTAGCGCTTTGAGTGTTTGATCGTTTGTGTACATACTTATCTTCTTATTTTTAGAGCAAATAAGAACTTGATAGTAAATAGTTAGTACTGATATATTTTATAAAGCAGATAAGCAATTAAAATTAGAAATCCCAAACACCCCCTTAATTAAGTGATTATATGCTCAATGCATTCGTTTGTGATTTTTATATCTTACATTTACAGAAACTACTCGATCAGCTTCTCGATATTCAAAAACGAAATAGACGATGTATTGCCCAGGCAGATGAACTACATAATTATAAGGCCGAGCAGTAATTGCTCATATATAATCAGAAGGTAAATATGCCAAAATTTCATTTTCATTATTTGGGATACCATTTGACACTATATCAATATACTGGCTATATTTTGATCAGCTCTTAAACGCCAAAGTTGAAGTTGTTGAATTGACAATGTAGTCATCCACTCTAGAAATCAAGAATCACTATGTAAGCTCTTTATTTTTGATATCCGAGAGTGCATATTAATGGTAAGTGTTGGGAATAATACAAACGGTTACCACTGATAAGCTTGTGGAAGACACTAATGAAGAATGCATTAGCAGTAAACACATTACCACTGCTAGTACATATTATTACCACTGCTATTAGGATAATTGTTATGTATTCGTATATAGATAAGTATAGAAAAGATCTTGTGTATATTCTATATAGTTAGCATTATATTTATCTTGTAAAGGACTCCTTGTGCTATAAAAGAGGTCGAGGTCATTGTTCTAGGTACGTAAGCTTCAAGGTGTAACCCTAGTGATAAGCAAGATCACTCGATTATTCTTAATAATATTGAGCTTTGTGTTATTCTGTTCTCACTTACATTACATCATATAATCCATCTTCTAAGTATTACTAAGTATATTCCGCGCACTTATTAATATAATTCAAAGTATCACTAACACAAGGTGTGTGTTTAGATCCATCAAGTGGTATCGAGCAAAGGTTCCGATACTTTGATTTAGAAGATCCAAGGAATAAGCTTAACCAACTCACTCAAATCAATGGAGATGGAAAACAACCAAATCAACTCGCTCCAAGGCTTCCTAAGCTTAAACTTAATGAGTTTGAGATGGAGGATATTGATTGAGCAATACTTGAGACTAATGATGTTGTAACAGCTTTCTTAAGTTGGTGACACGTGGTTGTAACAGCTTCAGACCGAGACTAATGATGAAAGAGCAAAGAAGAAGAATGACCAAGGCTAGAAGTTTGTTACTAATGACTCTTCCTAATGACTGATCATTGCTTTCAAAGAAGTTGTAGGATCATGAATATATTGTGTTTGATGATTCGGGGTCTTGGATGATGGAAATACATGTTAGCCATTTGAGAGAGAAAGAGATGAGAGGTGTGTCTTGGTAGAGACTTGTAGCACAAATGTGAAAGATTAGATTGAAAGAGCACCACCCTTCCATGGATGGAAGGGGTATTTATAGTTACGTACACTACGCCCTCCGCCGATCGGGATCGTGCATACAAGGGTAAAGACCGTCCTTCCTCCACGGTGTTACACTAAACTATTCTACGCTACAAACTAACTAATAAACTACTAAATAACGTAAATAACTACAAGTCTACGAGCTAACATATGCTAGACCATAATTGGGGTGACCGACACTTTAACATGGAATTACCAATTCCTAACAATCTCCCTAAGGGAGGTCACCCCATGAAATACATTTTGCATCCTAGCATTCTTTCTTTTCTTTAGTTCTCGAGCTCAGAGACTTCAATTCTTCAAATTTCACAGCCTTTGTGCATTAGTAGCGATTCTTTAAAGTCCGATAGTTTTGTACTTTGAGTGGAGGTATTTGAACTAATCCACATCTTTGATGATCTTCGAGCTTTCTTCGAGATCATCAGCCACAGTAAATCTCTGGATCACCTTTTGAAGTGTTGCCTTCATGTGATGTTGTGACTTTTGGACCGACATGCTCACACTTTCTTTTCATCAGAGTAGCGGGAGCTTTTACTGGTTCATGATATTTGCAGCTATCAGAGCCAGATTATGTAGATAAGCACATTTGTCATGATTTCTTTAATTAAGTGTGGATGCTGTGAGCATGCGGCTTTGGATTGAGTCCTCAATTCTAATCAGCTGCAACCGTCCAAATGTACCTGCAAACAACAGTTAGCAATAAAACATACGAAATTGTCTTTGATCACTTTCGTTGAATTGAGGTACACGCCCACGGTTCCCGCTGATCGCACAAGTACCGCCCGTGATTAGGTATAATTCAAGAATCTCCTTGATGGGGTTTCACAGATGTTCTAGCTGTTCTCAAACCGGAATGTCTCAAAGAAGACAACACGGAGTGAGTGAACCAGCCAATTGAGATTCACTGATGGATGAAAGATTGATTTGAAAACAATCGCGTATTGCTTAGAATAAAGAGTTTTGCAATACGACGAAGGTTTTATGAGAAAGATCAATTTTCAATCATAAATACTTTTTGTATTTGAAAAGAGTACACATTCGACGTGCTAGAGAAAAGAAGATTTGCACATCGAACGGTTTTTCCAAAAGTATTTTTTCAATCAGAGATACTTTTTGTGTTTGAAATATGAATACACATTCGATGTGCTAGATAAATGAAGAGATTTGCACATCGAACGGTTTTTCCAAAAGTATTCGTCAATTCATTTCCTGGACCAAGGTTGATTCACGAGAATCGCCCATTGTTTCTATCCAGCTTGTCACAATCTTGATCTTTGCAAGATTTCACATGTCACCCACCAAGACCTTGTTTGATGTTGGCTCTAGAAGGATTTCCATCTTCATCGTGAATACTTTACATATCACTGGATGTTCCGCAATACCACAAGGATACTCCGTAGGACTTTCAATATATACTTACTTTCCACATAGTGTGAAACAACAAGTCTTCATTCATTTTGTGTCCTAATGAGATATTGTGGATGATCTCTTGGCTCTAGACTCAATCGTGCACATTTGGTTCCTATGCCGGAGACTAGGGAGAGGTCTCCTTCTTCAATATCAACAATCTCAAGAGAAAGTCGATAGATTATGTAGGTTCCCGTGAGAATGAAACAAGCCCTTTAAGAGGAACTTGAGTAGCTTGAGAAGTTTAGTGGAGTGCGCCATCGGGTCCATGACGCCTTGTCTTCAATACTAGCGCTACCTTGGTAACCACCAAGAGTATATGTATTGAACCCTTATCGCCCTAAGGTTGAATTATTGAGGCTATTTTTTTCACCCTTTCACACTTAATTCTTTTTCATTCTTCAACCCCTTCAAGCTTACCGAGACTTCATAACTAGAACCTTGTTGGGTTATTCCAAGACTACCTCCGCCCCGCCTTGCACTCTCCCATATCTTACTTTTCTCCTTTTTCATCATACCATAGGACTCTACACTATCTAGTGGATTGTCCTCGGTAGATCCTCTCGCTCAAGGGATCGTGGGAACGAATTCCTAACCTAACCATCCTTATATCACCATGCATAAAGTAAATTGGTTAGTCTTATGGTATTGTTCTTCCTTCTTGAAACCAATTGAAAAATCATTTGGAAAATCAATCAAGGTACTTGTGATATAATATCAAAGCATTTTGTACATTAATTGTTTTGATCATTTAGAAATGCTCCCCCTCAACATGTGCATATGATGTTGAAATTGTTTAGAACATGGAGGCAAGAGTTCTTAGAAATATATTCTTTGATCACAATTTCCTTAGAAAAGCCATTTGAATTTCTTGGTAAATTCTCCCTCAATATGTGCGTTGGATATTTGAAAGTCATTTTGCACATAGAGGCAAGAGGTTTTTGAAGTACTTTTCACGATTGCCAATAGAACCATTCGCTCCCCCTCAATATGTGCATCAATACACGAAAGAGTTTGGCACATATTAGAGAGAACTTGCACTTTGAATCAAAACGATCATCTTTTATCAAATTTCATATTAAATCACAAATTCTCCCCTGATCAAAAATATCAAACCCTTTGAGATTTTGGATCCCAAGTGATTTAATAAGGTTTAGAAAACATGGGAGAATATGTGCCTGATTTAAAAGCTCATCTTGTTTTTGGATAAATGCTCCCCCTCAACATGTGCTGTATATATATAAAATCGTTTGGCACATGGAGGAAGGAGTGCCTTTGAAGGACTAAACCAATTCCATTTAAAACATATTTGAGATTTAAATCACGATCGCTCCTCGATCAAAAATTTCAAATCATTTGAGATTTGTGATCCCAAAAGATTTAAATCATTTAGAAAATCTTGGGGAAAGACGTGGCAAGATTTGATTTTGAAAATGATGATAAGGACCATTTTAAGACATTAAAGATTGTTAGTGTCGTATGATTGTTTTAAGAGATCTTTAGTAAAATAAAACAACTTCACAATCAAACAAGAAAAAAAAATTTCATTTTGTAAGATCTTTGAGTTTTAAAGAAAATCATACCATGACATAACATTAAATCTTTAGATCACCACTTATTATTGTACAAACGGACCTTTTATGAAGAAATATCGCTTGAAAATATTTTATTTTAAATCACTCTCCCTCAATCGATGACCGTAGTCGATGATAGAGTGACTTAAGTTTTGATAAAATGAAGTCCGTGATTTTCAAAATTAAGTCGAATTTATTTTCAAGACAAATATTTTCCATTTTTAAAACAATATTATTTAAAAATTATTTAAAATGGTATCATCACAATTATCCCGCACAAAGATACGTTAGGTGGTTGAGTCGCTTTTGTTGTTGTTGCCGGAGGTTTGAAGAAAACCATCTCGAGGCGTGAGACTTTACGTTACATTTTTCATGCCAACCGAGGTCAATTAAGCTCCGCTTTCTTCATTTGATGATGAAGAAAACCATCTCACGATGCAATGAGACCTCTTATGTTGCATTTTTTCATGCCAACTTTCCATAGAAGTCAAATTAAGCTCCGCTTTCTTCATTTGTCAACCCAAGATATAGTTACCCTTTCCTTTCGCATCCAATCATCTTCATTTGTGGATCCGAACGGGAACATTCTTGTGAACCATGATATCTACATACGTTAGTGGACATAAACAAATATATGGTGGTCGACATCACCCAAACAAAGAATCGACTAATTAAAGTCAATCCAACTTAACAATCGCTCATATAAGGCATGGATTTATGTGTTTATCAAACTCTAATCATCTAATCCTAACAATCATATCCTAAATTCCTAGTCCTTCGACATAGGCAAATATCATTTTTAATTAAGCACGTTGGATAATTAAGAAAGCCCGTTAGATGATATAAATTTGAAAACATTCTCCCCTCAATCAATGACTTATTTTTCCGAAAAGTTTAAAAGCGTCAAGTCATTGATTGAGTTTTCAATTTTACGAAAAATCAATCGATTGATTTACAAGCAACTCATTTACTACCATTTTGAAAACAACAAATATTTTTCTCAAGAATTTATGTATGAAAACATTTGTGTAGGAACAATGCCTTTTTGACGACATGCTTTCCTTGTTTTGTTTTTAGGATAAGTGCATGAAATTATTGAAAATTGGTTTAGCGCAACACTTTCCTTTCTTGAAGAGTGGGTTGCTATCGTAAATAATAGCAAACCATGGTTTAAGCACGGTTACAATCAAGTAATCAGACGCCATAGTTTTAGACATGTTTTGAAAAGAATATTTACACATCCCGCTCGAACTTCATCTATGGTCCCGTGTCGTTGTTAAATGACATTTCTAAGACCGCATATGTTATCGATACCAGAAGACATGTCTTGAGAAAAACAATAATTTTGGTATTTTCAAATTTTCTGATTTTTATGGGGTTTTGTTGGTTTTATATTTTTCTATTTTGTTTTGCTGGTTTTATATTTTTGTATTTTCTTTTTGATAAATATATATACAAAGATAGAGTAGATGATATAGTATAAGAAGACGATGATACGAGTACCGAGATAAGGATATCGAGCAGCCCCGTTGTAGAAGATAGAAATCGCCATCTCTTAAACTTTCACCACCAATGCTTCCAAGGCTCCAGAATAGAAGATAGAACATGAGCCTTTGAGAAAGAGAGACTTTGGCAGCTTCCCCCCAAACCGTAAATCCATTAGATGAGCAGATTTGAAGCTCTATTTCAAGCTTGCCTTAGCCAGGTGCACAAAGAAGCACACCATTATCATCGAGTTTGCTGCTCCTTTTAAGAAAGATCATTGATTCTCCGTCCGGGTTTATATCATCAACAAGAACAGCAACGTATCATCCCACTCATAAATAATCTTCTCAAATTTCATAACCATTGAAGTCTGAAGCAATCCATTCCAAAAGGTGTCACGAGACAACTTCCCCCACGTAGTTGAATTGATGCAGTCAGTCTCTTAGACTAGAGTTCATGAACCCGAATACACAAATACCTGAAGACAGAGAAACTTATACCATCAAGTAGCAAATTAAGTCCGATATCCAAAGAATAACCTCAAGTATACTTTTCTCCCCAAGAAAGTGTATGAAGCTCAAGAACCCAAAGTACCCAAATGACCAAAGAAAGAGTAACCGATAACATCAAGAAGCAGTCGAACTAATGATTATCTCTCATGGATGACAATCATGGATGTCAACTCCGAATAAGTGATTATATCTCTCGAATCACCGATTACACTCAAGTGAAACAAATGAGCACCCCAATGTACACAATTCTCTCTCCCCTGATGATTGCCATAACATCAAAATCATCACACACTTGTGTACCTCTTTTATCTTCAGACACTTTCTCTTACATCACTTCCCCCACATAGTTGGAATAAGAACACTAAAAGCCATGAGTCAAACCTTGAGTTTTTCTGCGGTAATGACAATAGTCTTCCCGGGATATCTTCATTCACTTAGAAGTATTAAGTTCATCAAGTTTACTCGCGTTTAGATGCGTGTCTCCTTCCCCCTTGCTGGTTTTGATACTTCAGAATCAGCAACTCATTTTAAGCCCATATACTCGAAATCTTTTGAGAAGAATACCATTAGCACAAATGATAAGGTTTTAAAATGTACCTTTTTGAGGGGTCGTTTAAGCCCTTATTTGATCACTTTTGTATCCGTTATTGCTTAATATCGCTCCTTTTCACTTTTAGGTCTCTTGAAGGCAAACTCAGAATGGCACTTATTTGGACGAAAAGGCACGGATATATGAAGAAAATGGCCAAAGTCAAGAATCGAGACACTCAAGTCGCTAATTACAAGGGACGGCCATCGCTAATCTGCGACGCCGTCGAGGAATTTGTGACGACACGGAAGAGAAATTGCTAGTTTTGGAGGACGGCCGGGCTTTAAAAGAGTAGGTCGTCGCAACTCGCATTGCCTAGATTCAATCCAGCACGCCGCCGGTTAAAGAGGACGGCGCCACAAGCATAAGGTGACGCCGTCGCAAGATTAACTT
Organism: Chrysanthemum lavandulifolium; assembly: GCA_022545495.1. NCBI lineage: Eukaryota > Viridiplantae > Streptophyta > Magnoliopsida > Asterales > Asteraceae > Chrysanthemum > Chrysanthemum lavandulifolium. Next base: position 242,068,273 of record CM040240.1, read on the forward strand.
GGCCAAGACGAAACCCTAATGACGGTGACACGACGGCGCCACAAATCATAAGGTGACGCCGTCGCACATGTAATCTTATATATAGAATCCAAATTTTTAGTTTTGGAGAGTAGTCTTTGGGTAAACTTTGAGTAAAACCTAAACCGAACCAAGGTCGATTTTAGGTTCTAAACCCTATATTACACCAAGATAAGTTGTTTACTTCATTAATTTAATTATGTCTTCAATTATTTGTGTGTATGCTTGCATGTTCTCCATGTCCCGCTAATTTACTTGTGTGTTTGCTTAGTGATGATGTACCTCCGAGTAGCTCAAAGGACACCTCCGAGAAGTGTCAAAGCCCTTCCATACGAAGGCCCAAGTTAGATTCAAATATCCATAGGCGCAAACCATTCGTTGGTAAAGGTTACCTAAGGGAATTCGCCACTGAAGCCTTGAGCCCTTCGGTATGGTCGACGAAGGAACAATGGATAAGGAACCTCCGAATTAGTCAAACCCACGATCTCCTCTCTCTCTGGCTTCCCGTCAAGTCCGAGAACGTGGGTCACTAACCCCTAGCGGTTACCCACAATCATGGGATGCCCCATGATCTCCGACATTCAAGCGTAGTGCTCTCAACCCTATTTCATTCACTATAAATAGGTCGACGGCATTGATTATGGTATGCTCATTTCACACTCATCTCTTTACTTTCATACACTTATACAACCATAACTCATACTTACTCTCATGCCGGAGGTGGTTCGCAAGGTCCTACCCCCGCAATCACTTAACGAGTGTCTTAGTATTTCTTATTCTCGTGTTACAAAGTAGTCTTGGCCGGAACACACACCCTCATTACTTTGATCCTCATCGAAGCCCGGTAGTGCAATCTTTGCACAATCAAGGCGCCATCCGTGGGACCACAACTATTAGTCCCGTAATCACCCAGTCCTAATACCTTAACCAACTACGCTACTTTTCCGGCATGGAACCAGGAAGAGAAGATTCACCTCTGTTAGGATCCAATATTTATTGTGTTGATGATTCGGATGGTCTTGGATGATCAAAATACATGTTTGCCATAGTTAGAGAGTTAGTAGAGAGAGAGGGTGTTCTTGCTAGAGGTTTACACAAAAGTATGAAATATTAGATTGAAAGCACCACCCCTTCCATGGATGGAAGGGGTATTTATAGTTACATGAAATACGACCTCCTATCGGCCTGTGGATCAGGGATACAGTGGGTAAAGACCCGTCCTTCCTCCACGGTGTTGCACTAAACTATTCTACGCTACAAAATAATAAATAAACTACTAAATAACTTGACTAACGACAAGTCTACGAGCTAACTTAAGCTAGATAACATTTGGGGTGACCGACTCTTCACTATGGAATTTTCTAATTCCTAACAATCTCCCTAAGGAGGTCACCCCATGTTTTACATTTTGCATCCTAGCATTCTTTCTTTGTCATTGTTCTTGAGCTCGTGAGACTTGAATTCTTCACTTCGCAATCTTTGTGCTTTTGTAGCGATTCTTCAAAGTCCGCATTGATTTGTACTTTCAAGGCGGCCTTTAATCGATCCACGCCTTTGATGATCTTCGAGCTTTCATTGAGATCATCACCACAAGAAATCTCGGATCACCCTTAGTTGTGTTGCCATCATGTGAAGTTGTGACTTTCGGACCGACATGCTTACACTTTGAATCATGACATCTTTCCATCGTAGTAGCGGAAGCTTTATCGGTTCATGATATTTGCAAAGAAGGTAGCGTAAGCATAGTATAGAAATATCGTAACCGTGTTATGTAGATTATGCACCACCATGATTTCTTCAATTATGTGGATGCCGTGAGCATGCGGCTTTGGATTGACTCTCAATTCGATCACCGCAACCGTCCAAATGTACCGCAAACAACAGCTAGCAATAAAACACACGAAAGTGTCTTTGATCACTTTCGTTGAATTGAGGTACACGACCCATGGTTCCCCATTGATCAAGACAAGCACCGCCGTGATCGTAGGATTCCTAAGAATCTCCTTGATGTGGTTTCGCAATTGCATTAGCTGTTCTCAAACCGAACGCCTCAAAGAAGAAAACACGGAGTGAGTGAACCAAAAATTGAGATTCACCGATTGATGAAAATGATTTGAAAACAATCGCGTATTGCTTGAAGAAAGAGTTTTGAAATACGACGAAGGTTTTATGAGAAAGATCAATTTTCAATCAAAATACTTTTGTATTAGAGAATGAGTACACATTCGACGTGCTAGCTTAAAAGAAGAGATTCGCACATCGAACGGTTTTTCTAAAAGTATTTTCAATCGATATACTTTTGAATTTGAAATGAATACACATTCGACGTATAGAGAAAAGAAGGTTTGCACATCGAACGGTTTTTCCAAAAGTATTCGCCAATTCCATTCTCGACCAAGGTTGATTCAATAATGAATCGCCCATCGCTTTCTATCCAGCTTGTCACAAGCTTGATCTTTTGCAAGATTTCAAATGTCACCCACCAAGAGCTTGTTTGATGTTGGCTCTAGAAGGATTTCCATCTTCATTGTGAATATTTTTACATATCACTCGGATGTTCGCAATACCACAAGGATAATGCGAGGACTCTTAATATATACTTACTTTCCACATTGTGTGAAAAGCAAGTCTTCAAGAATTTAGTGTCCTAACGAGATATTGTGGATGATCTCTTGGCTCTAGACTCAATAGTACACATTTGGTTCCCGTGTTTGAGACTAGGAGAGGGTCTCCTTCTTCAATATCAACAATCTTCTAAGAGAAATTGATAGATAATGTCGGTTCCCGTGAGAATGAAACAAGCCCTTTAAGAGGAACTTGAGTGGCTTGGGAAGTTTAGTGTAGTCGTCAACGAGTCCATGACGCCTTGTCTTCAATACCAGTGTTACCTTAGTAACAACCAAGAGTATATGTATTGAACCCGGTTTCTACCCTAAGGTTGAATTGATGGAGGGCTATTTCTTTTCACCCTTTTTCACATTCAGCTCTTTTTCATTCTTCAACCCTTCAAGCTTACCGAGACTTCATAACTAGAACCTTGTTGGGTTTATTCCAAGACTAGCTCTGCCTCATCCGCACTCTTCCCATATTCTCATTTTTCTCCTTTTTCATCATACCTAAGGACTCTACACTATCTAGTGGATTGTCCTCGGTAGATCCTCCGGCTCAAGGGATCGTGGAACTAATACCTAACCTCACCATCCTTATAACTCCATACATAAAGTAAAATGGTCGGTATTTTGGTACAGCTCATTCTTCCTTAAAACCAATTGAAAAATCATTTGGAAAACAATCAAGGTACTTGTGATACGAGATCAAAACATTTTGTACCTTAATAGTTTTGATCATTTAGAAAACCTCCCTCAACATGTGCGTATGATTTAGAAATTGTTCAAGACAAGGAGGCAAGAGGACTTTGAAATATTTTCTTTGATCACAATTTTCATACGAAAAAGCCATTTGATTTTCATGGTAAAATTCTCCCTCAATATGTGCATAGGATATTTAAAATCAATTTTATCACATAGAGGCTCGAGTTCTTTTGAAGCACATCCACGAATACAAAAGCCATTAAGAAAACCATTTGATAACTCAATCAAGGTACTTTATAAATAACTTTAAAAGCTTTTGTACTCGATAGTTATGCTCCTCCTCAAAATGTGCTTCGAGATTCGAAAGCGCTTAGCACATATGAGAGAAGCACCGCACAATTAAATCAAAATGATCACCTTTATCAAATTTCATTATTAAATCACAAATTCTCCTCCGATCAAAAATATCAAACCCTTTGAGATTTTGGATCCCAAGTGATTTAATTAGGTTTAGAAAACATTGGAGAAAATGTGGCCTTGTTTAAATACTCATATGTTTTTTTTTTTTTGGATAAATCCTCCTCCTCAACATGTGCATTATGTATATTGAAATCGTTTGGCACATGGAGGCAGGAGTGCCTTTGAAGGACTAAAACTGATTCCATTAAAACAGATTTGAGATTTAAATCACGATCTCTCACCCGATCAAAAATTTCAAACCTTTTGAGATTTGTGATCCCAATTGATTTAAATCATTTAAAAGAGTTTGGGGAAAGACGTGGCAAGATTTAATTTTGAAAATGATGATAAGGACCAATTTAAGACATTAAGATTGTTAGTGTTAGGTATGATAGTTTTAAGAGATCTTTAGTAAAATAAAACAATTTCACAATCAAACAAGAATGTAAAAATTTCATTTTGAAAGACCTTGATTCTAAAGAAAAAATCATACCATGACATAACATTAAATCTTTAGATCACCACTTATATTGTACAAAGCGGACTCTTTTGAAGAAATATCGTTTGAAAATATTTTATTTTAAATCACTCTCCCCCTCAATCGATGACCGTAGTCGATAATTGAGTGACTCAAGTTTTGATAAAATGAAGTTCGGTGATTTTCAAAATTAAGACCAATTTATTTTCAAAACAGATATTTTTCCATTTTTCAAAACAATATTTTCAAAAATTGTTTAAAGATGGTATCATTTACTACTTTTCCTGCACAAGATACGTTAGGTGGTTGAGAAGCTTCTGTTGTTGTTGTTGTTGTAGGGTTTGAAGAAAACCATCTCACGATGCAATGAGACTTCTTACGTTGCATTTTTATGCCAACCGAGGTCCAATTATGCTCGCTTCTTCACTTGTCAAGAAAACCATCTCGATGTCAGAAGACCTCTTACGTTGCATTTCATGCCAACTCTCCATTGAAGTCCAGCTAAGCTCGCTTCTTCATTTGTCAACCCAAGATATAGTTACCCTTTCCTTCGCATCCAATCATCTTCAATTGTGGGATCCGGATTGGGAACATTCTTATAACCAATATACCTGCATACGTTAGTGAACACACATACAAATATATGGTGGTCGACATCACCCAAACAACAATCGACTAATAAAAGTCAATGCAACATATCAATCAGATCATATAAATGTATGGGAATAATGTGTTTATCAAACTCTAATCATCTAAACCTAACAATCACATCCTAGAAACCTAGTCCTTCAACATAGGCAATTGTATTTTACAGATAAACACGTAGGATGATTAAGATAATCTCGTTAGATGATACAGATTTGAAAACATTCTCCCCCTCAATCAATGACTTAAATATCTGAAAAGTTTAAAAGCGCTGAAGTCATTGATTGAGTTTTCAATGTTTATAAAAGCTCTGAATCTGATTGATTTTTCAAGCAACTCAATTACCACCATTTTGAACACAACAAATATTTTTATGAAGAATTATAGACGGAAAAACATTTGTGTAGGAACAGCAGTCCTTCGACTTACTTTCCTCATTTTGTTTTAGGATAAGTGCACGAAATTTGTGAAAAACGTTTAAGCGTAGCACTTTCCTTCCTTTTAAGAGCGGGTTGCTATCTCAAATGATAGCAAGCCATTGTTTAAGCGGGTCACAACCAAATAATCGCAAGCCATTTTGAAGCGCGGTTACATCAAGTAATCAGAAGCTATTTTGAAGCGCGGGTTACAATCAAGTAATCAGAAGCCATAGTTTGTGACATGTTTTGAAAAAATATTTACACCTCCTCGCCGAACTTCATCTATGGTCCCGTGCCATTATTGAATGACATTTCTAAGACCAGATGTTATCGATACTGTAAGACATGTCTTTGAAAACATATTTTTGGTATTTTGAAATTTTCTCGATTTTTATGGATTTTGAAGGTTTTATATTTTTCTATTTTGTTTTGATGGTTTTATATTTTTCTATTTTGTTTTTGTTGGTTTTATAATTTTGTATTTTGTTTTCTGATAAATATATACAAGGATAGAGTAGATGATATAGTTAAAGAGGATGATGATACGAGTACCGAGATAAGGATATCGAGTAGCACGTCGAGAAGATAGAAGTCATCAACTCTTAAACATTCACCACCAAAGCTTCCGTGGCTCTTGAATCAAGAAAGAAATTGAACCATCTGAAAGTGAGACTTTGGCGCCTTTCCCCAAACCGAAAATCCTTTAGTCGAAAGGTTTCAAAGCTTTCTTTCAAGCTTCTTTAGCTGTGTGCACAAAGAAGCACACCATTATCATCGAACTTGTCGCTCCTTTTAAGAATAATCACCGTGATTCTTCGCTCGAGGTTATATCATCCAAAAGAACATCAACATATCATCCCACACATAAATAACACTTCTCAAATTTCCTTTCAACCGACGTCCAAGCGATCCATTCCAAAAGGTGTCAAGAGAACAATTCCCCCAAGTAGTTGAATTGATGCGCCGGCCTCTTTGTATAATGCTCAAGAACTCTCCCGAATACACATCATGAGGGTAATGAAGAAAACTCCCAATGTTCACATCTTTCATCCCCGATGAATGTGTATGAAGCTCAAGAACCCGGTACACCAATATCCAAGAACTCTCCCAAATACACATCATGCCCTAAGGAAGGAAAACACCTCCCAATGTTTGTGGTAAACAATGGCTTTCTTCCCGATGATCGTGTATGAAGCTCAAGGACCAAGTACACACATTCCCCAAAGAGAGAAAACCGATAACATTGAAGAAGCAGTCGAATCATCGATTATCTCATGGTGACAATCTCTGCGGATGTCAACACCGGAATAAGTGATTATATCTCGAATCACAGATTAAGCCCTCAAGTAAAACAGCTGAGCATCCCCAATGTTCACAATTCTCTCTCCCCTGATGATTGCGATAACATCGAGATCATCACGCACTTGTGTACCTCTTTTATCTTCAGAAACTAAATCTTCCATCGCTTCCTCCACATAGTTGGAATAAGAATGCTAAACGCCTTGATGAGTAAAACCTTGAGTTTCTCTGCGGTCATGACATTTGTTTTCTCGGGATATCTTCAATCACTTAGAAGAGTTAAGTTCATCAAGTTTACTCGCCATGAGTCAAACCTTGAGTTTCTCTCATGTAATAACATTTGTCTTCCCGGATATCTTCAATTACTTAGAAGTATTAAGCTCATCAAGTTTACTCGCTAGATGCTTGTCTCCTTCCCCTTGCGGTTTTGATACTTCGTAATCAAGAACATATTATAAGCCCGTATACTCGAAATCTTTTGAGAAAACATTATATATCTTGTGAGAATCAACTTGTCAAGAATGTAATGAGCAAGTCTAACTGGGATTAAATCGACATATCACTCTCCCCAATTAGTGCTCTCCCTAAACCGACAACTGCTTGATAATGTTCTGATTAAGAAGAAGTCTTTAGATCGTTAAATGCAACTCGCCTTTAGTCTTCTACCATATATCGAAAATGTAGAACCGATCAGACTCGACCTTCTTCAAGATTGTCCATTGGGAATAGATAGTTAACATCTTCAACTCACCAAAAATAAGAACATCACCAAAAGCATCCCAATTAACTTACATCTTGCAAGTCCCCTTAACTAAAATCTCTCCCAATCAAACAAGAATGTAAAGATGTTCATCAAGGAAATCAAAGAATCGTGCCGCAACGAACACACGAAATGGTAACACCAAGCAAACAATCACATCAAACAAGAATGTAAGGTTGTTCGAATCATCATGTTGATGTGCACGTGAAGCATTAACCGAAGCACTTTGTTAATAACCTCATATCGCCTGTGAAGATGTCAACTAACGGCTCTTAAGAAGAAACTCCATGTGAAGATTACCCGATAAGAAGAAGCTCGGTTCTTACATGAGTTTAGAGCCGTATGACCATTTAAATTCTCAAATAATAATCAACCATGCGAATTTCACACTTTTCTCCCTCAAGAATTGCAAACGGAGTTGCCATTCTTGATTAAATAAGTGAAAATCATCCGAATGTTCTATTCACACTTCTCCCGCAAAATAAGCACATGATGTCGCCATCTTCATTATAATCGAGCAAGTGGAATGAGAAAACAATCGATGGTAGCCCGGTTCACTTGATTATCGAGCGCATGGAAAAGTATGAAGCATGTTGATGAGAATGGTCATAATAAGAAGATTACTCTTCTTAGAAGATAAAGCGCATCAAGCGCATACTTTTCTTTTCTTTAGAGAACGAGGCTTGAATCAAGTATTCAAACGTCATAAGAAGATTTCTCTTCTTGAAGATAATGCGCATCAAACGCATACATTTCTTTTCTTTGAGTACGAGGCCCGAATCGATGTGAATGTACGCCATAATCTCTCTTTTCATCTCTCTTAGCAAAACATGTAATCAACCCCATTATCATTCAAGAGGCCCTTTGTCGTGACAAATGATGGAGAAAACCCAATATGATGAATTTGACCTCAAGTAAACTAACCCGAACTCGTGACTTATACTTGCACATATGTAACAAAGAGCGGTGCCGAGACTTCATGCCCATTTGAATCTCTAAGTACTCTATACTCTCAACCAACCAACCATCAAGTAATAGACGACATTACCTCTTGAAAATCCACAATTGAATGTGACATCGAGCACTACAACGTAACTCCTTTAAGTGATAGTTATTTTGTGGTGGTAAGAGCCCAATTCCCCCAAGTGGTAAAAGAAAAAGTAAAAGCCACCCAACAATAACTAGATTCCCAAGTCTTCGTTTTTGATAATAAGCTCGAACAAGGATCATGAAGAATCTTCATCCATCCATCCCCGATACCTTCAGATACTAAGTACACTCGCTCGTGATAATTCACTTCAACTTCAAATAAATAATAGTGAATTAACTCCGTTGTCACATCTTCTGGTTAAAAGCTCAAATCTAGCCTCCTTTGACATTTTAAGTGATCTATGATAATGGATTCATCCCGACCATGGTTTAATGAGCATAACCCCGTAAAACTTTGAAGTAACCAAAACCGCCATGAAGAAAATCCAAACACACATCCAATTCATGAAGTACACCCTTTTATCCCTTCTTCGAAGTAGAAACCGTAGTACCAACATCAAATAAGATCCCAAAATACGCTTTCCTTTCTCCAGGATGGTTCCATCATCACGGGATTTTACAATTCTATGGTTTAAACCGGGAAATAGTTTCTTTCATGGATTTTACAAAACCAAGAATAAACCGTATGATAGATCCGAAATGCACTTTACTAATACCAGATGTTTCAATTGTCACGGATTTTACAATTCTATGATTTAAACCGAGAAATAGGTTCTTTTATGGATTTTACAAAATCAAGACAAAACCGTAAACAATGTTAGCTTGAAGGTGTTATGAGAAATTTGGTTTCGGTGAATATCTGCTTTTAGGGAACATGCACGCGTTCATCAACGGTTCATTATCCAACACCAACATTATCATCAACCATCCAATCAACACTTTGGTAAGCACATCATTCACGCAATCTGTCGGCTATTGTAGTGACCACAAGGAGAAGTAAACCCGATATATCAAACTCGAACATGACGTAAAGTTCCCCATATTTGTTACTTAACCTTGTACCAATCCTTGTGAAGAAGAAACGGTGTACCCAATGTACAAAACCTCTTGACATATCCTCAATTGCGTGAGACACCGAAGTGATAATTACGTTGTGGGTAAAGCGAGAAAGAGTCACAACAGTAATTAAATAGCCAAGTCTTTATCACCCTCTATAAGCGCCCAAACAAGTCATCTTCGCGGAATGGTAGAAAGAAAGAAGACGAAATAAGTAAACGCGCCCGAAAAAATCTCACTTCAAATCCAAATAAGAAATACCGAACAACAACCCTGTAGTTAACCTAGATCAAACAATAATTCAAGCCGTGACAAAATATCATTCGTGGAGATGTGTACGGCAAAATATCAAACCTCATACCACAACAAATCTCATCTTAAGAACTCATCATCAAATCTCATTATCACAACTCATCAATTCGTAGTCCATCAGTCCAAATCTCATATCATCCAAATGTCGAACATGTGATACCATTTAATCTGTGGCCCATTCAAACTTTTTGATAAATCAAATTGATCACGCGAGACCCATTCAGTTAGTTAAAACACACGAGCCAAGTATTGCAAAAGAACTTTGATCACTTTGTAGCAAAGGCATCCGATCCAATATTTCCAACCATATATGTAAAATATTCAAATCAAACTTCGCTTAGCAACATTTCGGACTCAGTGACCGCATATGGTAGGTCCATTATCAACTTGTTTCTCCCAAATATCTGTTAAGCTCATTTTACATTAAACGCACATACGGCCAATCCATAAACTTCAGCACAAACGAACTATATTAAAAAGAAACCCACATATCAATGAATACCCAATTTTAGTTCAAAGTCAACATACAATTTACATGGCCCAAACAATGAACTCTAATCTTCGGCCCAATGTAATCCTTGGCTGCATACCATTTGAAATCTTTAACTAAACACATTTAACTAAAACACATTTAGCACCAAGCCCATAACCAATCCAATACATTAACCCACATTCTTTACCCTAGTATCTCGTGTATTTAAAACACGCTTATCATACATTCACCCAAAAAACTAGTAGCCCTAAACCACCTCACCAGAAAACAACGCCTCCATCACAAACAAATGCTCACATAGTCAATCAAAATAATAGCAAACCCTAACATCACTTAGTAATTAATCCGCCCCCATCTAAAATTCGTTACTCAAATCAGCTTCAAACCTTGAAGACTCACAAACGAAACTAACTTCATTCACACCAATCGGATTCTTGGACCAGGACACCTACATACGATTCTTGTATGCGCCACAGAGATGGCAAGAGGTCGACATCAAAGCCACAGGGATGGCTTGAGCAACTTGTGACTGCCATTAGATCACACTTAACGAATCAAGGTAGGTTTTAATTGTGAAGTTACTTGGTTTTCGTTTTGATTGACCATTACCGAAATAATGATATGATCCAACAAAATTGTTGACATCATTTCGTTACCTTCGAATATTAAAAAACGTTTTGATCAATGATAGTGTGGTGTTTAGACTTCTTTGAACGATTTGAAGCAACTCATTTCGAACACCAATCTGAGATCTAGTTTGAGTCGTTGCTTAGACCTTTTTGTGTTTGGATGAAAGGATGATTACTAAAAAGTGAGATAAAATTGATATCACGAGATGTTGTCTTAATTTAATACAAGATTGAGTCATGTTAATATTGGGTTGAGGTCTTGTAAGTCTTGTGGAAATGAAACGATTGTTGAAAGTTTGTACTGATGATGGTTTATGTTGGACCTGAGGTCGATGTTGGTATATGGTCAAAGTGGTCTTGGTATTCATTCAAACATCTTCATCTACTCTTTTCTGTCCAAGTCGCTAGGTCTGAACAACACAAGTCGCTAGGTCTTTTAAACCAAGCAATTCGCTATTGACTAAATAGTCAATAGCTAAGTCAAGTCGCTACCAGTATCTTACCTAAACAAGTCGCTAGCTTAGCATTTTTAACATAACTCGCTATTGACTTTCAAGAAAGTCAACGAATAACCAAGTCGCTACAGAGGGACAGTGAATCTAGACAAATATGAGGCCAAGTCGCTAGAAAGAATCTCATGCCATTTTCCCACCATCTTCAAACAAACCCGTAAAATTCATATGAAACCGCTTTAGACCGGTTAGACCACGAATACGATAACCATTTAACCACCGCTTGGACCATAAAAATCGACCATTTGACCACAAAACCGCTCACTAGATGGTACAAAACAAGTCACAAAATTTATGTTACCAAGAAACTTATTTCTGGACTGCAAAGACACAAGAACCAAAGACAGAAAGTTTGAAACAACATAAAAACTGATTGACTTTTAAGACCAAGATGATATGACATGCATAAACTATAAACACAAACATTTTACAACAAATAAAATATCACAAAAACAGTTTAACACATCATGAAGAAACCACCATAAATCGAACAACACAATAACCATGGCTCTTGATACCAATTGTTAGGATACAATATTTATTGTGTTGATGATTCGGGTGGTCTTGGATGATCAAAATACATGTTTGCCATAGTTAGAGAGTTAGTAGAGAGAGAGGGTGTTCTTGCTAGAGGTTTACACAAAAGTATGAAATATTAGATTGAAAGCACCACCCCTTCCATGAATGGAAGGGGTATTTATAGTTACATGAAATACGACCTCCTATCGGCTCGTGGATCGTGGATACAAGGGTAAAGACCCGTCCTTCCTCCACGGTGTTGCACTAAACTATTCTACGCTACAAACTAATAAATAAACTACTAAATAACTTGACTAACGACAAGTCTACGAGCTAACTTAAGCTAGATAACATTTGGGGTGACCGACTCTTCACTATGGAATTTTCTAATTCCTAACAACCTCCACCAGGTTTATCTACTCTGGTCCCACCCATAACAACCTCAACCTTCACCACACGATCTCGTTTGGAAACTACTCCCGTGCATCACGCCTCAACATCCGCTAACTGATGAGTGTCTAAATACTCATCATTTTTGTACAATATAAACTGCAAAATCATCTGAAAACACTCAGAAACACATCAAAATGATAAAAATATCACAAATCAGTGTTTTATGTGTTTTAAATGCAAAAATATCAAAATCGATGAAAACGATCAAATTTGCAAAATTGGCGCTTTAGTCCCCAAGTTTCAAAAGTTGTCAAAAAATTCCCGAGCTCATAATTTAAAGTAAAATCACCAAAGGTCCTTTTAAATCATAATTTGTCAAATTTAGTCCTTTGGTGAAAAATATAAAAGTTTTGAGAAATTACAAATTGGTCCTTCACTAACCCTATTCCCGACATCACCCCGCCTTTGTAGAGGCAAACTTTGAGGCCTTAGATTCTTTGCTAAGGGCTCACAAGAGACAAGTTCAGAATACGTAAATGCGGAGGGAGTTGGAATACCCAATGAGGAGTATGACGAGGAGATTGAATTGTAGGATCGGCCTCAACCTATGGGCGGGACGCCGCCCCACGAATGGTTCCCTCCGTTAGAAGGTCAAATGGAAGGACGGTGGTTTTGAAGAAGGACCTGAGGAACCGAGTAGAAGGGACGAATGCATGGTGAAAGAAGGAGCGAGAACTCCAATGGAGGAAGCAACCCAAGAGGGAAATGGAGGGCAAACCCGCCTCCTTTTCTAGCAAAGACATTTGGGAAGAGAAGGGCGGGGCTCCAGACCACCCTCTTATGTTTCGAGTATCTGAGGTCCATCTCCCTACTCCAACATGAACCATTACCTCTCCGGAATGAATCCCTACTTACCTACTCAAACCTACAACACTTACCTCCAAATGGTTCGATCCCAAACCGAATTACAGCAGATGCCCTACGGACAAATTCCTACACAATCGATGGGAATATACCCTTCGTACTAAACTTCCATCGTGACACCGATGAGTGTCTAAATACTCATCATTTTGTACCAATTAGATCGCAAAACATCCGAAAACACTCGAAACGCATCAAATGATAAAAATATCACAAACAAGTGTTTTATGTGTTTTAAATGCAAAATATCAAAATCGTGAAAACGATCAAATTTGCATAATTGGCGCTTTAGTCCCCAAGTTTCAAAAGTTGTCAAAAACAGTCCTCGTAAATCTAAATAAAGAGAAATGTTATTCAAGGTCCCCAAATATTCTAATTTGTCAAAATGGTCCTTGAATAAATCTTTTGTAAAATGGCAGAAAAGGTCCTTGAACTTTCAAAATTGTCAAGTTTAGTCCCTGGAAAATGTGAAAATATCAGCTTTGGTCCTTGAACTATTGATACTTGTCAAATTCAGCCCTTGGATTAACTTTGCAGATTTGGCAGAACAAGTCCCTTGAATTTCAGAATTTACACTTATGACCCTTGATAATTATAAGCCTTTCACTACCTTTGGACTTGTCAAAACCAATTATGACCCCCTGCCTTAAACCCTTTTGACCCTTTACCCTTTTTGAACCCCTTGGTCAAACACTCAGTCAAACACCTCCACCTTTTGCCGCCCACACCTTATCTTCTTCCCCTCCTCTGCAACTCCCAACACAACCATCCCATCAACCTCACCTTATCCCTTCCACCTCTCAACCCCTCTCCCATCACCCCTACACATCCACCCCCCCCCTATCTGCAAATTCAGAACCAAAAGTCAAATAAACAGGTTTCCCGCCAAAACACAAAAAAACAGCAAACTCACTCAAAACACTCCCATTGGCCAGAAAAAGTGGTGGGAATCATGAAGAAAGCCACGTGGAACACATTGGGTGTATAAAAAAGGGAAGAAGAAGGCAAGAGAACCAGTAGTTAGATTTTAATTTTCCATGTATGTCGTTTTTAAGATAAATGATTTAGTTTAAGTTTTTAAATGTAATCTTTTGCTTCTTTGTTCTAAAATCAAGTTGTTTTATCTTTGTAATCAGCTTTTAAGTCTCAATTTAAGGTTTCATGTATGTTTCACTTTTTAAGGTTCACTGTTGAAAATTTGAATTTCAAATTCTTGTCTTAAAGCTTCTATTAGCTTATTTTTAAGCTCAACAGGTTTACTTAAGCTTATTAGAACGTTTAGTAAGCATGGATAACAATTCCAAGTAATTTTGGATGCTGGTCAACGAAAGTCAAAGGAGGGGAATTCTTGTACTTTGGATATTAAATTGGTCCTGAAAGTGCTTGCAGGCTATATATGACCTTGTGTATATCTTATTCAGCTCAAATTTGAAGGTTTTCAGCTTGCTCTTTTCCTTTTCAAGTTTTTAGTATAAAATTGGTGAAAGTGGTTTCTTTGTTATTTACTGTCTAAAACTGCTTAATTAAGATAATTTCAGTTCAACTTAGGTTAGTGTGAGCTTCTGTTTAGATTGCATGCTCTGAATCAAGCATTTGCTTTGCAAAAGGCCATGAATTCTACTTAAACCAGTGTTTGGAATAAGGTGTTTATCACAGTTAAGGTTTAGTTTTATTGTTAAGTTTAGTTTAGTTAGTTTTATTAAGTTGTATTTAGATCATTTCAGTCTCAATTTTGCATAGCTTATAACTGAAAGTCAAAATCATGCTAAATCTGTTTTCACTACTTAACTGTGAGGATTTGTGATTTCCAAAAGCTTATTTTGTGTTTACATTTCATAAATACAACTTGTTGTAATCTCATTTAACCTTATTAACTCTATATCAGTCCTGAAATTGAGATCAAACCTCAAGAAAGTCAAACTCTCAGTTTTTCCTTAAAAGTCAAAAGTGAAAATCTTGTTTGAGCCTATCTAAGGGATTTTTCATGAACTCATTTATGAGCCAAATCCAATGAAATTATGGGTTTAAGTACTTCACTTGGTCTAATTTCTTTTGTCAATTTTTCATAATTTTGTGAATTTTCTTTAAGCCTCAATATAGCTTTTCAAAATGGGCTTAATCGCCTCATGCATAGACTCGATTAATCCGAGTCTCATTGTGGAGTTTGAAGCCCTTGCACGTGGTTTGTTTTAGCTTATCAAAGTCTGCACTTTGGCTCATGTGTAGTTAGCCGTGTCCTTGTGAGGGTCTCATGGTTGTTTTCCGCTTTCAAGTTTATTGTGCGACTTATTTTTAAGCTCAAAGTCGCCTCACCAACGTTTTTAACTTAAAGCTCAAACATTAAATCTGTTCAATTTGTTAATCCAGTGGTTTAAGCTTGTTTATTTCAGTTGCACTTGGTCAACTTTAGCATATTAAACCCTCTGTTTCAGTTTGGTGCTTGTAATATCCCATTTGCTTATTTCAAGTGCTTATTTCTAAGCACTTGAGATAGCAGTTTCTATTTCCTCCAAACAAGCACCTGTTTTTCCATTTTTTATATCTTCCTAATATTATTTTAGACTTTCCCTGAAATTTTCAGATTTTTCTAAGCTTATTTACTATTTTTCTTAATTTAAACTAGTTTTTAAGTACTTTTAAATAGCATTTAATACAAAAAATTAGAAAAAGGTTCTAAAAATAAGTTTTCATTTTATTAAGTTAAGATAAATATAAAAAGCCAAAAAGTATTTTTCCATATTTTTTAGTTAAATTTGTATTTTAAATAATTTAATTAGTTTTAATAGTTTAAAATTCATAAAAATAGAAAATAATCGAAAAATACAAAAATAGTTTTGAAAATTCTATTTTGATATTTTAGACTTTTCCATTTCATAATTTTATTTTTCTAGCTTTATTTCCTAATTTCTTGTATTTTAGGTAATTATTAAATAGTTAAAATTAGTTTTTAATTAATAATAATTAATTAAATAGTTATAAAAATAATTTTCCTTTTCTAAAAATTTTCTTTTATCATTAGGATTGTAAAAATGTATTTTTCATATTTTTAGGATTTATATTGTATAAGTTTCACGCTTTTATTTGTACGCTACGTAATTTTGTTTTAAAACGTAAGTTTTAGGTTTTAAACGCTCATCATTTTAAATATAGTGATAGCGTTTATTTAATAGATTTTATCTTTTAACTTTCTTTAATTTGCATTTAAGCCCTGTAGTTTATGGGCTTTCTTTAGGTATAGATCAACCACAACCTTTTTCCGCTCAAAATCTCCCGATCACTACACGCTTGACTATTCTCGCACGTACCGCTGGGACTTAACGACTGGGAAACATTATACTCTCCCGATCTTCATTGCATTCGTGTTTGAGCAGCTTTAAGTCGGTTACGGTCCGCCATTCACAAGTGGCGGGCTTGTGTGATTTAGCTTGACTGTTTGGCACGCATCACATACCCTACCTATTCACACCCATTTCCTAACCCGATAACCCTACACTGCTTATCCACCTCCATATAACCCTTACGGTGTCAAGCCTCGGAGCTTGCACACCCTTCGTGAAATGGATCGAGGACTACCTTTACTCGACGGCGCCAAGATGCCTACTCATATAGGCACCTACGATGGAAAAGGTGATCCCGATAACTTTCTTCACTTATTTGAAGGCGCTATCAAAATGCAAAAGTGGGTCATGCCGCTAGCATGCCATATGTTCACTTACACGCCGAGACTCCGCAAGAATATGGTGGAACAGATGTGTCGGGAAGCATTGTGAGTCTAGATGATCTTAAGGCTAAGTTCCTGTTACACTTTAGCCGCAGGAAGAAGCACACTAAAACTCACTTAACCGCTCACACCATCAAACAAAGGGACAACGAAGCACGAGGGCCTTCGCTACGTGACACACCGATGAAACTTTGCAGATTATAGGTCTACACGAAGATCGAGGATCTCCGGTTTTGTACATGGCCTCCGAACTCAAGCTTGGTGGAATTCGTCCACCGATCTTCCCAACACCTACAAGGCCTTGATTGAGAAGGCTTACACCGGATTGAGTCAAAGGAGGTAGCAAGAAACGGGGCTCCGATAGAGCCAAGGAAGCATCCGACAAGTTCTCTGAGGTCCTCCCGGAAGGATCCAAAACAAGAAGAAGAAGAGATCGCTTCACCCCTACAACAAAGGCTCGAACCATGGATTTCCGCAAATTTGTTTAAATATCCCCGAAATCTCGGCAACAGAGAAGGTCGCAAAATCCTTCGATCCCCCACCGGATGATAACACGAGGCAAGGCCGAGACATGTTCAAGCATCGCCATTTCCATGAAGATCATGGACATGACACGAACAAATTGCGAGGAATTAAAGAAGGATCAAGAGGCGGACGGTCCGGACAGCTAGCACACCGTCAAAGGCATAAAGAAGGGAAAGGACAAATTCTATGATACTCAACCGGGAGAATGGAAGGGTAACAAGAAGGAAACTACGCCCAGAAGTTCGATACCGATGGTACACAAACGCGATACCACTTTGAAAAGGAAGGAAGCGAAGAAGAGCTAGGAAATGTAGGGAAATAACCTTTCCCACATATTAGGGCGAACACCTTCGACCGATCCCGTGATCATCAAGGTACATATATCCAATGAAGTGAACCGAGCGTATATGGATTATGGAAGCTCTGCGAAATCATCTACGAGCATTGTTTCCTAAAGCTCAATTCATCTATACGCTCACAGAGGGTCGACTGAAAGCACCGCTAGTAGGGTTCTCTCGTGAACACTCATGGCCTCTCGGGAGAAGTACCGTTGGAAGTCACCATAGGCAAAGGCCCCTTATCCCGCACGGAGACACTCATTTTAAGCCATAGTAAGGTCAAATTCTCCTTATAATTTATTAATAGGAGAACAAACTATACAAAAATGGGAATTGTTGTTTCCACTATACATGTTTATTAAGTTCCAAACCCCTTCGAGTAGGAACTGCTCATTCTAGTTATGGAGCGGATAAGGGTGTATATGGTGTCAAAAGATCGAGAGGAATCGGAGGAGCCTCGATGGCAATTTTAGTTGTACAGATGCAGAGGAGCGAGTTGTCGTAAACCCTAGCTATCCCGAATGCAGACAAGGTAGTAGGAAGCAACTCCCGGCGAATTTCAAGGCGAAGCTCACGTAATCGTACGCACTAACCTTGATGTCTTTGCTTGGAAATATTCGACATGACAGTGTTCCAAGAACATTGTCGATAGATGGACAGTCCTTGAACGGAGCATAAACTCAATGAGTACAAGCACATTGTGCCCATAAAGCGTAAAAAGAGAAGCCTTGCCTCGAGAGAAACGCAGCGGCTTGCAAAGAAGTTGATGAACTTACACAAGCAGGAATCCCGAGGAGGTTAAATACCAAACTTGGGTGGCCAACCCGGCCGGTAAAAGAGCGACTGAGGTGGCGCATGTGCGATTTCATCGACATCAACAAAGCATGCCCTAAGGATTGCTACCCCCACCCGAAATCGACCGGAAGGTAGAATCCTTGGCGTGCTTCCTGTTAAAATGCTTCTTAGACGCCTACAAGGGTACCATCGATCCAGATGGCCAAGGAGGACGAGGAAAAGATGCCCTTCTACACAAGTATAGGTGTTCATGTTACGAAAGATGCCCTTCGGTTTGAAGAACGCAGGGCTACTTACCAACGCCTCGTAGATAAAGCCTTCAACAAACAGATAGGCGTGAATCTCAAGCCTACGTTGATGACATGGTTATCAAGAGCAAGACCGAGGAGGACCTACTCCTTGATGTACGAAACATTCGATCGACTCCGGCAATCAACATGAAGTGAACCCTAAGAAATGCTCCTTCGGTGTCGAGGAAGGACAATTTTAGGACATTTGATCACTAAGCGGGGATACGAGCTAACCCTCTAAGGTCAAAGCCATCTCCGATCTCCAAGCCCCTAAGTGTCTAAAAGATTTGCGAGCACGAATGGGAAGTTGGCGACCTTAAGTCGATTTTTGTCGAAAGGAGTCGATGTGTCCCTACCCTTCTTCAAGACACTCAAAGGATGCGCGGACAAGAAAACTTTCCAATGGAGCCGGACGATCAAGTAGCCTTTCTTTGAGTCGAAGCAAGATATGACAAGTGTGACATCCGCGTGGCCTTTCTCCCGATGGGGCATCGATATTGTAGGGCCTATGCCTATAGCTCCGGAGGAGTCAAGTTCTTGCTAGTAGCGATCGACTACTTCACCAAGTGGGTGGAAGCAAAACCCCAGCCTCGGTGACAGGAAGATGATCGAGAAGTTGGTATGGGAACACATTGTGTGCGATTCGAGTACCCCACATCATCATATCCGACAACGGAAACAGTTTGTCGAAGGAGTCTTCTATGACTTCGCGTCAAGGGCTCAACATAAAACAATCCCGACATCCGTCTATCACCCACAAGGTAATGGACAAGTGGAGGTTACAAACAGAGAAATCGTCAAAGGGATCGAGAAAAGGCTAGGTCGAACTCATCATGGATGGGTGGACGAGCTCCCTCAAGTCTTATGGGCTCACCGGACACATCCTAAGTCAAGCAACGGAGAAACCCCTTCACCCTAACATACGGAATGCAGTGGTCATCCTTCGAACTAATTGTACACACGGAGCGTGTGGCGTATGATGCCTCCCAAAATGACGATAGGATCGGGAAAACCTTGATCTCCTAGAAGAAAGGAGAGAAATAGCCTCCATCCGAGAAGCAATACACAAACATAAGATCGAAGGCTACTATAACAAAGGGTCGACCTTCCACTTTCAAGCCCAGAGAATATGTATGCGCCTCAACAAAGGCAAGCAAAGCAGTAGTATCGTGGAAAACGGGACCAACTTGGGAAGGACCCTACATGGTAGCCGAGGCCTACGCAATGGAGCATACAACCGCCACTCTTCTCGGAGAACCCATCGATGTAACATGGAATGGTACGAACCTTCGAAAGTTCTATGTTTAAGAAGTACTTTAACTTTTTCTTGTAATCAAAAGCTTCTCAAGGAAAGCACACATTATTGGTAGTTGTCTTAGTTTTCATTTCAAGAATGATGTAATCCTCCTACCAATTCAATGATAAATAAGACATTTCCCACAAATCTCTTGCTTCGCTTTTTAAACACAAAGATTTGTTCAACCAAGTCGTTAATGAGTTTCAATGTCGAATGGCTTGAGGTGTAACATATGCCTTATTATTCAAAGCCAACTTAAACATTCACATTAACTCTCCTAGTAGATTTTGGCGCTTGTAAAAAATTTTTTAACAAAGCCATGCTATGTAAAGGATCCGAGATAGAGTGGGTCGCGACCCTCACAATGGTCAAGTTGGCCATTATATTCTTGGTGTTGTAATTTACACACAATGAGGTTGTTGAACCTTAGGTTGTAAAATTTAAGCATCGCAAAATGGCGTAAGAGAAGTTTACATAACAAACTTAAGCTAAGTATGTAGAGGTATGTCCTCTACACTATTGCATTCAAAATACAGACTCTTGCCCTTATACTCGCATAAGGAGCCTAGACTCTGTCAAATTGTTTTTGGCCCATGGCCATACATCACAAGCATTTAAATTGTTTGGGAAACAAGACACACATTGTCACATAAAATAAATTGTCTTAAGGGTACATGCCACCCTTTGAACCAAATTACGCTAACAAAGCACCTTCATTCTTGTTTCTTCGGAGAGGAGTGGAGGAGGGTTGCAGACGAGGCTCGGTTTAGTAGACATGGTCTTCTTGGTTGGAGTGGTAGGCTTGGCTTCGAGGTTTCTTAGACAGAGATCTTCAAGGGTGCCATTGATCTTTGGTTGCCTCGGCAAGGAAGGAGTACTGCAGCTTGCAAATGCATTTCTGCCTCATCATATTCACCTTGAGTGGGACGGTAGCATTCAATCTTGGAGAGGTCCACAGCTTACTGTTTTGGCGACCTCCTCCGAGCCAAACACCGTCCATGAAATAGGGCCGACTTGATGACCTTCCACATCCGAGCTCCCACTCGTCACTATGATAGAGTTCCATGGCTATGTAAGGCACCACCTTCAAACAACTTCGCATGATCTTTCTGCAAGATCTTATACCTCATTTGCAGCCATCGATCTCCTCCTCAACTTTACCTCTACCTCTCCAAGCCTAACCTTCTCACTTTCCAACCCAATGCACTTAGCCTCGAGAGCGAGATTCGACCAAAGGAGAGTAATAACCTTGGCTTCTTCCAGCTTGAGATTGCCACGCCCACGGTCAACCGAGCTATCTTTTCTCGAAGGTCTTGGACGACGGGTTCTTCTCAACGCTCCCATAAATCTCGCCACACTTTGCTTCCGGCCGGCCACGGTTCGAGCAACCCCTGGTCCGGGCATTCAAGTGATTATCCATCACCGCCTCGCAACCCCATTATCATGCATGTCACGAAATTCTCAATGGACATGTTCTCTAGCATACTCTTCCACCGTGGAGGGTCACATGGTCAACAATCCGATGACAAAGTTAAGGCATTTGGAAGCTCCTTCGTCTTTGAAGACCTACGAGCAACAAAATATACACAGTTTAGCATAACGCTTATATTTTTACCTTCACAATGTCTCATAAGATGAAATACTTACCATGAACCTCAACGGATTCATCGGCAATTCAAGGCGCACTTGATAAGCTTTCGCCTCGGTACTTTTATGCTTCACAACTCTACTCCTGAGGTAGGCGGAGATTCTTCCTTTTGTTGGATTTCACGCCTTGGCCACCGTCCTTTCCTACTCATTAGCCTATCGCCTATTCCTGTTGAGCCAACGACGGGACATCCTCATCCGCAGGATCGTCCGAGTCAAGAATGTTCTCCACCGGTTGGGATGTGACCGCCACATCGATTGTGGGGTCTTGATGAAATAGGCTCTAGCTTCGAATGCTTACCTCATTGTTATTCACAGATGTTGAAGGGGAGCCAACGCCATAAGACTCCTCGCCTTTCTCCGCAGCATGAAACTTAAATCTTCATCAAATTCTTGGAACATGAAGTTTCGAATGACATCTTTGCAAAATCAAGCAAAAAGAAATAAATATCGATTGCTACATTGGTCCTATTTAAATAAAAGTGGATAAACATTCTTTGTCCTTGGTATATGATCATAGGCTTCTTTGGAGACCCTCCCAACTCGAGCAATCCCACCATGTATAAGATGGCTTGTGGAATACTTGCACATCCACGTGATACTTTGCCAAATGCACGGTAACAAGGATCACTCCGAACCTCATAGGGCGGGGGTCATTATACCGCTTAGCATTATACCTATTCTCTTTGTTCAACAAATCGAATATGTAGGGGAACAATAGTGTCTTGCACGAGAAAAAGCTACCCTTCCAACTCGATATGTTTGTGTAAACTTTTTCAAACAGATTGGGTACATCCGCTCGTGTCTTTTGCTAGTGTCAACCAATTGCCCCGGGTACAAGTTCAAGAATCCTCTTAAACTGCTCAAGGTTGGTTCATATCCGTAGGCTTTGCACATTACTATGAATGTAGTCAATTTGGCAAACCCAAAGGATTAAACCTAGAGATGTGAACTTTGTAGTATTGCATAAACTCTAAAATCGGTGGATGTAACGGAATCCTAAGGTTTGAGTGACTAAATGCATGTGTATACAACCCTACGAAACCTGTAGGAGCATCAAAGATACCCTGAGAAGGTTTGGGTAGCATCACTTTGTGTTCTAGTGGGATAGGATAATCGGCTAAATGATCATGTAAATCTTTAGCAGACAAAGTACACTTCTGTTGTTTTATAATAAACTTGGAATCCATGTTTTTATCTTTCACAAAAATGACAAGAAAAGAGAAGCACTTACTTTGTTTTCGAAGATGGTGTCTACTGAAAAGGTTATCAAGCGTGTAAAATTAGACGAAGAGAGTAAATGAGCTAGGGTTTTATCTACCCTCTTTTTATACTCTCTTTTGCCTCTATTATCTACCGCACACGTGTCCCCACATTTACTCTTATCCGGTGTAGATTTTTAAATTTTAAAATAGAGAAGACTTTTGGTCTCCGGGTATTATGGGAAGTTGTGATTCCTGTAGCGGGCAAGGATAATGATTAATTAGCATTTATTGCGTTTAGTTAGTTGCGCAGTTTTCTTCCAATTAGTATGTTTAATAGCAGGATGGTGTTTTTGCGAAGCATATAGTCGAAAGCAATGCCTCCTCGCTCATATGCATCACTTTCGACCGGGGCTTAATGATGTACCTCCGAGTAGCTCGAAGGACACCTCCGAGACGGTCAAGCCCTTCCATACAAAGGCCCAAGTTAGGATTCGAAATATCCATAGGCGTCAAACCATTCGTTGGTACGAAGGTTACCTAAGGGAATTCGCCACTGAAGCCTTAAGCCCTTCTTCGGGTATGGGCGACGAAGGAACAATGGATAAGGAACCTCCGACTTAATCAAACTCACGATCTCCTCTCTCTCTTGGCTTCCCCGTCAAGTCTGAGAATGTGGGTCACTAACCCCTAGCGGTTACCCACAATCATGGGACGCCCCCATGATCTCCAACATTCAAGCAGAAGTGCTCTCAACCCTATTTCATTTACTATAAATAGGTTGGACGGGCAATGGATTATGGTATGCTCATTTCACACTCATCTCTTTACTTTCATACACTTACACAACCATAACTCATACTTACTCTCACGCCGGAGGTGGTTCGCAGGTCCTACCGCAATCACTTAACGTAGTGTCTTAGTATTTTTATTCTCGTGTTACAAAGTAGTCTTGGCTGGAACACACACCCTCATTACTTTGATCCTCATCGAGCTCGGTAGTGCAATCTTTTGCACAATCACTTAGGGAATATGAAACTTAATTATTGAATATTTATTGGTTGTTTCTTATCTTAGTTGATTAATGATCTAGTAATGCGATAGGTCATTCGTTGTGTACTTAATGCTTGATTAATCTTTGTGAACCTTAGGTTATAGCACTTTGAGTTGTTGTAAGCTAAGCTATCCAAAGAGGCCTTAGAGTTAGAGTTTATCATCCCTAGTGGGTTTTGTAGACGAGACCCTTTGGTAACTTCAAAGAGTAGGGAGAAACGCATACCCTACAACTTTAGACACACAACGTAACTAGGAATAAGGACGTGACAATTCAACCACCAATAGGAGATAATTAAGGAGTAGTAAAACTTAAGTAAACACATCTTTAAACTATCATATGAGCACACAATAATTAGTCATAGACTACCACCACCTTAGGTTAGATAATTAGATAATAGTAGAATAATCGGTAGAAATACCAACCCCCCAAATCCAAACCCCGAGATTCGTACTTTTCCTTTTCTAAAAACATAAAAAGATAAAAATAATCTTCCTCAACCCCAACCTTAGCGTAGTAACTTCTCACTAGCATTCCTATTCCCCAGAGAACGATATCAATTCCGTGGCTTACCCTAATACTACACTACAACGATTAGGTTCACCGCCTAGGTGTTGAAAAACTTGCTCGACGAAAGGAAGTTCCTTTGACCCCGAACGCTACTGTAAGCGTATCAAGTTTTGGCGCGGCTGCGGGAATAGAATAGCTAGTTAGTAGTCCACCTCGCTTAGGTTTCTTTGCTTGATTCCTATCAAGTAAATTTTTTTCTCATTTTAGCTTCCTTTAGTCTATCCCCTTCTTCGTGACCTTTGTTCAGAACCCCATCACTTTTCATCATGGAAGGTGAAAACCCCTCAAATCATTATCCCGCCAAGAGACCGTACTCTTGGTGAATACTCGAGACCTAGCCACCTAGGCTATAGGAACACCACCGATCTTCCCGACCAAGCCCAAATTACGGCCTGCGATCCGACACCATCCGGTTGGTGCAAAATGGATGTGCATTCCATGGACTTCATTCAAGATCCAAATCAAGATCGAGGATTTCCTCAAAATTGTCGATTCCATCGACCTTGATGCTAATACTCGGGAGACCACGATCTGCGTCTCTTCCAATTCTCTCTACGGACCAAGCTAGTAATTGGCTTGAGCGACTTCCCGCCGGCTCCATCTCAAGTTGGGATGATCTCACCACTCGTTTCCTTGCTCAATTTTTCCCACCGGGAGAACCACAAAACTCAGACGAGACATCTTAACGCTTCAACAACTTCAAGGTGAGTCTCTCACAACGCATGGACTCGATTCAAAGATTCACTCCGAAACTCCTCACCATGGCATTGACCTTTGGCTTCAAATCCAAATCTTCTATGATCATATCGATTTCATCACTCGACGATCCATAGATCAAGCCGCTGGTGGAAGGCTCAGTGACTTTAATGCAGAGAAATCTTGGGATATTATTGAAAAGCTCGTTGATCAAAGCTACGAAGATTGGAATGAATCTCCTGTAACCACTGTTAAAATGGTTAATGCCCTATCAACTCGTCTTGAATCCCCCGACATCACCGAGGAGCAATTGAGTGCTATTGAGAGAGGGATTGATTACCTTATGAAAGGCGTAAAGCTCCCATGCACATCCCTCATGAAGTGGTCAAATCCATGATTCCAACCACCACCTAACACATTTTCGGGATCCCCAAGTCGTGAGCAAAACATCGATTCGAAGGCGCTTCCGCCTACTTCCCAATACCACTCTCACCAAGCTTTAAGGAACAAATGAGGGAGTATATGGCTCATACAGAAAGATTAGCCAAATTCGAAGAGGAAGTTTATAGGCAGAGAGAGGAAATGCAAGCAAAAATGACGGAAATGATGAACCTGGTAGTAGAATATAACAAGAAGAAAGTCCCCAAAAAGGTATTAGTAAGAAGCAACGATTGTCCTCCCACCTCGTATGTTAACGCCATTTCCATCATGCCTGAGGATGGAAAGGTTGAGGTGAAAAAAACTGAGGAAAGGAAGGAGGAGGAGGGCAAACTTAATGATGAACCTGAGACCATTGAGTACTACCTTAAGCATGAAATCAATAGAAAACCGCTATGAACCAAGTAAACAACTTTAGGTACAATGAGGTTCTTAGGAAGCCCTTGAAGGAAAGATGATGAGGAAGAGTATGACGCCACACTGTGGGACCTCTGTATGAGTTGGTTCTAAAAAAACCATTAACGAAAAAATGAGACACCACTGGGAACTTCGTGATACCATGTAGCATAGGTGATATTGATAATATACATGCCTTAGCTGATCAGGGGACTGATGTGAACATAATGCCATTATCAATCTATAATAAGTTAACTAAGGAGAAACCAGCCAAGACCGATCTTAGACTTTCCTTAGCTAATCACACATATGTTTAACCCGTAGGAATCGCGGTGGATGTTCTAATAGAGGTAGCTAATATCGTTTATCCGGTGGATTTTGTGATCATAGATGTTGAGGAAGATAAAAACGTGCCTCTTATTCTTGGGACACCATTTACGCCACCGCCAAGGCAACCATCAAATGCGGAGAGGGCATCATGGTGCTTAAAAGCGGGAAAGGGTACGCTAGGATACCCATCATTCCAAGGTATCCTCTTAAGATCATGGAAATGATTACGGGTGGAAATCCACAAGCCCCTAGAAAAATTGTTAAGAAGAAATTGAATGATTGGGAAAAGGGGCTTAGGGACTTTATGGTTCAGGGATTATATGCAACGTTGTGGAGACCCGATAAGAAGTTAGGAAATAATCCCACTTCGATACCAAAGGCACAAGGGAGCCCTAAGGAATTTCTAAAAGGAGAAAAAGTACTTTTGTACAAATCTCGGATAAAAGCATTATGAGGTAGAAACAAACCAAGATGGTTTGGGCCTTTCACAGTGAAGGAAACTAACCTAAAGGATAAAACCGTCACCATAATAGACAACGTTGGCAAGGAATCCACAGTAAGCATACAACGTGTACAATCTTTCGACGATGGAAAGAAGGAAGGAAGTGACGGTAATTAAGTCACGTAGGAACACGACTATGAGTCTAGCTACAAGACTCTTAAATAAAGAAAAGCGCTTCGTGGGAGGCAACCCATGCTTAATTGTTTGCTTGTTAGTGTCATATATCTTTTACTGATTGTTTATTCTCATGTTTAAATTTGTAAAATGCTTTATTTTGTTTTTAACCTCGTCTTAATTGCATATAAAGGTATTTTACATAAAGGATAAGTGTAGGAGGATTACACACGCTTTCATAAGAAACGTGAACATGAGAATAACAATTAATTAAAAGATATATTTGTGTGTTTGTTCGAGTCAAATGCTTGTATCGAGTCATAATGGATGTTTTGCGTAAAATTTTCCAGATTCTAAAGATGTAAATTTTCCGAATTTTCCGTAAAATCGCACCGCTTTTTGTCGGGATAACTGACGGCGCCAGATTGAAACCCGACGGCTTCGTGAAGGAGTAAAACATCGATTACTTTTCTCGTTTCGAGCCTCTTATAAATTTTGGAATTTTCCGTGTCTTAATTTTCTTAGAAATTCGTAAACATCCATTCCACAAGCATTATATCCTAGTTTAAATCGAGTCTTATATATTATTACCACGATTTTATGCGAAGGTTTCGTTTGTTTTCTTCAAGTGTCCGTGTTTTGTTTATCAAGAAGAAGTTACATAATATTGAGGAGCTTTTCACGCATAAATTCTTCTTGGAAAGGATTTAACCACTACTTCACACACAGATCCTACCAAGCTAATCGGGGAGTACTAGTTTCTTTCGCTTTTGATTACCTTCTTTATCATAACTTTGATACTTTCGGGAACATTGGGGACAATGTTCGGTTTAAGTGTAGGAGGAAAATAAAGCGGAACTTTGAAACTATGCTTATCCTTGATTATTTGCTTTGTCTAATTGCATTTGCGTAATAAACCATGAGAAAATGTCGGTTAGGGTAATTTTGGCACCAAATTAAAAATTTTTCATGACATATAGGAGTGGGCCATTAGTCTTAACAAAAGCGTCTCATGGATAGGAAGTTATATGACTAGCACAAAACCCTTAACACTTAAATTCCACCAAAAATGTGAGGATCGCCCTTAGATTAGTAGGAATTGAAGCATTCATCTTCAATGCTTAGAGTATGAACCGGTAGTATATTAGATTCTAGAACTTGTTTTGTGATGCATTCCGAGATCGCTAGTGAGACTACACTTGTGTAGTTAGGAATAACTAAATGATAAGAGGCATTAGGATAACCCTTGTTTGATACCCGTAATATAATTACTTCTTCCACATCGGTTGAGTAATTCCCCACACCTTTGCGTTGTACTCATCTTTAGTACACGATACCCCTCGAGCCTATCCTTTTCGCGGTTCTCGTGATGTTTCGGTTTTCCGAATATCAATGAAGAGCATTGTTTACACCCCACCCCAAATGTACACCCAAATCGCCTTAGCCTACCTTGTATGCACTCACTTTAGTGCATTATTGTTATCACCCTAAACCCTTAGTTCAATTATCTAATTACTTGCATGAGTTGCTAAGTTGAGTCATATCTTTTGTACACGCTTTGGGACGATTGGGACTCATGGGAAAAGTTAAAGTTTTAAATGACTAAAAGGGCACGCCAATTCCCTTTATCTCGCGTAATAACGTACTCCAAGTGTTTTAATCTTTTCAATTCGGGTCATATTAGTGTTAGAGTAATAAAACTCAAGTGTAGGGATGTGCTATAAATCCTATTATTTTGATGTTATCGTAGAGGATGGTAGAGTAAAAGTGTATGAAAAAAAAAAAAAATCGAAAAATAGAAATCGAAAAAATAGAAAAAGAGAAAAAGAAAAAAAAAATAGAGTGTAAAAAAAAAAAAAAAAACATACGGGCTACCATCCTACATCTATCTTTAAATTTATGTTTGTTTATTTCAGTTATCTAGAGTTTAGAGTGTCGAGTCTTGGCTTAGCAACGCCATTCTTCGTATGCATTTAACATAGAGATTTTTGACTTGCCACCACTAAATAGCCTATCTCACCAAACCCTTTGTTTCCCTACCGTAAGCCTAATGTTACAACCCTTTAAAGACCTCTTTGATAGTCTTTCCTAGGTGCTTACGCCAAAGCGATGGAGGTTTAATCTATTCTCAAGCCTATGGTAATCTATGTACTAGGACCGGTTAATGAGTGTTTACCTTCCATTTCCAATTTGCTATACTTCATATACACCCGAGAGATGTGAGTATCCAAACACGACCCCATGTGAGGTGCTAGTATGTAATTTCCGTGCTTGTTATGACTTTTGCGGGGCTTATATGTGTTGTGGACTGTTTTAAACCAATGCTTCATGACCCCTAACTTATAAATTAATTGGCTAAAAGCACATTTGCTTGAGGACAAGCAAATACCAAGTGTAGGGATATTTGATAAGGTTTTAAAATGTACCTTTTGAGGGGTCGTTTAAGCCCTTATTTGATCACTTTTGTATCCGTTATTGCTTAATATCGTTCCTTTTCACTTTTTAGGTCTCTTGAAGGCAAACCTGTGTAATGGCACTTATTTGGACGAAAAGGCGCGGATATATGAAGAAAATGGCCAAAGTCAAGAATCGAGACACTCAAGTCGCTAAATTACAAGGGGACGACGCCATCGCTGTCTATGACGCCGTCGAAGGAATTTGTGACGACACAGAAGAGAAATTGCTAGTTTTTGGAGGACGGCGTTGGGCTTTAAAAGAGTAGGCCGTCGCAACTCAGACGGCCTAGATTCAATCCAGACGGCGTCAGAAGCTAAAGAGGACGGCGTCACAAGCATAAGGTGACGCCGTCGCAAGATTAACTTGGCCAAGACGAAACCCTAATGACGGCGACAAGACGATGTCACAAATCATAAGGTGACGTCGTCGCAGATGTAATCTTATATATAGAATCTGAATTTTTCAGTTTTGGAGAGTAGTCTTTTGGGTAAACTTTTGGAGTAAAACCTAAACCGAACCAAGGTCGTATTTTAGGGTTCTAAATCCTATCTTACACCAAGATAAGTTGTTTACTTCATTAATTTAATTATGTCTTCAGTTATTTGTGTGTATGCTTGCATGTTCTCCATGTCCGGCTAATTTACTTGTGTGTTTGCTTAGGGAATATGAAACTTAATTATTGAATATTGATTGGTTGTTTCTTATCTTAGTTGATTAATGATCTAGTAATGCGATAGGTCATTCGTTGTGTACTTAATGCTTGATTAATCTTTGTGAACCTTAGGTTATAGCACTTTGAGTTGTTGTAAGCTAAACTATCCAAAGAGGCCTTAGAGTTAGAGTTTATCATCCCTAGTGGGTTTTGTAGACGAGACCCTTTGGTAACTTCAAAGAGTAGGGAGAAACGCATACCCTACAACTTTAGACACACAACGCAACTAGGAATAAGGACGTGACAATTCAACCACAAATAGGAGATAATTAAGGAGTAGTAAAACCTAAGTAAACACATCTTAAAACTATCATACGAGCACACAATAATTAGACATAGACTACCACCACCTTAGTTTAGATAATTAGATAATAGTAGAGTAATCGGTAGAAATACCAACCCCCCAAATCCAAACCCCGAGATTCGTACTTTTCCTTTTCTAAAAAAACATAAAAAGATAAAAATAATCTTCCTCAACCCCAACCTTAGCGTAGTAACTTCTCACTAGCATTCCTATTCCCCTAGAGAACGATATCAATTCCCGTGGCTTACCCTAATACTACACTACAACGATTAGGTTCACTGCCTAGGGTGTTGAAAAACTTGCTCGACGAAAAGGAAGTTCCTTTGACCCCGAACGCGCTGTGTAAGCGTATCAACAAATATATCTGTGAGAATAAACTTGCTGAAGAACAGTGTGAGCAAATCTATTTGGGGATTAAATCAGACATTTCACCCTCCCCCAATTAGTGCTCTCCCCTAAAACGACAATCTTTATAATGAATGCTTGAATTAAGAAGAAGTCTTTAGATCTTTAAATGCAACTCGTCTTTAGTCTTCTAACATGTAGCAGAAAATGTAGAATAGACTGTAGACTCGACCTTCTTCAAGATTCTCCAGTTGGGGAATAGAAAGTCAACATCTTCAACTCACCAAATACATTCCCATTAATATACAAATAGCAAATCCCCTTAACACAAATCCCTCCCGCAACTGGAAGCACTTTGTCATTAATCAAATCAGCCCGTGTGAAGATGTTAACCAACGACTCTTAGTAGAAAACTCCATGTAATGTTGACCCGATAAGAAGAAGCTCGGTTCTTACATGAGTTTGGAGCCGTTTGACCATTTATTCTCGTAAATCAATCAACCATGCAAGAATTCACACTTTTCTCCCCTCAAGAATTGCATACGAGTTGCCATTCTTGATTGAATAAGTGAATATCTTCAACAAATGTAGTCTATTCACACTTCTCCCCATAAAATTAGCACATGATGTCGCCATCGTCATTATAGTTGAGCAAGTGGAATAAGAAAAACAATCAACGGTAGTCCGGTTCACTTGATGTTTGAAAGCGCATGGAAAAAGCATGAAGCATGTTGATGAGAATGGTCATATAATGAGAAGATTTCTCTTCTTCTGAAGATAAAGCGCACTGACACGTACACTTTTATTTTCTTTAGAGTACGAGGCATGAACTGTTGTGTTCAAACGTCATAAGAAGATTTATCTTCTTTCGAAGATAATGCGCACTGAAATGTACACATTTCTTTTCTTTAGAGTACGAGGCATGAACTATTGTGTTCATACGTCATAATCTCTCTCTTTTCAGCTTATTTGGCAAAACATGTAATCAATCCCATTATCATCCAGTAGGCTCTTTTTCGTGACAACTGATGGAGAAAACCCAATATGATGAATTTGACCCTGAAGTAAATTACCCCGAACTCGTGACTTAAAATTGCACATATGTAACAAAGAGCGGTGCCGAGAATTCATGCTCCATTGAATCTCTAATTACTCTATACTCTTCAACCAACCAACCATCAAGTAATAGACGTACATCACCTCTTGAAAATCCACAATTAAATGTGACACTGAGCACTACAACGTAACTCCTTAAAGTGATAGTTATCTAGTAGTGGTAAAAGCCCAATTCCCCCAAGTGGTAAAAGAAAAGGTAAAAGACACCCAACAATAACTAGATTTCCAAGTCTTCATTTTTGATAATAAGCTCGAACAAGGATCTTGAAGAATCTTCATCCAACCATCCCCGATACCTTCAGATACTAAGTACACTTGCCCATGATATTTTACTTCAACCTCAAATAACTAATAGTGAATTAACGCCGTTGTCACATCTTCTGGTTAACAACTCAATTCTAGCCTTCTTTGACATTTTAAGTCAACTATGATAATGGTTTTCATCCCGACCATGGTTAAAAGCACATAACCCCGTAAAACCATGTAATAACCAAACTGCCATGACGAATATCCAAACACGCATCCAATTCATGAAGTACACCCCTTTATCCTATCTTTGAAGCAGAAACCGTAGCACCAGCATCAGATAAGATCCCGAAATACGCTTTCCTTTCTCCAGGATGGTTCCATCATCATGAGATTTTACAATTCTATGGTTTAAACCGAGAAATAGTTTCTTTCGCGGGATTTTACAAAACCAAGAATAAACCGTGAGATCGAGCCGGAAATGCACATTACTTACAAGGATGTTTCCATTGTCACGGGATTTTACAAGTCTATGATTTAAACCGAGAAATAGACAACTATGGTTTCAGTGAATATCTGTTTTAGGAGAACAATGTCAGCTTGAATGTGTTATGACAACTTTGGTTTCAGTGAATATCTGTTTTAGGAGAACATGCAACGGTTCATCAATGGTTCATTATCCAACATCAACAATATCATCAACCATCCAATAAACACTTTGGTAAACACATCATTCACGCATTCTGTCGGCTATTACAGTGACAACATGGTGAAGTAAACCCGATATGCCAAACTTGATCATGAAGTGAAATTCTCCAGATTTGTTACTTAAACTTGTACTAATCCTTGTGAAGAAGAAACGGTGTACCCAATGTACAAAACCTCTTGACGTATCCTCAACTGCGTGAGACACCGAAGTGATAGTTTCGTTGTGGTTAAGCAAGAAAGAATCACAACCGTAACTAAATAGCCAAGTCTTTATCACACTCTATGAATGCCCAAACAAGTCATCTTGGACTTGAAGGGCAGAAAGAAAGAGGACAAAATAAGTAAACTTGCCCGAAAAACCTCACTTCAAGTCCAATTAAGTAATACCGTACAAACAGCCCCATAGTCAACCTTGTTCAAGTATCAAATCAAGCCGTGACATAATATTATCCATGCAGATGTATACACCAAAGTACCAGTCCTCATAACCATGTCTCATCATCTCAACAAATCTCAATATCAAATCTCGACCTTTTAGCCAAATAATACTAACATTACCCGTAAACAAATGTATCATTCGTTGAAAATTAATGACCAAACATTGTTTCATTTGTCCACAAAGTCCATCATAATAATCACCGACCTCCTCAATAAATCATCACATCCAAATAAATTCAGTTCATCATTATCGCGCCAACGCTCAATTAGAGAATAGGTTCGGTTCAATCACAACACATATACCTGAGCCATTAACATTGCATGGGTCCAAGCTTATTACACAAATAAAAAATTCCCACGTATCATAGATCACATATTAAACATGAGAATATGACTAGTTAAAGTGTGATTAAGTAATTTCAAACACAACAAAAAATTACGACTCATTTCAAATAAACATACGAGGCCATGCTCGTCCATATCACTGACTTTGGACCATGTTCATAACTCAATAGGTTCAGCCCAAAGATACACTAACTCGATCCAAAGCTCCTCAACCCTAAACTTTCGGGGATATAAAAACGCAACCTAACACACTCTTAACCCTAATCCCTTTTTCACCTCACACCATACCCTAATATATCTCTCTAAAAATCACGACCCCATCACAACACAAATCATAAAAAGTTCCGTATACCACAAATCCTCATCTAAACTCACAAATCAAACGCCTCTCACTTATCAGAACATCAACACCTAATCATCATCTTAACCCTAATAAAACTCACACCGCACTTCTTCTTTTCATCAAAACGGTAAACGAACATCACCACAGGGATGGTTTGATGTTGTTACTGCCACAGGGATGGCTGATTGATTTGAGATGGCTACGAGTTCTATCCAAAGGATGTAGGTAGGTTTTGTTCTTGGACTCGACCACTGATTCTTATTGTTTGTTTTATTTTTATGAATCAAAGATTATTTGAGTTAACAAAATTGTTAATTTCACTTCTTCAAATTCGGATATAATTAAAACATTTTAGATCCATGAGGCACACAATCTTTTGTGTATAGATCTTTGAGGTCTATGAGTTTAATGAACCTAACACAAAAGGATCAAGGCTAAGATAATTTTTATATAATTTTTTTTTGTTATTAGATCTATGATGATACTCATTCTTGGGTGTGACCACTTGTGGTCGGATATAGTCATAACTTCCCTGAGATTGAATCTGAGATTTGTAAACCGAATGAAAGAAAGAAAGAAACATATTTGTTAACTTTCTTTACTTTGTAAGATTCAGATATTGTCAATAGAAGCTTAAAGATCTATGATGCAACCTTTCGTATGAGAGACCTTAAAGTCATGGTGAACTTTTGGTTAACATGAGAGATATGAGTTGAGATCGTTGACTGGTATTTTGTTAGATTTGTTTCGAATCTGTGATGTGATGATTATGTGAAGGACCTCCATGGTCTTGTGGTTGTAGAGTCTTGTTAGGAGTTGGTCTGATGATGTGTTGATTATGTGATGTTTGGTTTTTGACATGGACTGATGAGGTTATAACCTGAGGTTGTTGTGTGTCATGTTGAAGTATGAGTTTAGAATGATATGGTTTAGTGGTCATGGTCATACTCTTCATTTCATCTTCTACCTTTCTGTTTCTGTTAAGTCGCTACATCAATGGTCATGAGTCAAGTCGCTAGTAGAGTCAAGTCGCTAGCACTCATGATAAGTCGCTACGACTTGTAAAGACAAGTCGCTATGATTTTTTTTAGTGCACAACTAGCTTCTGACTTGTAAATTTGGCAACTCGCTACCCTAAGTCGCTATAAATAAGGTACAATGAATCTGGACACTTAGACAAGTCGCTATGAAGAAACATATGACCACTTTATCTGACCAAGTTGCAAAACCCAGAAAAAGACTTAAAAGGAGATACATATTACCCATTTTGACCCATATGACCATGTAAGATGACCAATAGACTCTGACCAAATGATATCACAGAACATTAACAAAAAGTTAAGTCAAATAGATAATGTTTGGACATACACAAAACAGACATAAAATGACCATGAGAATGAAACAAAAAAAAGTGTGAAAACTGTTTATGAATAGACCATGAGAATGACACAAAAACAGTTTCAACAACTCATACTAATCCGACATAGATCAATAAAACACAATAACCATGGTTCGAAACCACACAAATCAACGCAACACAATAACCATGGCTCTGGTACCATTTGTAGGATCGTGAATATATTGTGTTTGATGATTCGGGGGGTCTTGGATGATGGAAATACATGTTAGCCATTTGAGAGAGAAAGAGATGAGAGGGTGTTTCTTGGTAGAGACTTCTAGCACAAATGTGAAAGATTAGATTGAAAGAAGCACCACCCCTTCAATGGATGGAAGGGGTATTTATAGTTACAGACACTACGTCCTCCTGTCAGACTGTGGATCAGGCATACAGTGGGTAAAGACCCTTCCTTCCTCCACGGTGTTACACTAAACTATTCTACGCTACAAAATAACTAATAAACTACTAAATAACGTAAATAACTACAAGTCTACGAGCTAACATATGCTAGACCATAATTGGGGTGACCGACACTTTAACATGGAATTACCAATTCCTAACACAAGTTCAAGACATCAAAAGAACTTTTTGAAGAGATTTGCTCAGTGTTTGGTGGCAATGATGCTACTAAGAAGACTCAAAAGACATTGTTGAAGCAAAGTTATGAAAACTTCTCTGCTTTAAGCAATGAATCACTTGACAGCATCTTCACCAAACTCCAGAAGATTGTCACACAATTGACTATGTTTGGAATTACGGTAGATAAGGAAGACCTCAATCAAGTTTCTAAGAAGTTTGCTCGAGTTTCACGCTAATGTTACAATGCGGGAAAATAAACCGAGATTGAAACTATGAAGCTTAATGATCTTTAAAACAACTTCAAACTCATTGAACAAATATTGAAGAAGGCGGAAACTTGGTACAAGCTCTAGCGACTTGGCATTGTTGTCAACCTCATTGACAAGTGATGACTCTAAAGATGACAATGATGATTTTGCCACTGCTGGTTCTACAGTTTCCACTGGTAATGCTAGTGTTACC
Source organism: Chrysanthemum lavandulifolium (assembly GCA_022545495.1). Taxonomy (NCBI): domain Eukaryota; kingdom Viridiplantae; phylum Streptophyta; class Magnoliopsida; order Asterales; family Asteraceae; genus Chrysanthemum; species Chrysanthemum lavandulifolium. The sequence continues at coordinate 242,104,856 of CM040240.1, forward strand.
ACTGCAGGTTCAAAGAAGAAGGTTGCTGGTATTGGAGATCCTACCTTTTATGCTTTTATCTCCACTCAAGTTAGTGTCTCTATATTAAATCATGAAGACATAGAACAAATTGATGAAGATGACTTGGAGGAGATGGATATAAAGTGGCAAATAGCTCTTCTTAGCATGAGGGCTAGGAAATTCTACAAGAAGACTGGCTAGCCAATTCACATCAATGGTGGAGAAACTGCATGGTTCGATAAAAAGAAAGTAGAGTGTTTCAATTGTCACAAGTTGGTGCATTTTGCTAGAGAATGCAGAAGACCAAAGAAGCAAGACAATAGGTCTACTTGGTACAAGAAAAAGAAAGAACCAATTGTGGAGGAACCAAAGGCAATGTTGGCAATTGATGGTGTGAGCTATGATTGGAGTTTCATGGCTGATGAACAAGAGGAACAACCTTCAGATGTTGCTCTTGTGTCTACAGAACATGCTCTCATGGCTTTCTCTGACTCTGAGGCACAAAACTTTAAAAGTTGTTCTAAAACATGTAGGGCTTCTAGAGAATGTGAAAGGCTTAGTGAATCTTATGAAAATCAAAGAACAGAGTTGTTTGTTTGCTAATTATCTTGTGTCAAATCTTAGAAGAGGCATATCGTATTAGAGAAACAACTAGTGCATTATAGAGAAAATGAGTCAAAATATAATGATGATATGATTGTTCTTAGAAGAGAGTTAGATCATAAGATAGCGTGAATGAGGCATTAAAAGAAGAGTTTGAAAAACTTAAAAAGATAAATGAGAATGTCAATTTATCTGTTGACACCTGTTATTATCAGTCTAAGGCAATTGATAAAATTTGGAATGCTTAAATTACTAGTAAAGTTAAGTCTGGTATGGGATACAATACATCTCCTCCACCACTAAGGGGTGTTCCATCACCTCCTGGCATAGATTTAGCTCATACAGGACTAGAAGAATTTCAGGATCTTATTCGTGAATATGGTCCTCCCAAATTTGTGAAAAGTAAGGAAGAGGTTAAGCATGAACATGATGTTTTTGAAAGTGCAAGTGACTCATCTGTTGTTGATGAGAATGTTAAAAAGAATGTAGAGGCTTCTATCCCACAAGTTGTAAATACTATTACAGAGGAACCTAGGAAACAAGTTAATAAGCCTAGATCAACTATAAGGTATGCTAAGATGTATAGAAACAAGTCATCAACTCCTAGGGGTAACCAGAGGAGTTGGAATCATGTAAAATCTCAACAACTAGGTAGTGAGTTTGTCATGAACAATAAAGCATGTCATATATGAGGTAGCTTTAATCATTTACATGCTAATTGTGACTACCATGTTGGGAGAATAGAAGTTTATGGGAATAAAAGGGTGGAGTCAAACAGGTTTCAAAACAAAATGCACCCTAATTTACACAACAAGATGATCCCAAGAGCAGTTCAACTAAGAAGTGGACTTAAAACTTTTGCCACTACTAAAACTGTTAACACTGCTCACCCTAAATCACCTGTTACAAGTGCAAAATCCAAAACAACTTTTTCAAAATCTGCACAAACAGGGAAAAGGTCTTTTTCTGATAAAAGGGTTCAATATAACTAACAGTGAGTACCTAAAACCAAAACACCAGTTACCACTGCTCAGTCAAAATTTCCCACTACAAGGGTTGTAAACAATAAAAGGGGATGGGAAATGCTGTGAAGGCCTCAGAACATTGGGAATGGAAACCTAAAGGAATTACCTCAACAACCAATCCCAATGGTGTATCAATGACCTTTGATAGATTTAACTATATTGATACACGAGGCAGATCCAAGTCAATCATGGCTTGGGTCTCCAAAGGAAACTAACTCCTTTCTTTTATGTGCAGGAACATCCAAGGACAAAAAGATTAGATCAAGGCTACACAGACAGTGGATGTTCAAGGCACATGACTGGCAATAAGTCCTATCTCTCAAATTTTGAACACTATGATGGACAGTTTGTCAGCTTTGGAGGTGGAGTAAATGGAAAAGTTACTGGAAAAGGGGTCATCAAAACTGGTAACTTGGATTTTGAACCTGTGTACTATGTAAAATAGCTTAAGTATAATCTTTTTAGTGTGTTACAAATGTGTGACAAGAAAAACAATGTTCTTTTTACTAAAAATATGTGTTTTTGATTATGACTATGATGTGCCGAGCCCTTTTATATAGGCAAAGTCGATCATAAGGGTTCATTAAAGGATATATTTATTTTTCCCTATTTTGGTAGGTTGAAATGTAAATATAGATATTATCAGGTTGACTTTGGGAAGATATTTTTAGATAGTAGCTTAGTTAAAAGTAACTTTGGTTAAAACAAGTTGGTTATGCATATTCTTTGTATTATTCTAACACTTCCAGGTACATAACCAATCTTGGCTGGGAGTTGATCAGAAAAAGTGTGTAACTGAGACACACAACAAATGGTTTTTGATTCACCATGTCTAATCCACATAAGAATCAACTAGTCCAGAGTAAACGACTACTGGTAAAGACTTAACAAATCCGTTTATGGTTGATAGTTTACCAAAAACTATATGGTTATCAACTCACCATATTCTTTATGATTAAGATTTGGCTAGTCCATAGTAAACGGCTCATGGTAAAGATATATCAAATCCGTTGATAGTGGTAGTTTGCTAAAACTATAATAAGAGCGATCAATTTTTCATATGTTTTACTTACCAACGCTCTTGAAAATTTTTGTGAAAAATTACCATCGCTAGTTCACAGCTTCCATCGATGTGTTATTTTTACCATCGTTGATCTAGCCGTTACAAGCTGTTGTGTCAAGAATAAATTTTTACTAGCCGTTGAGAGTAACTACTTTCTATACTAATAGGGTAAAATTTTTAGAAGATTATCTACTTTCCTATTTGCAAATTATCCTCTTATGATAAATCTTTTCCTTAGATAATCTTTCTTGCGCAAAACTCTACAACCCTAACAGTATATATCTTTTCTCTCAATTGGCAAGTTCTTCATACAATTCATACTAACACAACATATTTTTCATCAAAAGATTCTATGGCACTTATCACTTTTGCAGATGAGCACAACCAAGTGGCCTATTTGGAAAAGTCAAACGACAAGAGTGGCCCTGTTTTTCATCAGATTGTGGATTTTCTAAACACTACTCATATAAGGTATGCTTTACTACTCAATCCCACAATCTATATCTCTCAAATCAAACAGTTTTGGAACTCTGTTCAGTCCATAACCATTGAAAATAGAGATACACATGAAACAGTAGATGCTCTTAGAGCCACAGTGGATGGGGTAACTATTGATGTTACTGAGTCATCCTTGAGGAAAATTCTCCAATTGGATGATCTAAATGGTATCATCACATTACCCATGATAGAAATTCATGAACATCTTTCATCCATGGGGTATGATACCACTGACAAAAAGGCTACTTTCAAAAAGAGTGGTTTGTGTCCTCATTGGAGATTTTTAATATATACTCTTTTACATTGCCTAAGTCCTAAGAAAACTTCTTATGAATAATTCAGTTCAACAATGGCTTACCCTTTGGTTTGTTTAGCCACTGATAGGATTTTTAATTGGTCTAAATATATTTTTACAAGTATGCAAGGCAATGTAAAGAGTTATACAAAATTTTTGATGTTTCCAAGGTTTGTGCAAGCAGTGTTAAATGAATTTCAACTGCAACCCCATACAAGCGTTTATAAAATCTGTTGCCTTAAGCCCAAAGTTTTTCAAAACATGGATAAGGATGGAAATAGGGTTGTTACACAACTTTTTCCTCAAATACTTGCAAAGATTGCACAGGTACAGGGTGAAGATGCAACAATCCCAGTTGTATCCCAAAACACACCCACAATCATAGTTCCAAACATCAACTATACTTCACTAGTTTCTCACACCTATGAGAGGAGGCAAAAACAACCAACTCCTATCATTACAACACATCATGTCCCTGATCCTTCTGGTTTAGGAACAAGCAGTGGTGGTTCCAGGCTTCCACCTAGTCTAACTAGGAGTGAGTTTGAGCCAATGCCCTATGATTCACCTCTCCCAACAGGGTACACAGTTGGAAGTGGTGAGGGCAGTGGGCAACCTATGGAATTGATGGAACTATGCACCAAATTAACTAAGCAGGTTGAATCTCTGGAGAAAGACTTGGCACAAGTAAAGGAGCAACATGCCAAGGATGTTACAAAATTGAAAGAAGAGATTCAGACTTTGAAGATAGAGTTGCAGGGGTTGAAAGAGAAGAGGAGAACTGCAAAGTTAGTGATTTCATCTCCATCCTCACATCATGATGGTGACTCAGAGGGCTTCAGTGAAGATTTTGGGAATTCTCCCAAACAGGGGAGGAAAACAGATGCTGAAACCAAGGGGAGGAAAATAGACTTTGGAGATGAAGGTGATTTTGATTTTGGAGTTACTGAGGAAGTTGATACTCAAGAAGAAGTTTCTCAACAGCAACTAGAGCAAGCAACTTCCACTGCTACAACCACTGATACCATTCCTACTGCAGAGCAAATGGTTCCCACTGCAGAGGAAGAAATTGAAAAGAAGAAGAAGGAGAAAGGTAAAGTAGTTGTGCAGAGTGAAGAGCAACCAAAAAGGAAGGTTTCAAAGAAAGAACAAGCTCAAATTTCTCGTGATGCAGAAGTTGCTAGAAAACTCACTGAAGATGAAGTTGCAAACAAGAAAAAGCTAGATGAACTAGAGATTGCAGACTTCTTGGAGGCTAAAAGGCTGGACAAAATGGAAACCACTGATCCAATGGATGAAAATCCACTTTCCACTATTTCACCCACAATATTCAAAGAAAAGACTCCAGAGTTTTCTTATGTACCTACAGAACAAGAAATTGATTTCTTGATTGCCAACGATCCAGTAGTCAAGAAGAAGGCAATTGAACTAGTTGCAGATAAGTCTTTAACTGAAGAACAAAGAACTGCACAGTTGAAGGACTTCATTCAAATGAAGAATAATCAAGCACTTCAGGATGCAATTGGTTCAGTCAGAAAGGGTCAAAAGAAACCAAGACAACCAACCAAGGCACAAGTTCTCTCAATGATGAAAGCTTATTATTGCAGTGTTGGTGGCTGGAAAAAGAATCAGTTCAAAGGGATGACTGATGATCAGATTGAAGGTATCTACTACAGGGTTAAAAGGCAAGATAGTGACTTCATTTCTATGAACTCTGAAGAAGAAGAAATAAGATATCATAATCTGAAGAGAAAAGCCAAAGATAGTGAACCTCAGACTCTTAAGAAAACAAGATTTGCTAAAGAACAAGAAGTTCAATCTGAGAAACTCACAGAAGAACAGCTGACTGGCATGATTTTGATTGAAGAAGGAGATTTTTATCCTGACCCACTGCAAGTCAGACATCCTATTGTTGATTGGGAAGTGTATACTACTAGCAATTTTGCTCCAACATGGAAGATTACAAAGCTAGGTGGTGAAACTTCATCATTCATTTAGTTTGTAGAACTCATCAAAGCATGTGACAGAGATGATCTTGATACATTGTGGAGATTAGTTCAAGAAAGGTTTGGTGCTGACAAGATTAAAGATATGAAGGAAATGCAGTTATGGGTTGATCTAAGAAGGCTCTATGAACCAGATGCTAATGATAATTTCTGGAATTTTGAAGCTTCATGTGTTGGTACTACATGGAATTACTATGATTCATGTGAAGTTCATCATGTTTCTACAAACACTGGAATGGATGCATTTATGTTTGCTGAGAAAGAATACCCACTCAGAGCTGGAACTCTCACTGTGATGTTGTCTTCAACAATAAGAGTTCATGAAGATACTGAGAAGGTCAGAGATTTGTTACATAGGCTTCAAGGTTAATGTTCAAGAGCTATTTAGGATTTAAGTAGAAAGTGAAGTGTTTTGGAAGAATTCCCCAAATCCTTGCAATTGATAAAGATTGAAGAAACTTATTGATTTGCAGAGAAATCATAAGTTTAGGGGAGGATTGTTGGGAATAATACAAACGGTTACTACTGATAAGCTTGTGGAAGACACTGCTGAAGAATGCATTAGCAGTGGAAACACATTACCACTGCTAGTACATATTATTACCACTACTATTAGGATAATTGTTATGTATTCGTATATAGATAAGTATAGAAAAGATCTTGTGTATATTCTATATAGTTAGCATTATACTTATCTTGTAAAGGACTCCTTGTGCTATAAAAGGAGGTCCTAGGTCATTGTTCTAGGTACGTAAGCTTCAAGGTGTAACCCTAGTGAAAAGCAAGATCACTCGTATTATTCTTAATAATATTGGAGCTTTGTGTTATCCGGTTCTCACTTACATTACATCATATAATCCATCTTCTAAGTATTACTAAGTATATTCCGCGTACTTATTAATATAATTCAAAGTATCACTAACACAAGGTGTGTGTTTAGATCCATCAGTAAGCATGCAGAGCTTTTAGTTTTTCGTTTTCTCCACTTTAGTTTTTAGTGTAATTGGAAATTGATTCCTTTTCATAAATGTTCCGTAGGTCCTGCCCTGGTCTTTGGGGATAAGCAGTCCATGATTGCATGATCTCTGAAGATCCCACCAGTTTTGAGGTATGTACCGACATAATTATGATACGTCCCCAAAAAGATGTTACCTCCCGCTTATGAAAACTTCGGCTTAATTTTGATGTTATTAGGAAATTGATAAATGGATCAAGGTTGCACTTCAGTGGCAACAAATCATTAGGTGGCTAAGGTGTGTTTGGAATAACTTACTTTTTTAGCTGCCACCGGGAAATCTTTTATTCTTATCAGATAATAAAACGCCCTTTTTATTGGTCCCTAATAACTCATTAAACTATCTCATCGACACACACCTGCGTTTTATCCTTGGATATAGGATATACTGGATATAGCCACTTGCATCACATAATTTCTGTTTTATATGATTATAACTTGGTGATATGTGTAGGTAGGAAGCCGCTGAGCTAGATGTGATTGAATGGATATTTCAAGAATAGTGATGATTGTATTAATTTTCCGCATCGGGTATGTTAGTTCCCAGAGTTGTGTTCATGGATGATACTTTAGTTATAGAATAAGTTTAAGGTGTAAATTCTATGCTTTGAGATAATTAGTAAAAGTAAATGGGCAGAGGGTCGAGGTTTTACGGTTACTGACGCAAGTGTGTACCCTTAAGGGGTACTTGCATATGGGTGGTGCGATTGTTTCCTATAGCAGTTTACGATATATTTAGGTTAATCTGCAGCAGCAGTTAAAGCTTGTATGTATATGTTTGTGTCAAAAAAATAAGGGGTATATGTTTGGATCAATTTGCAACAGCGGATAAAGGTTGGTTGTATATGTTTGGGTCAATCTGCAACAACAATTAAAGGTTGGTTGATATGCCTATGCCAACAAAATAAGGGGTATAGTGTGTCCGAAAGCCGTTTAGACATGTCTCACTAATAAGGTATGAAAAATAGAAAAACCAACATCTCTTCTACCAATCGACCATATCGACAAGTACCAATGTCAACTGAAAAAATAGCCTAAAGTAATCCATTATACAAAAAATTCATGTCCTATAATGTGTTAGAAGATGAGTCCAAATAATCGCCGCCAATCGTGGGTGCGACGGGTAGTACATAGGGTGTAGCTACCATTCGAGCCCTCGCTACTCTGCATTCCGTAACATATAAAGAACCCTTACACCTACTGAAAGCGGTAACAAACAATACATAAGGTCTAAAATGACACATTAACCCGTGCTATAATTAGTTTAACATTTTGCTTATGTGTTGTTACTCTGTAACACCGCTTTGTTTTTTTTTTTTTGTTTTTTTTGTGCACAGATAAATAAATGCGACATGCCAATCAAGTTTTGTGGATCAGCGACGCCATCTGCAGAAAGGATTAGAGAAGTAATGGATCTCATTCCCAGATTCCAAAGAGTATGTCCAGTTCCCAATAGCCACCTATGGGTTGTACTTGCAGCCATGGTATGCACTAGCACCTGCTTCAATACTCACAGTTCTGAACCTCATTAGTCACAGGTCTGATCTTCATATGCATTTGTTTGTGCTTAATGGAGGTGATTTCAAACACCCCCTTATATATCCACTTGCTAATGTAGATATGTTACCTAATGTAGGCATGCCTCCTGAATAGCGGGATATGGGATTCTTTAATCAGCAATTTCACTATTGTGCTATGTTCTAGCACGAAGAAAGACTTAAAGGATAACTTATATTAGGATAACTTAATATGCCTCTTTTAGTTTGCATAATTGAGACAATTTTCTGGTGGTGTGTGAATCATGGTTGAATTAGGTTAAGTTCCCTGCTTATGATGTTATTTATTTTGGAGAGCTGATAAGGATTATATTTTTTTGGTAGGATTTTATGGCAACCGTAAGGTAAGTTTAATGTTGAGGTGATGCGTATCTTGGCTGGGCAGTTTATAACTTATATTAGACTAAAATACACCGTTGGTCCCTAAACTTGTAGTGGAGGATCGCGATGGGACGAAACCGGGCATAATCATCGCCATAGGTCCAAACAGTAGCGATTAAATGCCAGATTGGTCCCTTGACCACTAACACCTATGTCAACGACTCTTTTCTGTTAGTTTCACGAGGGTAATATAGTCCAATCACATTTATAACTCAACCTAGTTAATTCTAACCTAAGAACTATTCCACCAAAACAAAAAGTGATATTGTTTGAACAAATAATATCGGTGTTCTGAGTCCTCACCACTTAAGTATGACTTCATAAAAGTCAACGGTAAAGAAAGTAATAGCTCATGAAATTTACCGGATTAACAAACAAATTTATACATTATCAACTACTTAGCTAGTTGACTTATAACATCAACTATATACGGTGTTTGATTAAACCGGAACATAAGCGATACTACTGAGTCATTGTCCGATACATGTTAATTTCTTGATTCGTTACAAAATATAGAAGATGAATTTGGGCTCAACTTCAAAACGTTCAATCTTGAATCTTCAAATGATCTACACGATGAGATTGATATCCGAAACTGTTGAACCGACAAAACTGTTAGGCCTAAGTTGATGATCTCGCCGCCACCTTGTCTCGCTAAAACAAGTATACAAATTACAAACATATAAGTTATGAATGTAGTGTTACGGTGTTAATGGAATTTAACACATGACATGGTATTCATCATCGAAACATCACCTAGGGTCGCCTTTGGGCGAAGAGTGCTAGGACCCGGTTTGTAATCTTTTCTTTGCTCCGAAAAGGTGTCTTAACTCCGCTTGAAACATCTGCAGAAGACACCACCAAGCCTTTCACCTTCCCTCCAAGTCAAACCTGCAAGTTCTCAACATCAAACCCTGCAAACTCAACCATTTTGGCCTTCCCTTCCGTCTAAACCTCGCTTAAATTCTTGAACAACTTGTATCCCTTTTTTCTAGGCAAAACCTCCTCTTCATCAACCATCTTTCCTTTTCCATTTCCTTTAATTTTGTCCCTTTTTAGCTACAACCCTTCTTCGTCCTTGATTACTACCCTCCTTTCACTCTTGGTGTCCTGGTGCCACTCCCCGCATTTTTTCTTATCGATCCCCGCCATTGACTTCTAGTCTTAAAGGTGTTTGACTAAGCATCTTAAAGTTAGCATCCCGCTTACTCCAACCCACAACTTCAAAGCTGATGTTTTTAAGTTGTGCTAACTGGGGCTTGTGGGCTATGAAGATATCAATCGAGTCATTTGTTTCACCATTCCAAACAAGGTATGAACATCAACATCGGTATGAATCAAATGCAAACCATTTTCTAGGGATTGTTTAGGATCACAAAAACAACGCCCATTTTGTTCATTAATCTCGATAACACATTATCAAGGCTTGAACTAAATATATCCCTATCATTTGGTAAAGGCACAGATTAATTAATAAACCTCGTTCATACCGAGTGGGCTATAATCAAAACCCCATTATAGTGGATTACGAACAGGACCTCACCTTCTTCTTCTTCCTTGACATCCTTAAACGTGGAGACGAATATGCTTCATCCTTCATTCTTAGTTTTTGTTTTTAACAATGGGTTTGACTAGATGTGTGTTTCAGTACGTGAGTGTGGACGTATGTTAGGTTTCGTTTTGATTGGGTTTTGTTAAATGGGTCGGGTTATTATGATAGTGTTTATGGTTTCGGATCTTGTTAGTTGGGTTCTTTTGGTGATTCCAAACACATTAATTGTGTATATGTGTATCAAGGAAGGCAAAAGGCCAAGTTGCAGGGTACTAGGTTTATAATGTCACAATTGGTCCCTCAATTTGGCGGTCAACCGTTTTTGCACTTAAAATTCCGCGTATTTTTGTTACACAAACTTGACTTTTTCGTGTTTACTAACTTCACAATTAGTCCACGAATTTGGAACGTCCAGTTGTTTTGCTATTTATTGGTTAATACACTATATCATTTGCATACCAACAATCACAAGAAACAACCTCCCAATGGTCGACTTCCCACTACTTGAAGAACTCGCCAAATCTTGAACTCCGACTACATGTTTGACTCGATTTCTCTTTTATCGAGAGAAAACGATAAGGACATCAAAATTGCTAAAGGACTCCAAAACACTTTGACCGACTTGATTCGGGTATGAAGGAAACCCAACAATACATCTCGAGATCGAAGGCTTTCGAACTACGGTGATGAACTACAAGGTTATCGAGGATCTTCGCAATGTGCAAAAGGCTAATGTGTTGAAGGCGTTGGAGATACGGAGGATGATCTGTCGACACACTCACGGTGTGTGACAGAACAACTTCCTTGATCATCTTAGGAAGTGTTGAGAAGGAAATGCTATGGTTATGTTTTCCCTTTTTTGGAAAAATATGTCTTGAATATTTATGTTCTAGTGTTTTAATATGAAGTTAATGAATCTATATGTTATGTTCTCTGTTTTAATTCATTAATTATGTTGTTAATTGTTGTATTCGTCTAAGAGAGTTGTAATATGGTTTTGATTGTATTGGGTGTTGGTGGAACTATGGTCCTTGGTCAAACAGATTTAGAGTGTAGGGACACAAGTTTTAGTCCCTATCCGGTCTTGCATTAACTTATAGCAAGCACTTTATTCTCACATTTTACCACAAATTTGAATTCAAATACATAAACCCAACCCTTTCGGAGAAATTGAGTCAAAATGGGTAAATCTAGAGCTCAGAAATGCATTAAATGCTCCAATTGTCAAACTGTTGGACATAATAAGTCTAGTCACAAGGACCGGTACCAAAACCAACAAAGGAAAGTATGGTTCGAGGTAGAAAAGGCATTGTGATGGCGAAGGCAACAGTATTCATTTAATTGTCATTTGTATAACGATTGTTCTAGTGTGTTTACATTCTAGTTGATGTACAAATGTATTACTTTTGAAGTGGATGGATGAAGAGGATATAAGAAAGACTATGGAACAAGAGTTTTATGATGCTCTTTACGAGCAAGAAGAAGAACACACAAATTTGGAGGAAAATGAAGAAGCGATCCGAGTTGGATGAAGAAGCATTCCAGCTTTTTTGGAAGAGGAGAGAATGTACAAAAGAATTGAAGAGGAATGGGAGAGGAAAATTGGCTTCAAGATGCAGAGTATGAGGCGCTTTACTATGGAGTGTCTGTGGAAGAGTTATATCCAAGACATCCATATGTGCTTGGATAAAATTCACGCCCGAAAGTAACAAATTCAATGATTTTCTAAGGTTGTGGCTTCTACTCTTCTAGCCATTTTGTAATATCGACAATATTATGTTTCAACATGTTTTGTTTTTTTTGTTGACTTTATAAGTTGACTAGATTGTAAGAATTTATGTTGTCTTTACTCCTTATCTACTTGTTCAACAACCACAACTCCCATCTACTTATATAACACATCTTAAGTCAAGAATTGTTTATCATGCCACCATATTATCACCATGGATGTAGAAAATGGTTGTCAAATGGTATGCATTGACTGTTGGCTTCAAAGGAAAAGCAATTTGGATTGACCTTTTTGCAAGGCGTCCACCTTATAGAGCTTTCATGTGGTATGTTTGTCCAAGGTGCCTTGAGATAAGGGAAACACATCTTATACCGGTAGAGATGGTGTTACAAGGAAAACACAACCACAGGAGATAGTGGTGGATATGTGATGGGTCTACATATTTCGCACCTACTAGTGTTGGTGCATCCTTGGGCGGTGATGAAGAACAAAGTGAACCACCTACAATCGAATAGCAAGTGGAGTTCGCCAAGCCAAACACCACGTGAAGCACCTGCAATCGAAAGAGCAAATAGAGAATTCCGAGACAAACACCGCTTGAACCAACTGCAACCGATGACCAAATGGATCACCTACTAGTCATTTATCGCAGGTGAATTCCTAGCAAGAAATGTTATGTTGTCTTCGGTCTAAATGTAGCTTTAAGCGATATGTGTGTGCTTCTTTGTTATAATAATTGAATTTTGGTTACAATTTGAATCATTGACTTTATAAGTCAAACAAGCGAGATTTTAAAACTAACAATTCGGTTTCAGATCCTCTAATAATTTGGTTTATGTTGACCTTATAAGTCAAAATGGGTTTTCCCAAGCACCCACCTAAACCGGATATGCAAGCGCAAACTACAAAATGAAAACAACATTTCCAAAATATACCTACACCACCACCTAATTACACCATATGAAGCAAAACATACATGTTAACAAGTATCGTTTTCAAGAACCATCATCGACCAAAACTATACATCTTCATTACATCAACAACTAAAAATAACAGGTGAACTTCTTGATGGGAGGCTTGTTATTCATGGGGGGAGACTTGAGGTCCTTAGGGGGAGGCACATACCACTCATTCCTATTTGTGCTGGAGCATCCCACAACTGCTACAAGACCAAGTACAACTTTGGGAGCGGAAGCCTTGGACGCCTTGGAAGCTTGGGAAGTGGAACCTTTCGAATTAGTGGTCTTAGAAGACATGTTCCCACACTCATCTGAAATAATGATGACATCAACTTCATTTCCCTTCACGTTAGTATCTGGAAAGATAGACAAAACAGATATAATCAGAGTTGACCCATTACAACTTTCTTAGCTTGTAAACATTCACTCTAAAGTCGACCTTCTCGAGACTCCTTATTCCCATATTTTTCCCACAAGTCTTCAAGTATCACATCGCAATGTCATCTCCTATATCCCACTTATTCCCATAAGTAGCCATGGCATAGTCAACCATATCGGCAGATACCTTTAGCTTGCTATAATCCTCTTTTGACAGATTCGACACCGCTCGGATTCATCAAATAAATAGGAGTAATTTATGCTCCTCCTTAAAATGGGAATAACACAAATACAAAAAAAACGACTAACCTTTCATCACTTGAGCTTCTTTCGCAAATCTGCATAAATCATCAAACATTTCATCAGACATTTCATCTTCTTTTAACCAAGTATTCCCGTATTTTGCCTTCACATATTTTACCATCTCATCAGTTACATCCGTACAAGTAAGCTCCTTGTCTGCCATTGTTAAAGTGTGTGCGAGGGTTGTGTGAAGAAGGCGGGAAACAATCAAGATGGTATATGGTAAACCGTTTCTCATAATTAACTAGGTTGAGTTATAAATGTGATTGGACTATATTACCCTCGTGAAACTAATGTAAAAGAGTCGTTGACATAGGTGTTAGTGGTCAAGGACCAATCTGGCATTTAATCGCTACTGTTTGGACCCGTGGCGATGATTATGCCCGGTTTCGTCCCATCGCGATCCTCCACTACAAGTTTAGGGACCAACGGTGTATTTTAGTCCTTATATTATAAAGGAGTCATTGCACGTGGGATGCTTTGTATCCTGGGGTGACATCTAAAGGTGTCAAAACACGCTGCATCAGGAAGGGTAAGGACTGAATCTCAAACAATACTTTATCCATCTTTTATATCTGTAAATTTTGATTACGTAAAAAATATTTATCTCAATCTTTGATTAAGATTGTTATGAAGTATGTTTACTTTAGAATGACTTTAAAATACTTTCAACACCTTTTACCAACTCCCCTTTTAGTGAAAGAAACAATTATTTAACGCGTTTGAGATACAATACATCTCTAACATTGTTTTTTTTTACTAAATTTATATCGATTGAATAGAATTCATCTTTAATGGTAACATAAAGGAGCGCTTATACTCTATGCAAAGCGGTGGAATTATGCACAAGAAATTAGCATTCGTGGTTGTTGTTTCGTGATCTATCAATTGTCCTTGGATGAAGTAGAAGCTTGGTCCATCATGATCTATGATATGAATAGGTCCGATACGCGAATCCTAAGAGTCCCAAATTGTGATTTTTGAATATCAAAAGGAGAGCATTATTGCAGCAGCCTTCTTAAGAAAGAAAACTTTCATCTTCATATTGGCGTTCAACGACTGCTAAGTGATGATGATGATCATCTTGATGTTGTTCAAAAGAAGTTAAGGATGCAAGGTATAAATCTTCACCTCAATAATTTATACTCGTCTTTGTCAAGCAGCAAATTGATTATTACATTAAATATAATCTTTAATTGAGGAAGAGAATCAAGAGTTTGATCGATGAGAAAGCTGATTATAGTATCAATGGCATCATGCTCAATGTTTGTATCTTTGAACCTTCTTTTCTGTTCAACAGACTTTAATATTCCGCCCGTTTTAATTTGTTGTGGGAAAATGGTCGGGTTAGGTAATGGGTCATCAAAATGAGTTATTTAAGTTTGGTTCGGGCTGGGTTAGTTCAGAACATTCACTTTATAAGAAAAATAGTTACTCACTCCAACAGCCTTTACAAGATCATATTATCTCAATAAAATGATTTAGTTGGCTTTTTATAAAATAATAGTTACTCACCTAACTTTTTACACTAATGTCAAACTCTTGCTGACTATGCTATAATAAATCAACTAATGATATGTTTATACATTGAGTTTTGTTGGGTTTATTGATTCGATGATACAAAATAATAAAGAATGAAACATCAAGGGCTTAAAGTGACAAGAAGGAAATCTACAAAAAGATGAAAGGACTTGCTTGCAAAAGAAGATTTATTATTTAGTCCTTTGTAGAGATTTGTAAACCCTAATCCTCTAGTATATAAAGAGGACATAGGGTGTACGTTTTATTAATGTATGTCTTCCATAATGTAGTCAAAGGTGTGTGTGTGTGTTCTAGGGCGTGGTTTATTATAAACGCCTAGAACTAGTTTAGTTATCCCTAAGATCGAATGTGTCTTTGATCCCTGTTACAGTTAGGTAACACGTTATATTCTGATCAAATATAATTGGGGAAGATGTGGAAAAACCTTGTGTCAATAACAAAGTGTTCTTATGTTTATTCCGATGTGCAATGGTATATCTTTGTTATTGTTAAACCCTAGAGCTTACAAACGATCACGAAACTATATTCATCACGTTTTTAGTTTCCACAATTGGTATCAGAGCTTGGGGAGCTCGTTACCTAGGGATTCACAAGGTTTCTTGGCGAAAAAGAAAGAAGAAAATCGAGTATACGCAAAATTCGCAACTTTCTGCAGCACTGTTTTAAAATCGCGATAACTTTTTCGTTAGCTGTTGGATCATGACGAAATTTTGGTGGACGTTCTCTATATATTCATCTAACTTTTCACTGGAGGGATTGTCAATTGGAGCTTTCAGGAAAAAGTTATACTATCTCAAATTCTGCTGCTGAAGGGTTTTTCAGAAATTCAATTTTTTGGGTTTTCATGCATATTCAACTTCTTGAATTTGTTTTACTTGTTCTAATTCTTGATGGAGGTTGTTTATACATTGTGTGATGTTTATGATTCATGGTTAGAAGCAGATTTGATAGTGATTTTCGTAACCACTGCTAGTGTTTTTCGTAACCACTGCTAGTATTTTTCGAAACCACTGCTAGTGTTTTTCGTAACCACTGCTAGTGTTTTTCGTAACCACTGTTGGGCTTCTCGAAACCACTGCTAGTATCTTTTTAACTGCTGCTGCCTATACAAAGTTTCTACTGCTTATATTCCATATTTGTTGATAACAAAAAGGGGAAGAGATGTTGAAGTGGCGTAGCATGGATTAAGAGGAAGACAAAGAAAGAAAAGAGTGTTTCATTCATGGTGAGATTTAATTATCTCAACTTCTGCTACTTTGTCTAGGGAAGTTCGTACAAGAACCGTGTTTGTTTTGTCATCCTCAAATAGGGGAAGATTGTTGGGTTTATTGATTCGATGATACAAAACAATAAAGAATGAAAAATCAAGGGCTTAAAGTGACAAGCAGGAAATCTACAAAAAGATGAAAGGACTTGCTTGCAAAAGAAGATTTATTATTTAGTCTTTTGTAGAGATTTATAAACCTTAATCCTCTAGTATATAAAGAGGACATGGGGTGTAAGGTTTATTAATATATGTCTTCCATAATGTAGTCAAAGGTGTGTGTGTGTTCTAGGGCGTGGTTTATTATAAACGCCTAGAATTAGTTTAGTTATCCCTAAGATCGAAGGTGTCTTTGATCCCTGTTACAGTTAGGTAACACGTTATATTCTGATCAAATATAATTGGGGAAGATGTGGAAAAACCTTGTGTTAATAACAAAGTGTTCTTATGTTTATTCCGATGTGCAATGGTATATCTTTGTTATTGTTAAACCCTAGAGCTTACAAACGATCACGAAACTATCTTCATCACGTTTTTAGTTTCCACAAGTTTAAAAAGGCTTCAAAATTTTTTGTTATGCAAATTATGATATCTCGATTTTATAAAATACAGGAAGAGATCTCACCATTATTTAACAAAGCGGCTAGGTATGAAAATGGAAAACTATTTCAATACCAGTATATAAAATATTTTATAAAATATGAAAATGGAAAAGTTTTTACCTCACCATATTTATATTGAAGTTACTTATTCAAAGTGCATTATAATTTTTTATTGATTAATCATTTTTGGTACTTTTTAATTTCTTTTGTTTGTTGTTATCTAGGATCTGATGGCCAGAGATTGGATCATCTGGTGGGTTAGCTTGCTTCTGCTTCCTTAACATTTTTCTTAGCTTTCAATGCTCTCTTCATGTACAAATTTTTGTAGGATTTAATCCACTGATTATGCGGATGTCATCATTAAGAGTAAGTACTGAGGTTCATGAGTTTAACGGTGCATTTTTAGGATATCAGGTACAATGCAAAGTTACATCAATGATTGGTCATGTTTTTAGGTTTCTTTTCCTTCAAAAGCATCATTGAATTTTATCTATATTGTTTCACTCAATTGTACATGGTTTTCAAAAGTTGCAAAAAATGATGATATAGATTCTTATGTGGCAACTATATCGACTATCAAGAGTCCATAGGCTCATGGTCGTCATGCAATTCTTTTGAATGTATACATCAAGAACTCTAAATAGTAAATTTGCATGATCTTAGACTACTTTATCTCATTGCTACCATGTGGCCATTAGACAGTAGACTATAAACTTGCACGACAGTGCACGAATCATATTGGGCTGGTTGTATTTGTAACGTACATTTTTGTCAGTTTTGCTTAAGATATTATTCTTTTGACTAATATAAAGATTGATTTCAATTGTTTTATTTTTGGTACCCGTTAAACATTATGCAAGTCAACGGAATGTACGAGGAAACTTGGTTGTGTGTTGTCTCTATAGGGAATTGCTCCTTCCTATCTTTAACTATGTTGTTTATGTCCGTGTTTTCCTACGTTAAAAATACCATGATGTCTATGTAATTCAGGTTAAAGCAGTTCATTCTGGGACAACCACATTAAAGGACGCTACATCACAAGTCATGCGGGACTGGGTTACCAACGTCAAAACTACCCATCACATCTTAGGTTCAATTGTTGGGCCCTACCCTTACCTGCCACACTTACCCACCGCTACAGGGTTGTCTCATTATTCACTCTATAGCAGGAAACTCATCTTATGGAATATGTGAAATGAATTGCTCAAAGAGGTTACAACATGTAAACATGTAATGGGCCAATTGAATATTTCTCCTCTTATTGTTTACTGTAACTAAATGTTTCGATTTATATTATTTGGATTTTTTATTTCAAAAAAGAATGTGATTAAAAAGGTCTTAAGGTGTTGTGTTGTAACAAAGATGGTAACTATATCAATGCTACAACAAACATTGTGTATGAAGAGATTTTTCACATATTATGAGTATTTTTGTTCGTTTCTATTCCTTAAACGATTATGACTCACTTAAACGTACTTTTAATGTGAACATTATACTAAGTTTAATGATATCTTGAAAACTATGTTACTAATTTTGTCTTGAAGAATTATGGAAGCAAGCCGCCCGGTGGGCTGGGCTTGTAACTAGTTTATATATATATATATATATATATATATATATATATATATATATATATATATATATATATATATATATATACATATAGTGAAAATGATAAATATATATAGTATGTATTATATAAGGTTTCCAGCCCCGCAAGTTGCTGCACACTATTTGTATACAATACTATTGCTGTAGTTGAAAAATTATACATCAATGTCGTATGATGTCTTATAACTGAAAGAGACTAACAAAAAGCGAAAAACTGCTTACAGTAAAACCTTTATAAAATAATACTCGATAAATTAATAACCTCGATAAAATTAATAATTTGTTCAGTCCCAACTTGAGACCAATACGAATTTGGACCTCAACAGATAAAATAATAAGATGATACTATTTTTGAAACCCCAGCGTATGTGTGTGTGTATATATATATATATAGGTATGGGTTAAAATAAAAGTATTTTATAATAAAAAGTATAGGAAAGATTGTGAGAGTGACATGTGTGATCCCCATACTACATCATATGACATGTGTCACCAACCTTCCCCCCCCCCCTCACAAAAAAAAAACGCGCCAAAATTTTTTTTGGGGGGGGGGGGAATTTTGGGAAAACTAGAAGTGGGGGTTGAATAGTTTTGCCGATTAAAACTTCGTTTTAAAATATTTAGATCGATTTATGTCAATCAATTTAGATCGTGTGTTGGATATTGATAGATAGACATATAAATAAATAATGCAAACAATTAAAGACTAAAGGAACACAAAACCACGACACAAGTATTTATAGTGGTTCGACTACAAGGACTCCGTCCTTGCCCTACTCCACTCCCTGAGTACCCAACTCGAGAGTTTCTAAGCACTACACAACACAAGCTCCTTAATATGGTGGATAAGCCTTCACAACGTCGCCTACACTTTATCTGGTACAAGGCTAGACACCGAATTCTTCCACGAGATAGAACTAAACCTATCACAATGTCGCCTACACCTTATTTGGTACTAGGCTAGACACCGAGTTCTATTACAAAGGAGGAACTACTAACCAACACTACAACCCAAAGGAGACAAACTCCTTTTTACAGCACTTCAAAGGATATCAATACCCTTTTTACCCAAACTACACAAATATACATCGACGCCCCATATCGAATGTACACCTTCGGCACTATGCACCAATGCCTTCAACTTGACACAATAATGGAGGGAGAGAAGAACTATCAACAAGATGCACAATAGTGGTCTTGATGATGATGGAGCTTAGCAACTCATGACCTTGAGCTTGCACGTCTTCAAGAGGTTGTGATCTTTCATTTAAGAGAACCCTAGAGAATCATACAGAGAGAAAACTATATAGAATGATTCTTTGGATATGAGGTTAGAGAGGTTAGAACATAGAGAGACGATATTTCTAAAAGGGGTTGTGAGAAAGAGAGAAGTGGCTCACTATTTATAGGCAAATTGTCTACAATTAACATGGATTTGGCGGATCCCTTACCCAAGGGATCCGACCAGTGCATTCCAGGGGATCCGGCAGCTGGGTCAGGCTAGTCCGGATTTTGGGTTACAAACCGGGTTATGGGTTATGGGTTATGGACCATGGGTCATGTACTTTGGATCATGGATACCTAACTAGATACATTGTACCTAGTCAATGGGTTATGGGTCATGGGTCATAGACTTTGGGTCATGGATCATGGATAATATCCTACTTGATTTCTTGCATGATGTCATGCAATGGATCATGGGCCATGGATCATACTCCAAGACTTTGGTTTTTACCCATCACAAGTTATAGTAAGTACATATACATTTTTATAAAATATAAGCAAACAAAATTTCTTTGTAAGTGTTTTATAAAAATGGTTTTTCTTTTATATAACTTATTTAACTAAACATGTTTTGATGATTTTATATGTTTAGTAAAAGTGTGTTAGTAAACTATTGGCTCAAAGCTTTTACATATTTTATTTATTTCGTTAAAATGATTTTACGATTGTTATCGACAAAACATTAGAGGATTGTAAAATATAAATAAATATTTTTATGGTTTATTTATATTAACAATCTCCTATTTTTGTTGATGACAAAACATAAAATTATTTGAAGTAAAAAATAAAATTTTTAAAATTTTTAATTGGAGTTTTTACTCTCTTCTCCCCCTTTTTGTCGAAACAAAAAGAGCGTCGAAAAGAAACTAACACATAGTAGAAAGAGTTTTAAGAAAAGATTTTAGAAAGGAAGAAATTTAGAAGAGAAAGAAAGAAGTGTAGAGAGAAGAAGTAGTAAGATAAGAAAGGAATCTCGTCTTAGCCCCCCCCTTGACGGATGCTCCCCCTTGATGAGGGCGTCAAGTAATTATAAAGTCTAAACGAGTGTATTGCAAGTATTTTGCAATATTTTGCTTTGACAAAAAGCTCCTCCTTGTTGAGGGCGTCAAAGTGTCCATGTGTATTTTGAAAATCTACAAAACAAAGGTTAGAAAACAAGTATATGGTGCGTTGTTTCCTGCAAATGATCTTTAAAGTTAGCTCAAAAATATTTTTGTGTACACCCGATTCTACCGGATCCTGCACTTAAGGGATTGATGTGCGTATAACGCGTTCGAGGTCAAAGGAACTTCCTTTTCGTCGAGCAAGTTTTTCAACACCCTAGGCAGTGAACCTAATCGTTGTAGTGTAGTATTGGGTAAGCCTCGATTATTGACATCGTTCTCTAGGGGCATAGGAATGCTAGTGAGAGATGTACTACACTAAGGTTTGAGGTTGAGGAAGATTATTTTTTATCTTTTTATAATTTTTTATAAAGCAAAGGGTAAAATCTCGAGGTTTGGATTTGGGGGTTTTGGTACTTCTACCAATTACTCTACTTATCTAATTATCTAAACTAAGGGGTAGTCTATGTCTATTGATGTGTGCTCGTATGATGATTAAAAATGTGTCTACCTAGATACTATTACTCCCTATTTATCTTTTATTGTTGGTTGAATTGTCACGTCCTTATTCTTAACGCGTTGTGTCTTCTAAGATCGTAAGTTATGCTTTTATCCCTAACTCTTTGAGATTACCTTAAGGTTATTGCCTACAAAATCTCTAGGATTCATAAACTAACTCTAAGGTGATCTTTTGGATATTTAGACTACAATTACGCTAGGTGGTTATAAACTAAGGTTCACAAAGATTACTCAAGCATTAAAAACATAACAATGGCCTATTGCACTCCTAAGCCAATTACAATTAAGACAAGAGACAACCAATCAATAATTAATAACTAGGTTTCATAGATCTAAGCAAACACACAAGAAATTTAGCCGGACATGTTAAACATGCAAGCATACACACATACAATCGAAGACATAATGAAATCAATGAAGTAAATAACTTATCTTGATGTAAAATAGGCTATGAGAACCCTAAGATACTGTCCAAACCGGACCAAAATCGTTTTAGGTTTTTACTCCACAAGTCTACCTCTCTAAAATTCTAAAAATTTGATTTCTATATATAGTTTTACATTCGCGACGGCGTCGCCTTATAAGTGGGACGCCGTCAGATTGCCGTCATTAGGGTTTCTTCTTGGCCAAGTAATAGATGGGACGGCGTCACGTTGTGGTTGTGACGCCGTCAGTCTTCAGCAGTGACATCGTCTGAATTTGGATCTAGGCCGTCTGAGAAGAAAAGTCTTCGTGACGCCTTTACTCTTCAAATCCTGGCACCGTCAGGTGTAAATTATCAAAACCGCTACTCAGTCGTCACAATTTCAATCACACAAAGAGGGACGGCGTCGCCCTCTGTTTGGGACGCCGTCAGGTGTAATTCTAGCAGCTTGAGTGTCTTGATCTTGACTTAGCGATTTTCTTCACATATTCACTCCTTTTCGTCCAAAAATGCATCATTCCAACATTTTGCTTCCAAGAGACCTAAAAAGTGAAAAGGAACAAAATTAAGCAGTAACGGATATAAAAGTGGGCGATTAAGGGCTTAAATGACCCCTTAAAAGTGTACATTTTAAATCCTTAACAGGGATCCGTCAAGACAAAGTTGAGGGATCCGGGTACCTGCAGCTTAGTAGCAGCAATATAGACACAAATATTAACGTAAAAGCCCAAGTAAGTCATGTATTGATGCACCAAACATGTTCACATAACCATATAACATACAAACATGTAGTTTCACTTAATAAAATGAGAGAAATGATACACATATTTCAATTCTCTAAAACTAAGAAAATGATACAAACATGTAACACAATAAAAAAAATCCTAACAACCTAGATTGTGCCTAAGACTATGAAGAACACCATTTGTGCTTGTATTTCAAGATTTAGGGACGGTTAGGTTTGTTGAATTCACCAAGACGCTCAAGAAGGTGATAGAACATGAAACGTACTTCATCACGTAGTTCATGGACTAACCCTTGGACATGTTGAAAATGATAGAAATCATTATCATGGCTTGGAAATGGTGATGGTAAGAGTGGAGAAGTTTGTGGAGGTAAGTTTGATGAAGAAGGTAGTGGTTCCACAAAAGAAGTAGGTGGTTGCATATGTGTTGGTGGTGGAGACAAAGAAGTATCAACATCCATATGATCTGGTTGTTAAGGTTGAAAATTCCTCATAATCCAAAATGGATCATTTAAGGGTGAATGAGAGAAAGACACGGGTGCTAATGAAGTTCCAACACCGAGGTTTTGGATAGAAGGTTGTTGTGGTACCATTTTCTCAATTGATGGGAATCTGGGCAATGGTGGTGGATGAGAAGGAGGTGGCAACTCTTCTAGAGAGTATAGGTTTGGTGATGAGTGAGGTGTGGTGAGGAGAGAACTCTAGGTTCAAAAGGTGAAGATTTGGTTGTTTTAGTAGAGATGTAAGTGTTTGGTTTTGAAGGTATGGTGGTGTTTGGCAAAGTTTGTTTGGTGGAAACAAGACTTTGAGGAGTTGTTTTAATTGGTAGAGTTGTTTGGATAGGAACTCTAGTGTTTGGTTTTGAAGGTATGGTGGTGTTTGGCAAAGGTCGTTTGGTCGAAAAAAGATTTTGAGGAGTTGGTTTGATTGGTAGAGTTGTTTGGAGAGTAACTCTAGTGTTCAGAGTTTTGTTGGATGATGACTTGGTTGATGAAATTTCATAGATAACACGAGCAATTTTCCTTGGAGGGCTTTTGGTTGATGATTTTGCACTAGGTGCTTTTCTCATGGTGAAATGGTAAAAGGTAAAAGTTGAAAGAAGAAGTTTTGCTATTGAGAATGAGTGTTTGGATGGTGGTTTGAAAGCACAAACACAAGTGGTTTATAAAGGGAGAAATTTGGCAAGTGAATTAAAGCCGAAACCACTAAAGTTCTTCAAATTGCGATGATTTGCATGCACAAGACTCAACTACAGTGTTGCTCTGTTCTAGGGAGTCATTTAAGACAATGTGGAGTGTTTAGGTTAACTAAGAGGGTTTGAAATGATTATCTCAATTGATAAATCATGTTCTTTGCAACCAGTTCCAATGGTTCCCTCACTTGAGGGATCCGGCTAGCTTTAAGCTAGGGTCCGACTATCAGAAGGTAGGAAAATGAATGATTGGGTTCTAGCAAGGTCTAGTACCTACATATCCTAAGAAATTTGGTCCACTAAGGTGTTTTAAATGGTAGAATACTTAGATGGCCAAGTTTAATGAGTGAGAATAGCCAATGATGACTTTTATGGGAAAAATGGAGTTTTAGAAACACCAAAGGGTGATCATGGATGACACTAAGTATTTTGAGGATGGTAAGTGGTTGTAGAAACCAGATGGTGATTAAAGAAAAAATTTAGAAAATTCTTTAAAAATCATAAAAAATAAAACACAAGATTTTAGAGCATTTTAAGGTTAAAATGAGTAAAATAAATTTGTTAAAAATGAGAAAAATATCAAAATAGGTGTTTTGAAATGAGATAAACAATTTGTAAACATTGGAGCGGAAAGATGGTGAGTTTTGAAGTAATGAAAAATCAAAAAACACCTTGAATGTGATCGTAAGTCATCCATGAGTGAATGTAGGATCAACTGAGCCTATGAAAAACCTAAGTGATCCTAATATAGCATGTCCAACTAGTCCAATAAGGTTTGGAAGGTTGGAGTGATGCTAAAAGGCATAAAACAAGCTTCTATCTTCCCTGATCCTTCCCTCGAGGGATTCGGCTAGTTATAGTGTTAGTATTTACAAAATCCAGTCATTAAAGAGTCGGTCACCTCAAGTATATGTATTCGTTAGAAAGCTCTTAGTCGTAGTCAAGTTATGTTAATAAGTAGTTAGTTAAGTAACACCGTGGGGGACGAACGGGTCTTTACCCACTGTATGCCTGATCCACATCCCCGTAGGTGGCGTTTATTGTAAGACACTATAAATACCCTCTACCTCCCAAGGTAGAGGGTTGGAGCTTCAATACCATTTTTCTTTGTTTCACATAGTTCCCAACTCTCTTCCCTTTCTCTCTCTAACTTTCTCTCTCTAAAACCTTGTATACGCCCCATATGGATTGTGGTTTAATGTGTTTGTGAAATCCATTATATTACAATTGGTATCAGAGCCATGGTTTGATCACTCATCTTTCATGCTCTTTGTTTTGGTGGATTTCATAAGGTTTTTGGGGTTATAAGTGTTTAGGAGAGTTTGAATCATTTGGTCAATTTCTAGTGTTAAAGTTTGAATTTTGATTGTACTTTTGTGTTTAGAATCATCATATGTGTTTAGGTTTTGAATTGGAAGGCTTAAATCATTGTGGTTTGGTTGTTTTTGATTGATAAAGTGGTTATTTTTGAAAAGTGTACGAAACGAGTTGAGCCACGGTGTTGCATTTCTTGGAAGCGAGTTGTGTTGTTATTGGAAGTGAGTTGCTTTGTTATTAGAAGCGAGTTGGTTTATGCGACTTAGCTATTTAGCTTGTTGATTCTTTAAGCGACTTGAGTTCTAAAGTGACTTGGCTATTAAGCGAGTTGTATTGGCAGCAAGTTGGTTTATGCGACTTGGTTGTTATGTGAGTTGTCTCTGTATGCGACTTGGCTATTTGGCTAGTTGACTCTTTATGCGACTTGGGTTTTAAGCGAGTTGTTTCTTTAAGCGACTTGAGTTTTAAGCGACTTGTCTTTGAAGCGAGTTGACTGTTTTGTGAGTTGATACCAAAGCGAGTTGACTATTTAGCTACTTGTCTATTGAGATTTGTCACTTCTTCGTGCTACATTTTTACGGTTGTTCTTTTGGTTTAGTAAAATCCCGTGAAAGAATCATTTTTCTGGTTTAATCAAAGAATAGTAAAATCCCGTAGAACTTGTAATCATGTCTAAAACGCATTACTATCGCGTTTCTCCGTAGCTTAGGATGTTCAGCAACTGGATCGATACTGCCCACCCATGCTTGATGTAACCGATTATGACTCATGGGCTCAACGAATTAGGTTGTACCGTTTGGGAAAGGAAAATGGGGTCAACATTCTCAAATGAATTGATGAAGGACCTTATCGATTGAGACTACAAGAGACATACTTGAAACCGCTACGGATGGAATAGTGATCTTAGGATTGGACATACCAAAGACGTATGATGAGCTCGGTGATAAGGAGAAAAAGAGATACGATGTCGATATCGTGGCTTCAAACATTATACTTGTGGTCTTCCAAAAGACATCTACAAGTTGATCAATCACAACACTGAAGCCAAGGCGGTTTGGGATAATGTCAAAATACTTCTCTCGGGTTCTGAATTAACTAAGGAAGACAGAGAATCACAACTGTATGATGAATTTGAGCACTTTAAGATGAAATCAGAAGAAAGTGTCTATGAGTATTACGTGAGATTCCACAAGCTTGTGAATGACATGAGGAATATCAAAATGACCATGCCAAATATTTAGGTGAACTCAAAGTTTGTGAACAACATGAATCCCGAATGGCACAAATTTGTCACCTCTGTGAAGCTAACCAAAGGATTAAAGAACACCAACTATGAGCAACTGTATGCCTTCCTTATTCAGAATGAGAGACATGCTATGTTTGAACGAATGATTCTTGATCCGTTCAAATCCAAACAGGGAGAAGCAAGTTCATCAAATGATTCAACATCATTTTACACCAATGTAGGGATTACTACCAAAGCTTCACAAGTCATACCTAATGGAAACGGTAATCACAAACTCATTCCCGATCCGAGGTTCAAGCAACCTGATGCTGATGCAGTCATGGAACACTTCATCAATCAACTTGCTCTTATGGTTAAACAAAACTTGACCCTTACTCCACATACTAACAGTCTTCACACTAACAATGAAATCAGAACTGCATCCAATCTACACAATCATGCTATTGTCAGAGATGGAAAGGTTATGGTGCAACCAGTTCAAGGAAGGCAGTATGAACAGGGAAAAGGTGGAGTTGGTGGAGGGTATGTGGCTAATCAGAACAGTGGAAGGAATGCAAATCAAGGACAGGTTAAGCCAATCAAGTGCTACAACTGTGGTGGTGAAGGACATATTGCGAGGAACTGCACGTCTCCAAAACGGCCACAAAATGCTGAGTATTTTAAGGAAAAGATGTTGCTGGTACAAGCTCAGGATAATGGAGCAATTTTGGATGAAGAGGAATTGATGTTTCTTGCTGAGGGAAATGCCAAGACCTATGATGCTGATGTGGATGAACAGCCAGTGCAAGACATGAGTCAGAATCATCCTAATGCATTTCAAGTAGCTGATTGTGATGCATATGACTCAGATGTTGATGATGAACCAACTGCCCAAACCATCTTCATGGCTAGCATTTCACCAATGGTCTCTCCAAAGGTTTCATCACCACAGCAGGCTGCTCCTTCCAAAGAATCTATCATCTCTGAGGTATTAAAACTACACGATGAAGTTGATGAGGAAGAGATGCATAACAAAGTACAATCACATGTAACTAATGAATTAGATATGGATAATATGGGTAATAGTAATATTGTCCCATATGATCAATATGTGTTACAAAGTGAATGTGAGATTGTACCAAGTGATGCATCTTATGCAGTCAATGATGACTATGTTTTTGATGAATACACTCCATGTGCCCCTCATGATTCTGTTATCTCTGAACTGAATACCTATAAAGAACAAGTTGAAATTTATGAACAACGTGCTAAGTTTGAGTTAACCACCCGTGAGCAGGAAATGGATGACCAAATGCGTACAATTATTAGAAAAAGTAATTTTAGAGAAGAAGTGTTAAAACAAGAGTTAAACTCCTTACAAGAAAAGCTTTCTAAAACTCAAAGCAAAAACAAGAACTCCAAGATAATGTTAAAGTGCTTAAACAAGAATTTAATGCTAAGGAATCAAAACTTTTGAATGACTTTTCCAATCTAAAACTTTGAAAAACAAGCTTGAAAATAAGTTGTACGTACAAGGACTACCATTCGATCGCTCACATGATCACTAAGCATAGAGTTCTCGAGAATAAGCATAGCATTCCCCGTAAAGGAACCCAATCCTAAATATGTTAAAGTGGCTAGAGAAGCTTACAAGATAATATATGATGGTGATGAAATCCTTAAGCCTAGGCGAAACCTAGTCATACTGAGTGCCTCGAGGAAGATAGGCAATTAGATGAAGTCACTAGGGAAAACCGAATATGAAGCTAAAAGATCCCGAGTGTAAAAGCAAAACATAACGCTCCAACCCCATGATTACAATCAAGAAAATTGGATTTCCACGAATAGATTTAAGCCCGATAAGGTTTTAAAATGTACCTTTTGAGGGTCGTTTAAGCCCTTATTTGATCACTTTTGTATCCGTTATTGCTTAATATCGCCCTTTTCACTTTTACGTCTCGAAGGCAACCTAGCAGTAATGGCACTTTTTGGACGAAAAGGCGCGGATATATGAAGAAAATGGCCAAAGTCAAGAATCGAGACACTCAAGTCGCTAAATTACAAGGGACGACGTCCATCGCTTATCTGCGACGCCGTCGGAGGAATTTGTGACGACACAGTAGAGAAATTGCTAGTTTATGGAGGACGGCGTCAGGCTTTAAAAGATTAGGTCGTCGCTACTCAGACGGCCTAAATTCAATCCAGACGGCGTCAGAAGCTAAAGAGGACGGCGTCACAAGCATAAGGTGACGCCGTCGCAAGATTAACTTGGCCAAGACAAAACCCTAATGACGGCGACACGACGGTGTCACAAATCATAAGGTGACGCCGTCGCACATGTAATCTTATATATAGAATCCGAATTTTTCAGTTTTAGAGAGGAGTCTTTTGGGTAAACTTTTGGAGTAAAACCTAAACCGAACCAAGGTCGTATTTTAGGGTTTTAAACCCTATCTTACACCAAGATAAGTTGTTTACTTCATTAATTTAATTATGTCTTCAATTATTTGTGTGTATGCTTGCATGTTCTCCATGTCCGGCTAATTTACTTGTGTGTTTGCTTAGGAATATGAAACTTAATTATTGAATATTGATTGGTTGTTTCTTATCTTAGTTGATTAATGATCTAGTAATGCGATAGGTCATTCGTTGTGTACTTAATGCTTGATTAATCTTTGTGAACCTTAGGTTATAGCACTTTGAGTTGTTGTAAGCTAAACTATCCAAAGAGGCCTTAGAGTTAGAGTTTATTATCCCTAGTGGGTTTTGTAGACGAGACCCTTTGGTAACTTCAAAGAGTAGGGAGAAACGCATACCCTACAACTTTAGACACACAACGCAACTAGGAATAAGGACGTGACAATTCAACCACCAATAGAAGATAACTAAGGAGTAGTAAAACCTAAGTAAACACATCTTTAAACTATCATACGAGCACACAATAATTAGACATAAGACTACCACCACCTTAGTTTAGATAATTAGATAATAGTAGAGTAATCGGTAGAAATACCAACCCCCCAAATCCAAACCCCGAGATTCGTACTTTTCCTTTTCTAAAAAATATAAAAAGATAAAAAATAATCTTCCTCAACCCCAACCTTAGCGTAGTAACTTCTCACTAGCATTCCTATTCCCCTAGAGAACGATATCAATTCACGTGGCTTACCCTAATACTACACTACAACGATTAGGTTCACTTGCCTATGGTGTTGAAAACTTGCTCCACGAAAGGAAGTTCCTTTGACCCCGAACGCGATGTGTAAGCGTATCAAGTTTTTGGCGCACGCGGGAATAGAATAGCTAGTTAGTAGACCACCTCGTTTAGGTTTCTTTGCTTAATTCCTATCAAGTAAACTTTTTCTCATTTTAGCTTCCTTTAGTCTATCCCCTTCTTCGTGACCTTTGTTCGTAACCCCATCACTTTTCATCATGGAAGGTGAAAACCCCTCAAATCATTGTCCCGCCAAGAGACCGTACTCTTGGTGAATACTCGAGACCTAGCCACCTAGGCTATAGGAACACCATTGAGCTTCCCGACCAAGCCCAAATTACGGCCCGCGATCCGACACCATCCGGTTGGTGCAAAATGGATGTGCATTCCATGGACTTCGTTCAAGATCCAAATCGACATCGAGGGATTTCTCAAAATTGTCGATTCCATCGATCTTGATGCTAATACTCGGGAGACCACGCGTCTGCGTCTCTTCCAATTCTCTCTACGGACCAAGCTAGTAATTGGCTTGAGCGACTTCCACCGGCTCCATCTCAAGTTGGGATGATCTCACCACTGCTTCCTTGCTCAATTTTTCCCACCGGAGAACCACAAAACTTAGGAATGACATCTTGATGTTCCAAAAACGTCAAGGTGAATCTCTCTACGAAGCATGGACTCGATTCAAGGACTTACTTCATAAAGTCCCTCATCATGGCATTGATCTTTGGCTCCATTTCCAAATCTTTTATGATCATGTCAACTTCCCCACTAAGCGATCCATTGACCAAGCGGCCGGTGGGAAACTTAGTGATCTCACCGCGGAAGAATCATGGGGTATAATAGAGGACCTTGGTCTCTATGACAACGAAAGTTGGAATGACCCCCGTGAGTTGCCCAAAACCGTTAAGGCAATCTCCTTGCCTCCAATTGACTCACAACCTTCCGACCGTAGGATGCTTGAACTTGAAGATCAAGTAAAATTCCTCATGAGCTCCTACAAAAATCCGAAGTCTTCACATCAAGTGAATAAAATCACTCTACCTTGTGAATTATGTAGTGGTCCCCATGACACTCGTGATTGCACAAGACTCCCGAACAAGCTTTGCGGACTACGCCCACGCTGCATCGACGGAGCAGGAGAGAAGTGGTACACTTTCAAGCCCGAACAAAACAACTTAGGAAACTCTTATAACCCATCATGGAGAAATCACCCTAACCTTAAGTGGAATCAAAACTCAAATACACCCCAAAGCTCATCTAGTCCTTCTAATAGGTTCAATTCTCCAAACACCGGGAACTCCACTAATCTTGAGGCCATTTCATCTAGATTCATGTCATCTCAAGAGATTCGATTGACTAAGCTTGAAGCCGATTTTAAGCGAAAGCAAGGCGAGATGACAAACAAGCTTGATGCACTCTTAAAAGCCTTCAATGAACGAGAAATTGGAGCACTTCCAAGTGATACCATAAAGAACCCAAAAGTAAATTTGATTTCGTCAACTTCATGTTCTTGTTCACCTTGGGAGAGTACACATCCATGTCCCTCACACCCAACGGTTCACTCGGTGAATGCTATCAACAAGGGTTTTAAGCAATCCAAATTTAGGTACCAAGGCCCTGCACCATTGGTAGAACCTACTCTTGAGAAACCCGTCAACCAAGAACCCAAACCCAATCTAGAGGAGGAGTACAAGGAACTCCATCAAGAAAAACCAGTTCTAGAAGTCTTAGCTCATGCACCTTATTATAATGCTTTGAAAGAAAAATATGAGTTAGAACTTAAACTTGGAAAACATGGGTCCGCCTTTGTGCGAAATAATCTACCTAAGAAGTTAGACGATCCAGGGCTATTTACTCTTCCGTGTAGGCTTGGAACTTCCAAACCTCTCGATGCTCTAGCCGACTTAGGATCATGCATCAATCTTGTTCCGTTGTCCCTCCATAGAAGCCTTAAACTAGGTAAAATAGAACCAACGGAAACCATTTTAGGTCTAGCTGACGGTAGTGTTTCATATCCGGTAGGGATAATAAAAGACATGGTAGTACACGTAGGAGAGTTAACTCTTTTGGCCGATTTCCATGTGCTTGACATGAATAAGGACCCGACATGCCCATTACTTGTAGGAAGAGGATTCTTAGCTACCGCTAGTGCCATCATTGATTGTAAGATATCCAAGATAGTGGTAGGAGAAGGTAGTGCTAGGTCGATTTACGATGTCAAAAGGCATACATACTACAAAGAGGAGGAAATTCCACATGAGATTAGGATGGATAGAACACCTTCTAGATATGGACCTTGGATTGATAAAAACCTCATAGGCCCCCAACGACCTTTCTATTTAGATGATGCCTTTGCTAGCAAAGCAACTTTCCATGAAAAAGAGATGGCTAGACATGGAAGTAAATCCGTTCGAAGACACTTTAGTATTTAGGAAGATGACCGAGTTCTTAGGAAGTTTGCCCGTCAACCTCGTTATGAATAGGTGGAAAATTGAGAAGCCTAAACATAAGTGGGATTGGAGTAGACCGCCTAGTAATGGAAATGGAGAATGGCACATTAGGATAACAATCTATGATCCCGATGGAGAAAAGTTTGAAAAAGCATATCGAACCGAATGTACTACTAGGAACCTAAATGATAAGTTTGATCCTTATGGCGTTGTTAAGGACAAGCTTACTTATATCGGTACGTAGGAACACGACTACGAGTCTAGCTACAAGACTTTTAAATAAAGAAAAGCGCTTCGGGAGGCAACCCATGCTTAATTGTTTGCTTGTTAGTGTCATATATCTTTTATTGATTGTTTAATCTCATGTTTAAATTTGTAAAAATGCTTTATTTTGTTTTTAACCTCGTCTTAATTGCATATAAAGGTATTTTACATAAAGGATAAGTGTAGGGAGGATTACACACGTTTTTACAAGAAACGTGAACATGAGAATAACAATTAATTAAAAGATATATTTGTGTGTTTGTTCGAGTCAAATGCTTGTATCGAGTCATAATGGATGTTTTGCAGAAAATTTTCCAGATTCTAAAGATGTAAATTTTCCAGATTTTTTCGTAAAATCGCAGACCGCTTTTTTTCGTGATAACCTAACGGCGTCAGATTGCAACTGACGCGCTGTGAAGGAGTAAAACATTAGATTACTTTTTCTCGTTTTCGAGCTTCTTATAAATTTTGGAATTTTCCGGTCTTAATTTTCTTAGAAATTCAGAAACATCCATTCCACAAGCGTTATATCCTAGTTTAAATCGAGTCTTATATATTATTACCACGATTTTACGCGAAAGTTTCGTTTGTTTTCTTCAAGTGTGCGTGTTTTGTTGATCAAGAAGAAGTTACATAAGATTGAGGAGCTTTTCACGCATACATTCTTCTTGGAAAGGATTTAACCACTACTTCACACACGATCCTACCAAGCTAATCGTGGAGTACTAGTTTCTTTCGCTTTTGATTACCTTCTTTATCATAACTTTGATACTTTCGGGAACATTGGGGACAATGTTCGGTTTAAGTGTAGGGAGGAAAATAAAACGGAACTTTGAAACTATGCTTATCCTTGATTATTTGCTTTGTCTAATTGCATTTGCGTAATAAACCATGAGAAAATGTCGGTTAGGGTAATTTTGGCACCAAATTTAAAATTTTTTATGACATATAGGAGTGGGCCATTAGTCTTAACAAAAGCGTCTCACGGATAGGAAGTTATATGACTAGTACAAAACCCTTTACCACTTAAATTTCACCAAAAATGTGAGGATCGCCCTTTGATTAGTAGGAATTGAAGCATTCATCTTCAATGCTTAGAGTGTGAACCGGTAGTATATTAGATTCTAGAACTTGTTTTGTGATGCATTCCGAGATCGCTAGTGAGACTACACTTGTGTAGTTAGGAATAACTAAATGATAAGAGGCATTAGGATAACCCTTGTTTGATACCCGTAATATAATTACTTATTCCACATCGGTTTAGTAATTCCCCACACCTTTGCGTTGTACTCATCTTTAGTACACGATACCCCTAGTTAACCCCTCGAGCCTATCCTTTTCGCGGTTCTCGTGATGTTTCGGTTTTCCGAATATCAATGAAGAGCATTGTTTACACCCCACCCCAAATGTACACCCAAATCGCCTTAGCCTACCTTGTATGCACTCACTTTTAGTGCATTATTGTTATCACCCTAAACCCTTAGTTCAATTATCTAATTACTTGCATGAGTTGCTAAGTTGAGTCATATCTTTTGTACACGCTTTGGGACGATTGGGACTCATGGGAAAAGTTAAAGTTTTAAATGACTAAAAGGAATGCCAATTCCCTTATCTCGTAATAACGCACTCCAAGTGTTTTGATCTTTTCAATTCGGGTCATATTAGTGTTAGAGTAATAAAACTCAAGTGTAGGGATGTGCTATAAATCCCTATTATTTTGATGTTATCGTAGAGGATGGTAGAGTAAAAGTGTATGAAAAAAAATCGAAAAAATAGAAAAGAAAAAGAAAAAATAGAGTGTAAAAAAAAAAAAAAAAAAACAACATACTGGCTACCATCCTACATCTATCTTTAAATTTATGTTTGTTTATTTCAGTTATCTAGAGTTTAGAGTGTCGAGTCTTGGCTTAGCAACGCCATTCTTCGTATGCTTGTAACGATAAGATTTTGACTTGCCACCACTAAATAGCCTATCCCACCAAACCCTTTGTTTCCCTACCGTAAGCCTAACATTACAACCCTTTAAAGACCTCTTTGATAGTCTTTCCTAGGTGCTTACGCCAAAGCGATGGAGGTTTGATCTATTCTCAAGCCTATGGTAATCTAAGTACTAGGACCGGTTAATGAGTGTTTATCTTCCATTTCCAATTTGCTATATTTCATATACACCGAGAGATGTGAGTATCCAAACACCCCATGTGAGGTGCTAGTATGTAATTCCGTGCTTGTTATGACTTTTATGGGCTTATATGTGTTATGGACTGTTTTAAACCAATGCTTCATGACCCCTAACTTATAAATTAATTGGCTAAAAGCACATTTGCTTGAGGACAAGCAAATACCAAGTGTAGGGATATTTGATAAGGTTTTAAAATGTACCTTTTGAGGGTCGTTTAAGCCCTTATTTGATCACTTTTGTATCCGTTATTGCTTAATATCGCTCCTTTTCACTTTTAGGTCTCTTGGAAGGCAAACTGCTGTAATGGCACTTATTTGGACGAAAAGGCGCGGATATATGAAGAAAATGGCCAAAGTCAAGAATCGAGACACTCAAGTCGCTAAATTACAAGGGACGGCGCCACTTAATCATGACGCCGCCGTCGGAGGAATTTGTGACGACACAGAGAGAAATTGCTAGTTTTTGGAGGACGGCGTCAGTTTTAAAGATTAGGCCGTCGCTACTCGACGGCCTAGATTCAATCCAGACGGCGTTAGAAGCTAAATAGGACGGCGCCACAAGCATAAGGTGACGCCGCAAGATTAACTTGCCAAGACAAAACCCTAATGACGGCGACACGACGGCGCCACAAATCATAGGGTGACGCCGTCGCACATGTAATCTTATATATAGAATCCGAATTTTCGCTTTTAGAGAGGAGTCTTTGGGTAAACTTTTGAGTAAAACCTAAACCGAACCAAGGTCGTATTTTAGGGTTTTAAACCCTATCTTACACCAAGATAAGTTGTTTACTTCATTAATTTAATTATGTCTTCAATTATTTGTGTGTATGCTTGCATGTTCTCCATGTTCGGCTAATTTACTTGTGTTTTTGCTTAGGGAATATGAAACTTAATTATTGAATATTGATTGGTTGTTTCTTATCTTAGTTGATTAATGATCTAGTAATCCGATAGGTCATTCGTTGTGTACTTAATGCTTGATTAATCTTTGTGAACCTTAGGTTATAGCACTTTGAGTTGTTGTAAGCTAAACTATCCAAAGAGGCCTTAGAGTTAGAGTTTATTATCCCTAGTGGGTTTTGTAGACGAGACCCTTTGGTAACTTCAAAGAGTAGGGAGAAACGCATACCCTACAACTTTAGACACACAACGCAACTAGGAATAAGGACATGACAATTCAACCACCAATAGAAGATAATTAAGGAGTAGTAAAACCTAAGTAAACACATCTTTAAACTATCATACGAGCACACAATAATTAGACATAAGACTACCACCACCTTAGTTTAGATAATTAGATAATAGTAGAGTAATCGGTAGAAATACCAACCCCCCAAATCCAAACCCCGAGATTCGTACTTTTCCTTTTCTAAAAAAATATAAAAAAGATAAAAAAATAATCTTCCTCAACCCCAACCTTAGCGTAGTAACTTCTCACTAGCATTCCTATTCCCCTAGAGAACGATATCAATTCCCGTGGCTTACCCTAATACTACACTACAACGATTAGGTTCACTGCCTAGGGTGTTGAAAAATTTGCTCCACGAAAAGGAAGTTCCTTTGACCCCGAACGTGATGTGTAAGCGTATCAAGTTTTTGCGCCGCTGCCGGGGAATAGAATAGCTAGTTAGTAGACCACCTCGTTTAGGTTTCGTTGCTTGATTCCTATCAAGTAAAATTTTTTCTCATTTTTAGCTTCCTTTAGTCTATCCCCTTCTTCGTGACCTTTGTTCATAACCCCATCACTTTTCATCATGGAAGGTGAAAACCCCTCAAATCATTGTCCCGCCAAGAGACCGTACTCTTGGTGAATACTCGAGACCTAGCCACCTAGGCTATAGGAACACCATTGAGCTTCCCGACCAAGCCCAAATTACGGCCTGCGATCCGACACCATCCGGTTGGTGCAAAATGGATGTGCATTCCATGGACTTCGTTCAAGATCAAAATCAAGATCTCGAGGGATTTCTCAAAATTGTCGATTCCATCGATCTTGATGCTAATACTCGGAGA
Source organism: Chrysanthemum lavandulifolium (assembly GCA_022545495.1). NCBI lineage: Eukaryota > Viridiplantae > Streptophyta > Magnoliopsida > Asterales > Asteraceae > Chrysanthemum > Chrysanthemum lavandulifolium. The sequence continues at coordinate 242,141,172 of CM040240.1, forward strand.
CCACGCGTCTGCGTCTTCCAATTCTCTCTACGGGACCAAGCTAGTAATTGGCTTGAGCGACTTCCCGGCTCCATCTCAAGTTGATGATCTCACCACTGCTTCCTTGCTCAATTTTTCCCACCGGAAGAACCACAAAACTTAGGAATGACATCTTGATGTTCCAACAACGCCAAGGTGAATCTGCTCACTAAGCATGGACTCGATTCAAGGACTTACTTCATAAAGTCCTCATCATGGCATTGATCTTTGGCTCCAATTCCAAATCTTTATGATCATGTCAACTTCCCACTAAGCGATCCATTGACCAAGCAAATGGGTGGAAAACTTAGTGATCTCACCGGAAGAATCATGGGGTATAATAGAGGACCTTGCTCTATGACAAAGAAAGTTGGAATGACCCCGTGAGTTGCCCAAAACCGTTAAGGCAATCTCCTTGCCTCCAATTGACTCACAACCTTCCGACCGTAGGATGCTTGAACTTGAAGATCAAGTAAAATTCCTCATGAGCTCCTACAAAATCCTAAGTCTTCACATCAAGTGAATAAAATCACTCTACCTTGTGAATTATGTAGTGGTCCCCATGACACTCGTGATTGCACAAGACTCCCGAACAAGCTTTTATGGACTACGCCCAAGCGCATCGACGGAGCGGGAGAGAAGTGGTACACTTTCAAGCCCGAACAAAACAACTTAGGAAACTCTTATAACCCATCATGGAGAAATCACCCTAACCTTAAGTGGAATCAAAACTCAAATACACCCCAAAGCTCATCTAGTCCACCTAATAGGTTCAATTCTCCAAACACCAAGAACTCCACTAATCTTGAGGCCATTGCATCTAGATTCATGTCATCTCAAGAGATTCGATTGACTAAGCTTGAAGCCAATTTTAAGCGAAAGCAAGGCGAGATGACAAACAAGCTTGATGCACTCTTAAAAGCCTTCAATGAACGAGAAATTGGAGCACTTCCAAGTGATACCATAAAGAACCCAAAAGTAAATTCGATTTCGTCAACTTCATGTTCTTGTTCACCTTGGGAGAGTACACATCCATGTCCCTCACACCCAACGGTTCACTCGGTGAATGCTATCAACAAGGGTTTTAAGCAATCCAAATTTAGGTACCAAGGCCCTGCACCATTGGTAGAACCTACTCTTGAGAAACCCACAACCAAGAACCCAAACCCAATCTAGAGGAGGAGTACAAGGAACTCCATCAAGAAAACCGGTTCTAGAAGTCTTAGCTCATGCACCTTATTATAATGCTTTGAAAGAAAAATATGAGTTAGAACTTAAACTTGAAAACATGGGTCCGCTTTGTGCGAAATAATCTACCTAAGAAGTTAGACGATCCAGGGCTATTTACTCTTCCGTGTAGGCTTGGAACTTCCAAACCTCTCGATGCTCTAGCCGACTTAGGATCATGCATCAATCTTGTTCCGTTGTCCCTCCATAGAAGCCTTAAACTAGGTAAAATAGAACCAACGGAAACCATTTTAGGTCTAGTCGACGGTAGTGTTTCATATCCGTAGGGATAATAAAAGACATGGTAGTACACGTAGGAGAGTTAACTCTTTTGGCCGATTTCCATGTGCTTGACATGAATAAGGACCCGACATGCCCATTACTTGTAGGAAGAGGATTCTTAGCTACCGCTAGTTCCATCATTGATTGTAAGATGTCCAAGATAGTGGTAGGAGAAGGTAGTGCTAGGTCGATTTACGATGTCAAAAGGCATACATACTTCAAAGAGGAGGAAATTCCACATGAGATTAGGATGGATAGAACACCTTCTAGATATGGACCTTGGATTGATAAAAACCTCATAGGCCCCCAACGACCTTTCTATTTAGATGATGCCTTTGCTAGCAAAGCAACTTTCCATGAAAAAGAGATGGCTAGACATGGAATTAAATCCGTTCGAAGACACTTTAGTATTTAGGAAGATGACCGAGTTCTTAGGAAGTTTGCCCACAACCTCGTTATGAATAGGTGGAAAATTGAGAAGCCTAAACATAAGTGGGATTGGAGTAGACCGCCTAGTAATGGAAATGGAGAATGGCACATTAGGATAACAATCTATGATCCCGATGGAGAAAAGTTTGAAAAGCATATCGAACCGAACGTATTACTAGGAACCTAAATGATAAGTTTGATCCTTATGGCGTTGTTAAGGACAAGCTTACTTATATCGGCACGTAGGAACACGACTACGAGTCTAGCTACAAGACTTTTAAATAAAGAAAAGCGCTTCGGGAGGCAACCCATGCTTAATTGTTTGCTTGTTAGTGTCATATATCTTTTATTGATTGTTTAATCTCATGTTTAAATTTGTAAAATGCTTTATTTTGTTTTTAACCTCGCCTTAATTGCATATAAAGGTATTTTACATAAAGGATAAGTGTAGGAGGATTACACACGCCACAAGAAACGTGAACATGAGAATAACAATTAATTAAAAGATATATTTGTGTGTTTGTTCGAGTCAAATGCTTGTATCGAGTCATAATGGATGTTTTGCGTAAAATTTTCCGATTCTAAAGATGTAAATTTTCCGATTTTTTTCGTAAAATCGCACCGCTTTTTTCAGATAACTGACGGCGTCAGATTGCAACTGACGGCGTCGAAGGAGTAAAACATCGATTACTTTTTCTCGCTTTCGAGCTTTTATAAATTTTTGGAATTTTCCGTGTCTTAATTTTCTTAGAAATTCAGAAACATCCATTCCACAAGCGTTATATCCTAGTTTAAATCGAGTCTTATATATTATTACCACGATTTTACGCGAAGGTTTCGTTTGTTTTCTTCAAGTGTGCAGTTTTGTTTATCAAGAAGAAGTTACATAAGATTGAGGAGCTTTTCACGCATACATTCTTCTTGGAAAGGATTTAACCACTACTTCACACACGTATCCTACCAAGCTAATCGTGAGTACTAGTTTCTTCGCTTTTGATTACCTTCTTTATCATAACTTTGATACTTTCGGGAACATTGGGGACAATGTTCGCTTTAAGTGTAGGAGGAAAATAAACGGAACTTTGAAACTATGCTTATCCTTGATTATTTGCTTTGTCTAATTGCATTTGCGTAATAAACCATGAGAAAATGTCGGTTAGGGTAATTTTGGCACCAAATTTAAAATTTTCATGACATATAGGAGTGGGCCATTAGTCTTAACAAAAGCGCCTCACGGATAGGAAGTTATATGACTAGCACAAAACCCTTTACCACTTAAATTTCACAAAAATGCGAGGATCGCCTTAGATTAGTAGGAATTGAAGCATTCATCTTCAATGCTTAGAGTGTGAACCGGTAGTATATTAGATTCTAGAACTTGTTTTGTGATGCATTCCGAGATCGCTAGTGAGACTACACTTGTGTAGTTAGGAATAACTAAATGATAAGAGGCATTAGGATAACCCTTGTTTGATACCCGTAATATAATTACTTATTCCACATCGGTTTAGTAATTCCCCCACACCTTTGCGTTGTACTCATCTTTAGTACACGATACCCCTAGTTAACCCCTCAGAGCATATCATTTTCGCGGTTCTCGTGATGTTTCGGTTTTCCGGAATATCAATGAAGAGCATTGTTTACACCCCACCCCCAAATGTACACCCAAATCGCCTTAGCCTACCTTGTATGCACTCACTTTTAGTGCATTATTGTTATCACCCTAAACCCTTAGTTCAATTATCTAATTACTTCCATGAGTTGCTAAGTTGAGTCATATCTTTGTACACGCTTTGGGACGATTGGGACTCATGGGAAAAGTTAAAGTTTTAAATGACTAAAAGGAACGCCAATTCCTTTATCTCGCGTAATAACGCACTCCAAGTGTTTGGATCTTTTCAATTCGGGTCATATTAGTGTTAGAGTAATAAAACTCAAGTGTAGGGATGTGCTATAAATCCCTATTATTTTGATGTTATCGTAGAGGATGGTAGAGTAAAAGTGTATGAAAAAAAATCGAAAAAATAGAAAAAGAGAAAAGAAAAAATAGGTGTAAAAAAAACATACGGGCTACCATCCTACATCTATCTTTAAATTTATGTTTGTTTATTTCAGTTATCTAGAGTTTAGAGTGTCGAGTCTTGGCTTAGCAACGCCATTCTTCGTATGCTTGTAACGATAAGATTTTTGACTTGCCACCACTAAATAGCCTATCCCACCAAACCCTTTGTTTCCCTACCGTAAGCCTAACATTACAACCCTTTAAAGACCTCTTTGATAGTCTTTCCTAGGTTCTTACGCCAAAGCGATGGAGGTTTGATCTATTCTCAAGCCTATGGTAATCTATGTACTAGGACCGGTTAATGAGTGTTTATCTTCCATTTCCAATTTGCTATATTTCATATACACCCGAGAGATGTGAGTATCCAAACACCCCATGTGAGGTGCTAGTATGTAATTTCCGTGCTTGTTATGACTTTTATGGGCTTATATGTGTTGTGGATTGTTTTAAACCAATGCTTCATGACCCTAACTTATAAATTAATTGGCTAAAGCACATTTGCTTGAGGACAAGCAAATACCAAGTGTAAGGATATTTGATAAGGTTTTAAATGTACCTTTTTGAGGGTCGTTTAAGCCCTTATTTGATCACTTTGTATCCGTTATTGCTTAATATCGCTCCTTTTCACTTTTAGATCTCTTGAAGGCAAACTGTAATGGCACTTATTTGGACGAAAAGGCGCGATATATGAAGAAAATGGCCAAAGTCAAGAATCGAGACACTCAAGTCGCTAAATTACAAGGGACGGTGTCATCGCTAATCATGACGCCGTCGAGGAATTTAAGACGACACAAGAGAGAAATTTCTAGTTTTTGGAGGACGGCGTCAGGCTTTAAAAGATTAGGCCGTCGCTACTCAGACGGCCTAGATTCAATCCCGACGGCGTCACAAGCATAAGGTGATGCCGTCGCAAGATTAACTTGGCCAAGACGAAACCCTAATGACGGCGACACGAAGGCGTCACAAATCATAAGGAGACGCCGTCGCACATGTAATCTTGTATATAGAATCCGAATTTTTCAGTTTTAGAGAGGAGTCTTTTGGGTAAACTTTTGGAGTAAAACCTCAACCAAACCAAGGTCGTATTTTAGGGTTTTAAACCTTATCTTACACCAAGATAAGTTGTTTACTTCATTAATTTAATTATGTCTTCAATTATTTGTGTGTATGCTTGCATGTTCTCCATGTCCGGCTAATTTACTTGTGTGTTTGCTTAGGGAATATGATACTTAATTATTGAATATTGATTGGTTGTTTCTTATCTTAGTTGATTAATGATCTAGTAATGCGATAGGTCATTCGTTGTGTACTTAATGCTTGATTAATCTTTGTGAACCTTAGGTTATAGCACTTTGAGTTGTTGTAAGCTAAACTATCCAAAGAGGCCTTAGAGTTAGAGTTTATTATCCCTAGCCTTTGGTAACTTCAAAGAGTAGGGAGAAACGCATACCCTACAACTTTAGACACACAACGCAACTAGGAATAAGGACGTGACAATTCAACCACCAATAGAATATAATTAAGGAGTAGTAAAACCTAAGTAAACACATCTTTAAACTATCATACGAGCACACAATAATTAGACATAAGACTACCACCACCTTAGTTTAGATAATTAGATAATAGTAGAGTAATCGGCAGAAATACCAACCCCCCAAATCTAAACCCCGAGATTCGTACTTTTCCTTTTCTAAAAAAATATAAAAAAGATAAAAAAATAATCTTCCTCAACCCCAACCTTAGCGTAGTAACTTCTCACTAGCATTCCTATTCCCCTAGAGAACGATATCAATTCCCGTAGCTTACCCTAATACTACACTACAACGATTAGGTTCACTGCCTAGGGTGTTGAAAAACTTGCTCCACTTAAAAGGAAGTTCCTTTGACCCCGAACGCGATGTGTAAGCGTATCAAGTTTTTACGCCACGCCGGGAATAGAATAGCAAGTTAGTAGACCACCTCGCTTAGGTTTCTTTGCTTGATTCCTATCAAGTAAACTTTTTCTCATTTTAGCTTCCTTTAGTCTATCCCCTTCTTCGTGACCTTTGTTCGTAACCCCATCACTTTTCATCATGGAAGGTGAAACCCCTCAAATCATTGTCCCGCCAAGAGACCGTACTCTTGGTGAATACTGAGACCCAGCCACCTAGGCTATAGGAACACCATTGAGCTTCCCGACCAAGCCCAAATTACGGCCTGCGATCCGACACCATCCGTTGGTGCAAAATGGATGTGCATTCCATGGACTTCGTTCAAAATCCAAATCAACATCCGAGGGATTTCAAAATTGTCAATTCCATCGATCTTGATGCTAATACTCGGAGACCACGCGTCTCGCCTCTTCCAATTCTCTCTACGGGACCAAGCTAGTAATTGGCTCGAGCGACTTCCCGCCGGCCCATTTCAAGTCGATGATCTCACCACTGCTTCCTTGCTCAATTTTTCCCACCGGGAGAACCACAAAACTTAGGAATGACATCTTGATGTTCCAACAACGCCAAGGTGAATCTCTACGAAGCATGGACTCGATTCAAGGACTTACTTCATAAAGTCCTCATCATGGCATTGATCTTTGGCTCCAATTCCAAATCTTTTATGATCATGTCAACTTCCCCACTAAGCGATCCATTGACCAAGCGGCCGGTGGAAAACTTAGTGATCTCACCGCTGAAGAATCATGGGGTATAATAGAGGACCTTGCTCTCTATGACAAAGAAAGTTGAATGACCCCGTGAGTTGCCCAAACCGTTAAGGTAATCTCCTTGCCTCCAATTGACTCACAACCTTCCGACCGTAGGATGCTTGAACTTGAAGATCAAGTAAAATTCCTCATGAGCTCCTACAAAATCCTAAGTCTTCACATCAAGTGAATAAAATCACTCTACCTTGTGAATTATGTAGTGGTCCCCATGACACTCGTGATTGCACAAGACTCCCGAACAAGCTTTTGACCACGCCCAAGCGCATCGACGGAGCAGGAGAGAAGTGGTACACTTTCAAGCCCAAACAAAACAACTTAGGAAACTCTTATAACCCATCATGGAGAAATCACCCTAACCTTAAGTGGAATCAAAACTCAAATACACCCCAAAGCTCATCTAGTCCACCTAATAGGTTCAATTCTCCAAACACCGAGAACTCCACTAATCTTGAGGCCATTGCATCTAGATTCATGTCATCTCAAGAGATTCGATTGACTAAGCTTAAAGCCGATTTTAAGCGAAAGCAAGGCGAGATGACAAACAAGCTTGATGCACTCTTAAAAGCCTTCAATGAACGAGAAATTGGAGCACTTCCAAGTGATACCATAAAGAACCCAAAAGTAAATTCGATTTCGTCAACTTCATGTTCTTGTTCACCTTGGGAGAGTACACATCCATGTCCCTCACACCCAACGGTTCACTCGGTGAATGCTATCAACAAGGGTTTTAAGCAATCCAAATTTAGGTACCAAGGCCCTGCACCATTGGTAGAACCTACTCTTGAGAAACCCACAACCAAGAACCCAAACCCAATCTAGAGGAGGAGTACAAGGAACTCCATCAAGAAAACCGGTTCTAGAAGTCTTAGCTCATGCACCTTGTTATAATGCTTTGAAAGAAAAATATGAGTTAGAACTTAAACTTGAAAACATGGGTCCGCCTTTGTGCGAAATAATCTACCTAAGAAGTTAGACGATCCAGTATTATTTACTCTTCCGTAGGCTTGGAACTTCCAAACCTCTCGATGCTCTAGCCGACTTAGGATCATGCATCAATCTTGTTCCGTTGTCCTCCATAGAAGCCTTAAACTAGGTAAAATAGAACCAACGGAAACCATTTTAGGTCTAGCGATTGTAGTGTTTCATATCCGTAGGGATAATAAAAGACATGGTAGTACACGAGGAGAGTTAACTCTTTGGCCGATTTCCATGTGCTTGACATGAATAAGGACCCGACATGCCCATTACTTGTAGGAAGAGGATTCTTAGCTACCGCTAGTGCCATCATTGATTGTAAGATGTCCAAGATAGTGGTAGGAGAAGGTAGTGCTAGGTCGATTTACGATGTCAAAAGGCATACATACTACAAAGAGGAGGAAATTACACATGAGATTAGGATGGATAGAACACCTTCTAGATATGGACCTTGGATTGATAAAAACCTCATAGGCCCCCAACGACCTTTCTATTTAGATGATGCCTTTGCTAGCAAAGCAACTTTCCATGAAAAGAGATGGCTAGACATGGAATTAAACTGCTCAAGACACTTTAGTATTTAGGAAGATGACCGAGTTCTTAGGAAGTTTGCCCACAACCTCGTATGAATAGGTGGAAAATTGAGAAGCCTAAACATAAGTGGGATTGGAGTAGACCGCCTAGTAATGGAAATGGAGAATGGCACATTAGGATAACAATCTATGATCCCGATGGAGAAAAGTTTGAAAAGCATATCGAACCGAACGCATTACTAGGAACCTAAATGATAAGTTTGATCCTTATGGCGTTGTTAAGGACAAGCTTACTTATATCGGCACGTAGGAACACGACTACGAGTCTAGCTACAAGACTTTTAAATAAAGAAAAGCGCTTCGGGAGGCAACCCATGCTTAATTGTTTGCTTGTTAGTGTCATATATCTTTTATTGATTGTTTAATCTCATGTTTAAATTTGTAAAATGCTTTATTTTGTTTTTAACCTCGCCTTAATTGCATATAAAGGTATTTTACATAAAGGATAAGTGTAGGAGGATTACACACGCTTACAAGAAACGTGAACATGAGAATAACAATTAATTAAAAGATATATTTGTGTGTTTGTTCGAGTCAAATGCTTGTATCGAGTCATAATGGATGTTTTGCGTAAATTTTTCCGATTCTAAAGATGTAAATTTTCCATTTTTTTCGTAAAATCGCAGCATGTGTTTTTGTCAGATAACTCGACGGCGTCAGATTGCAACTCGACGGCCGAAAGGAGTAAAACATCGATTACTTTTTCTCGCTTTCTCGAGCTTCTTATAAATTTTTGGAATTTTCCGTGTCTTAATTTTCTTAGAAATTCAGAAACATCCATTCCACAAGCGTTATATCCTAGTTTAAATCGAGTCTTATATATTATTACCACCGATTTTACACGAAGGTTTCATTTGTTTTCTTCAAGTGTGCGTGTTTTGTTTATCAAGAAGAAGTTACATAAGATTGAGGAGCTTTTCACGATACATTCTTCTTGGAAAGGATTTAACCACTACTCACACACGATCCTACCAAGCTAATCGTGAGTACTAGTTTCTTTCGCTTTTGATTACCTTCTTTATCATAACTTTGATATTTTCGGGAACATTGGGGACAATGTTCGCTTTAAGTGTAGGGAGGAAAATAAACGGAACTTTGAAACTATGCTTATCCTTGATTATTTGCTTTGTCTAATTGCATTTGCGTAATAAACCATGAGAAAATGTCGGTTAGGGTAATTGTGGCACCAAATTTAAAATTTTTCATGACATATAGGAGTGGGCCATTAGTCTTAACAAAAGCGCCTCACGGATAGGAAGTTATATGACTAGCACAAACCCTTTACCACTTAAATTTCACCAAAATGCGAGGATCGCCTTTAGATTAGTAGGAATTGAAGCATTCATCTTCAATGCTTAGAGTGTGAACCGTAGTATATTAGATTCTAGAACTTGTTTTGTGATGCATTCCGAGATCGCTAGTGAGACTACACTTGTGTAGTTAGGAATAACTAAATGATAAGAGGCATTAGGATAACCCTTGTTCGACACCCGTAATATAATTACTTATTCCACATCGGTTGAGTAATTCCCCACACCTTTGCGTTGTACTCATCTTTAGTACACGATACCCCTAGTTAACCCCTCGAGCCTATCCTTTTCATGGTTCTCGTGATGTTTCGGTTTTCAAATATCATTGAAGAGCATTGTTTACACCCCACCCCAAATGTACACCCAAATCGCTTTAGCCTACCTTGTATGCACTCACTTTAGTGCATTATTGTTATCACCCTAAACCCTTAGTTCAATTATCTAATTACTTGCATGAGTTGCTAAGTTGAGTCATATCTTTGTACATAGTTTTGGAACGATTGGGACTCATGGGAAAAGTTAAAGTTTTAAATGACTAAAAGGGAACGCCAATTCCTTATCTCGTAATAACGCACTCCAAGTGTTTTGATCTTTTCAATTCGGGTCGATTAGTGTTAGAGTAATAAAACTCAAGTGTAGGGATGTGCTATAAATCCCTATTATTTTGATGTTATCGTAGAGGATGGTAGAGTAAAAGTGTATGAAAAAAAATCGAAAAAATAGAAAAGATAAAAGAAAAAATAGAGTGTAAAAAAAAAAAAAAAAAAAAAAAACATACGGCTATTATCCTACATCTATCTTTAAATTTATGTTTGTTTATTTCATATCTAGAGTTTAGAGTGTCGAGTCTTGGCTTAGCAACGCCATTCTTCGTATGCTTGTAACAATAAGATTTTTGACTTGCCACCACTAAATAGCCTATCCCACCAAACCCTTTGTTTCCTACCGTAAGCCTAACATTACAACCCTTTAAAGACCTCTTTGATAGTCTTTCCTAGGTGCTTACACCAAAGCGATGGAGGTTTGATCTATTCTCAAGCCTATGGTAATCTATGTACTAGGACCGTTAATGAGTGTTTATCTTCCATTTCCAATTTGCTATATTTCATATACACCCGAGAGATGCGAGTATCCAAACACCCCATGTGAGGTGCTAGTATGTAATTTCGTGCTTGTTATGACTTTTATGGGCTTATATGTGTTGTGGACTGTTTTAAACCAATGCTTCATGACCCTAACTTATAAATTAATTGGCTAAAGCACATTTGCTGAGGACAAGCAAATACCAAGTGTAGGGATATTTGATAAGGTTTTAAATGTACCTTTTGAGGGTCGTTAAGCCCTTATTTGATCACTTTGTATCCGTTATTGCTTAATATCGCTCCTTTTCACTTTTAGGTCTCTCGAAGGCAAACCATCAGTAATGGCACTTATTTGGACGAAAAGGCGCGATATATGAAGAAAATGGCCAAAGTCAAGAATCGAGACACCAAGCTACTAAATTACAAGGGGCGGCCATCGCTAATCTATGACGCCGCCGGAGGAATTTGTGACGACACAAGAGAGAAATTGCTAGTTTTGGAGGACGGCGCGGGCTTTAAAAGAGTAGGCCGTCGCTACTCGCACGGCCTAGATTCAATCCGACGGCGCCGAAGTTAAAGAGGACGGCCACAAGCATAAGGTGACGGCGCAAAAATTAACTTGGCCAAGGCAAAACCCTAATGATTTGGCGACACGGCGCCACAAATCATAAGGTGACGCCGCGCACATGTAATCTTATATATAGAATCCAATTTTTCGCTTTTAGAGAGGAGTCTTTGGTAAACTTTTGAGTAAAACCTAAACCGAACCAAGGTCGTAGTTTAGGGTTTTAAACCCTATCTTACACGAAGATAAGTTGTTTACTTCATTAATTTAATTATGTCTTCAATTATTTGTGTGTATGCTTGCATGTTTTCCATGTCCCATAATTTACTTGTGTGTTTGCTAGGAATATGAAACTTAATTATTGAATATTGATTGGTTGTTTCTTATCTTAGTTGATTAACGATCCGTAATGCGATAGGTCATTCGTTGTGTACTTAATGCTTGATTAATCTTTGTGAACCTTAGGTTATAGCACTTTGAGTTGTTGTAAGCTAAACTATCCAAAGAGGCCTTAGAGTTAGAGTTTATTATCCCTAGTGGGTTTTGTAGACGAGACCCTTTGGTAACTTCAAAGAGTAGGAGAAACGATACCCTACAACTTTAGACACACAACGCAACTAGGAATAAGGACGTGACAATTCAACCACCAATAGAAGATAATTAAGGAGTAGTAAAACCTAAGTAAACCATCTTTAAACTATCATACGAGCACACAATAATTAGACATAAGACTACCACCACCTTAGTTTAGATAATTAGATAATAGTAGAGTAATCGGTAGAAATACCAACCCCCCAAATCCAAACCCCGAGATTCGTACTTTTCCTTTTCTAAAAAATATAAAAAGATAAAAAAATAATCTTCCTCAACCCCAACCTTAGCGTAGTAACTTCTCACTAGCATTCCTATTCCCCTAGAGAACGATATCAATTCCCGTGGCTTACCCTAATACTACACTACAACGATTAAGTTCACTGCCTAGGGTGTTGAAAAACTTGCTCGATGAAAAGGAAGTTCCTTTGACCCCGAACGCGCTGTGTAAGCGTATCAAAGCCTCAAACTCTATTAACCCCAGAACAAGTTTTTTGGAAAAAGGACATAGATATGCAAAAGGCTATTGCACTTGTTAAAACGAACACTCCCCTTAGGAAAATGCCTCCAGCAACTGTGTATCCTCCGAATACACCCAAGCATTTAATTCCTAGATCTATTCCCACTAAGAGCAAGACCTTAATCACCCAATATGTTGTTTATCAACTATTTGTTGATTTTGAGAAGACATGTAAGAAAAGGATCACACCTACTGGGATAACTGAAGGGAAAGGAGTTTTGAGCAAACTAAAGAATGCTATTTAACTGAGGTCATGCCTTTCTTTAAACAATTAAAAGGTCAATTTGAAAGTATTCAAAAAGGAATAAACTCGGATATTAAAGAAATGGAAAAGGAATTTGATGCAATGATTGTTGAGGTAAATGACTATGAACGGGAACACAAATATAATAAAATTGAAAGGAAAAATATACATATCTTAAATGAGAACTTAGTATTGAGTTGTGTGGCTCAAGATGTGTTTTATACTGTTACAAAACACTCTATTACTAATTCTCAATTTCATGAATTATCTGTTGCTTTGAATGTTTCCCATGATCGTGTCATTGAGCTTGAAACAGCAAATTCAAAAATGCATGATAAGATTGAACAGGATGATCATGATAACTTGGTCAAACATTTTTCTAAATTGGAAGTTGAACATTTTGCTTTGCAATTAAAATATCAACCTCTCAAAGAAAATGCTAAAACCTCAAATATCAAGACATCCTCGATGCTCCCGAATTTGATGCGCTTTTGAAATAAACAAACGTGATGAATGATTCAAGCTCACCGAACACGATCGTAAAGTTGAAAGCCCAAATTTCACAATTAAAGGGTGAAAAGAACAATGTGACTGGCTCCCAAATGCCTCCTCCTTTAGATTCTCAGTGTTCTCAAACTTTTCATCTTGAAAACTTGGTTAATACTTTACAAAAGGAAAATGAGAGTTTTCTAGAAGAAAATGAAAAGGTTAAACGACACTTTAAAGAGTTATATGATTCAATGAAAGTCACTCGTGACAAGAACAACGAAAAGATAACGTCTTTACAAAAGGAAATTGAGAATCTGAGGAGTCGGGTAAAAGGGAAAATGCCACTTGTGTTTAATGAGAATGTTGCATCAAAGTCATCTAGACTCTAAATATACTGTGACTGTTAAATACATTCCTCCTCATCTTAGGAATAACTAACTTGTGTTTCATAACTATTTCGCTCACCTTAAGGATAGTCTAGAATGTCTCCGTGAGATTGTAGAAGAGGATTTCATAAATAAGCCACTTGATAGAGAAATTAGGTTTGCTTGCATTCAGTGCCAAACGATCTCAAGAGTTGTTAGAATGTTTAAGAGCAACATGCCCTAAATCCTTATGTGAGAAAGATAAAGTCGTGATGCCCCGCTCTATGCCTAAAGTTAAGCATGTAAGCTTCAATGTGCCTTCAAGTAGTTCAGATCCCAAAGACTTCTAAACCGAAAAGCAAATGTAGCAATACAAACTAATGTTCCCATTCCCTCTACAAGAGTAAAAGTGACACCAAAGCAAGGTGTCAAAGCCTCAAGGCAACACAAAGAATGATAGGACCTTGCAAGCTAGGAATGTTCAGTGGAAGAAAGTAGAAGACCACCCTAGGAACTTTAAGTTTGAGTTGAATAAAATGAATCGTGTCGATTCTAGTATTAGCTATAAGCGTACTGTAATTAATTCAAATTCTGCTACTTTTGAGAAAACATGTAATGATGAGTGCTTGATTTCTGTTACTAATCATGAATGTGGTGTGAATGGTTTGATTAATGTTGTTAAATACCCAGTTAAAACTGTTAATGTCAAAATTCAAGCTAAGAAGGCTAGAAAGCAAAGGCGGAAAAAGGGTAGAAAACAGTGGAAGCCCACAGGAAGAAAACTCAGTAATGTAGGTTATCAGTGGATACCTACTGGACGCAAATTTAATCTTAATGAGTTGTGCCCTAGATTATCTGGACCAATGCCCATTAGGAAATGGATGCCTACTGGTAGAACTATTCCTTTAAGAAGTGAACATACTTTGAATAGGTCTAATTCACACACTAGCACAACATCTGTCCCTAATGAATTCATTGTTTCGCTCGATGCGGGTGTTCCAATCATCACATTAACCAAGTGGAACCCATTCTTGCATGGGGATCCCAATTATCCAGCTTATCCATTCTTGTCTCGTGTTCAACCGCAGATCGCTCAAATCGCTCGTGGTACCGGACTCAGTGCTGCTCCAAGCATAAGACTGGAGACCGGTCACGGCTCATGAACTTCGTGAGTAAATTCATCGGGAATGTTAGATTCGGGAATGATCATTTCGGTGCAATTATAGGTTATGGAGACTATGTTGTTGGTGATAGTGTAATCTCCAGGGTATATTATGTTGAAGGTCTTGGTCATAACTTTTTCTATGTCGGTCAATTCTGTGATTTTGATCTAGAAGTGGCCTTCAGAAAACATACTTGTTTCGTTAGAGAACTTGATGGTGCAGAACGTTTAAGAGGAACACGTGGTTCAAACCTATACACCATTTCAATCGAAGATATGATGAAGTCTTCTCCAATTTGCTTGTTGTCAAAGGCTTCAAAAACAAAGTCATGGTTATGGCATCGTCGTCTCAATCACTTGAACTTCGCACCATAAATGATCTTTCCGAAAGGACTTAGTAATAGGCTTACCTAGACTAAAGTATGAAAAGGATCATCTTTGTTCAAGATGCCAATTGGGAAAAAGCAAGAAGTATGTCCACAAACCCAAACCTACAAACTCGCTTATGGAAGTTCTTCATACCATTCACATGGATTTATGCGACCCATGAGAGTGCGTAATATTCGGAAGAAATATGTGTTAGTTGTGGTTGATGATTACCTCGATTTACTTGGGTTAAGTTCTTAAGGACAAAGAATGAAACTCCGATATCATCATCAAACTCATCAAACAAATTGCAGTTCGACTTAACAAAACCGCCGTAATCATCCGAATGCATAATGGAACCGAGTTTGTTAATAAAGAACTTAGTGAGTTTTATGAAAGTGTTGGAATCAGTCATCAAAGAAGTGTTCCACGAACTCCTCAACAGAACGGTGTAATAGAAAGACGAAATCGAACTCTTGTGGAAGCCGCAAGAACAATGCAGATTTACTCAAAGGTTCTAATGTTTCTCTAGGCTGAAGCCATTGCTACTGCATGCTATACTCAAAATCGATCCCTAATTCATACATCTCATGGAAAAACTCCATATGAACTTGTTCACAATCGAAAACCTAATCTTTCATTCCTTCGTGTGTTTGGTGCATTGTGTTATCCAATTAATGAGGGTCAAGACTTAGGCAAACTTAAAGCTAAAGCGGACATTGGAGTATTTGTAGGATATGCACCAAGCGTAAAAGGATATCAATCTACAACAAAAGAACCCAAATATCATGGAAACAATTCACGTTATGTTCGATGAGTCGACCGGATAAATGGCTCCAGGACAACCCAGCTCAACCCGCATCACAACCTTCATCAAGTAGTCCCATCGCCTACTCTTGTATACAATCCTCACCAAAGAACTCCATATGTACCACCGTCAAGATGATTCAAGAAATTATTTGATCCAATGTTTGATGAACACTATGAGCCAATTGCTAATGATCCGTCAAAACCATCAACAGAGGTCGCTCATATCCCCGCCAACGAGACAACCCTTCGCTTATGTCATTAAGTCAAGAAGCGCCACCGATCACCTTATCATCTTCAATTCATCAATCATCAAGTGTACATCATGGAATTGTTTCGCACCTATGATGGAGATAATCCTTTGCTACTCCTCCTTTGAGAACATATTTGCTCTCGAACCATCATCGTAACCATCTTTATCGGGAGATATCGACTCGCTACTTCAGCCTCAACAAGAACCACATGAACACCTTATAAAATGGACACATGATCATCCATTGACAACATCATTGGAAACCTTTCTCGCCCAAAGATCCACTGTAAACAACTTGCAATCGATGCCTTATGGTGCTTCTTCAACTCCGTACTCTCTAAGATTGAACCAAAAGACGTTAAAATTGCCATGAATGAAGACAACCGTTCAATGCCATGCAAGAAGGAATTCATGAGTTTGATCGACTAGATGTATGGGAATTAGTACCGCCCTAATCGTACTATGATCATTGCTCTAAAGTGGATCTTCAAAGTAAAACTTGATGAGCATGGCGATGTATTAAAGAACAAGGCTAGATTGGTTGCAAAAGGATACCGTCAAGAGAAAGGTATTGACTTTGAAGAATCATTTGCTCCAGCTTGCACGCATCGAGGCAATCGTAATCTTCCCGCTAATGCCGCAAGTAAGAATATGATAGTCTATCGATGGATGTAAAGACGGCTTTTCTTAACGGAGATCTTAAAGAAGTCGTGATACGCCACCGACCGAAAGGTTTTGTGAATCCGAGCTTCCTACTCATGTCTATCTCTTGAAGAAGGCTCTTTATGGCTTAAAGCAAGCTCCAAGGGCATGGTATGATACACTATCAAATTTTCTTCTATCTATCGGATTCAAAGAAAGGAGCAGCTTGATCCGACATTGTTCACCGTAAAGTTAGGCAAACATTTAATTCACATTCAAATCTATGATGATGATATTATTTTGCCTCAACCGACCCCAATGAATGCGACCGCTTTTCAAGGAGATGGGCTCCAAATTTCAAATGTCAATGATGGGACAAATGTCATTTTTCTTGGGATTACAAATTTCACAAAGTCCCGGAGGCATTTTTATCAATCAATCTAAATTTGCTAATGAGATTTTAAAGAAATTTTGATTTGACACTTGTGACACCGCTGACACTCCCATGGTGGAGCGTAGCAAACCGGATAAGGACCACTGTGGATCATGGTAGATTAAACGAAATATCGGCATGATTGATCCTCGATGTACCTCACACCCGATGACCCGATATTCTGTCACGATGCATGTGTGCTAGATACCATGTTAAGCCTACCAAAAAGCACCTTGAAGTAGTTAAACGGGTCTTTCGGTATTCCAAGGAACCATCAACATGGGACTTTGGTACCAAGGACACCGGTATGTCACTAACAACCTATGCAGATGTCGACCATGCATGATGTCAAGATACACGTCAAGCACGTCTGAGGTGCTCGCTTTTGGGTGATAAGCTTATGAGCTGGTCTTCAAAGAAACAAATGTGTACTTCTATATCCTTTATAGAGGTTGAATACATAGCCATGTCATCTTGTTGTGCTCAAATCCTATGGATGAGATCCCAATTATCGACTATGGCTTTGAATTCAACAAAACCTTTATATTGTGATAACAAAAGTGCCATTGCTCTCTTTGCAACAACGCTCAACACTCAAGAGCAAAGCACATCGACATTCGACATCATTTCATTCGGGAACAAGTGGAAGAAAGGTGTGGTAGAACTCTATTTTGTGAGGACCGAATACCGCTAGCGTACATCTTCACCAAAGCTCTTCCTAGAGAACGCTTGAGTTTATCCTTCCACGACTTGGTCTAAAGAGTCTTCAACCGAACACTCAAACGCCTTCAAGAGGAAGACGAGGAGTAAATGGTTTTCTTCATCTATCTCTTGTATATATTTATTCAAAAGTAAAATACAAAATTTCAAAACCCACAAAAGAAAATAGAAAATATAAAATTTTAAAATCCATAAAATTAGAAAATCTTGAAAATCCCAAAAATATTGTTATTTTGTCATGTTTTTCTTAATTCGATGTCATCTACGGACTTTGTGTTGACATTCAAAGAATTTCACGGGTTTTTAGATGTTCTTCGAATGTACATAAATTTCTTTTAAAAAAGACGGGAAAAATGGTGGTTTATTGTCATTTCAGCAAGAACCTGCTTTAAAAGGAAAGAACAGAGCCATGCTTAATCTTATTTTTCAAATCTCATGCTCTGATTCTTAAAACAAATGTTTGTCACCAAAAAGACAAATATTTTCTTTCCAAATATTTTTCCGTCTAATGATTCTTTTGAAAAATATTTGTCATCTAATGAAAACAAAATTGCTTTGAAAATACCTCGGACTCTATTTTTGAAAATAATGGCTTATCTTTGTCAAACTCTCTTACACTCAATCAACAACTCATGCCATTTATTGAGGGGAAGAATGATTTCAATTCAATCAAAAAAGGTTATTTTTCAAACAATTAACACGGAAAAGAGCAAGGTCTACTTTTGGAAAATCAAAATGAACAATGTTTCATACAATTGATTCAAGACATTGGCTAATGTTATGTTTTCAAAAGATATTTATGCATGATTGGTCAATGGAGTTTAAAGTCTCAAAATCTAATCCTTATCAGTTAAAATGTCTTTCAAAAGCAAGTCACTATTCTCCTCAAAAGCTCTCAAAATTTAATTTAAATCAATAGAGCTCACAACTCTCAAAGGATTTGAAAATTGTGATCGGGGGAGAATTTGTGATTTAAATTGGATTTAAACTGATAATTCGATATATGGTTTTATACGTGATTAACAAGCTCTCCTCCCTGCATGTGCCAAACGATTTCAAATTTTCCATGCACATGTTAAGGGGGAGCATTTATATCAAACCAAAATGGATTGAAACGTGATTCATTTGTCTTTAAGTGTTTTTTCCCTAATATGTGCTAAACAATTTAAAAATCGATGCACATATTGAGGGGAGCAAATTTTGAAAACCACATTCTTTCCGAAAATATCTTCAACTATATGTGAAACACCGATTTTGATCGGGAAAGTAATGTCGATATTTTAGAAAATAATTTATCAAAGAAGTGAATTCTTCCTCTTGCCTCCTTGTGTCAAACTAATTTCAAATATACGATGCACATGTTGAGGGGAGCCGCTTTTCTAAAATATCAAAAATAATTCAGTACAAAATGCTTTGATAATATATCACAAGTACCGAATTGATTTTCAAATGGTTTTCAATTGGTTCCAATGGTCGATGAACAATACCAAAAGACCGACTAAATTTACTTTATGTATGGTGATATAAGGATGGTTAGGTTAGGTATTCGCTCCCACGATCCCGCTAGAGCCGGATGAATCTACCAGGACAATCGACTAGATAGTGTAGAGTCCTTAGGTATGAGGAAAAAAGGAGTAAAGTAAGATATGGGAAGAGTGCGATCGAGATAGAGCTAGAACTCGAATAAACCCAACAAGGTTCTAGTAATGAAGTCTCAGAAGCAATCAAGGGGTTGAATAATGAAAAGAATTGAATGTGAAAAAAGGGTGAAAAGAAATAGCCTCCATTTATTCAACCTTAGGGCGTAAACCGGTTCAATTCATATGATACCGGGTCGTTACCTAGGTAACACCGATTGAAGACAAGACGTCATGGACCCAAAGGACGACCGCACTACATCTTCCCAAGCTACTCAAGTTCCTCTTAAAAGGACTTGTTTTATTCTCACAAGGAACCTACATTATCTATCGACTTTCTCTTAGAGATGGTTGATATTGAAGAAGGAGACCTCTCCCTAGTCTCCGCATAGGAACCAAATGTGCACTATTGAGTCTAGAGCCACGAGATCATCAATAAATCTCATTAAGGACACAATCAATGAAGACTCTCTGTTTCACACAATGTGGAAAGAGAGAATATAATTTAAGAGTCCTACGTATTATCCTTGTGGTATTGCCAGAACATCTGAGTGATATGCAAACATATTCACAATGAAGATGGAAAGCCTTCTAGAGCCAACATCAAACAAGCTCTTGGTAGGTGGCATGTGAGATCTATCCAATAGATCAATCATGTGACAACTGAACAGAAACAATGGGGCAATTCAAAATTTTGAATCAATCTTGGTTCAGGATATGGATTGACGGATACCTTTGAAAAACCGGTTGTTGTGCTTAAAATTCTTTTCTCTAGCACATCGACTGTGTATTAATATTTCAAAATTAAAAGGTGTTTATGATTGATAATTGATTTTCCTTAAAACCTTCGTTGTATTGCAAAAACACTTTATTTCGAGTAGTACACGATTGTTTTTCAAATCATTTTTCATAAATCAGTGAATCTCAAATTACGGTTCACTCACTCCGTGTTGTCTTCTTTGAGACGCTCGGTTTGAGAAAAGCTAGAGCAATGCGAAACCCCGCAAGGAGATTCTTCGAATTATACCGATCACAGCAAGATTTGTATCGATCAACGGGAACCGTGGTCCGTGTACCTCAATTCAACAAAAGTGATCAAAGAAACTTTCGGCGCTTTATTGCTAATCGTTGTATGCGTGTACACCCAACGCTTGTACCGATCGAATGGAGAGGTCAATCGATTCCCGCATGCTCACACATCACATTCATTTCAAAAGAAATCATGATTAGTGCATCAATGACTTTGATATTCTCACTCCATGCTTCTGCTACGCTGCTGCAAATATCAAGAATCAACTAAAGCTTCCGCTACTCTGATGAGAAGAAATCATGATCCAAAATGTGAGCATGTCGGTCCAATGTCACAACATCACACAATGTCAACACTACACTGGAAGAGTCAGAGATTTATGTGTAAGATATAACTTTTCACATACACATCAAACCATAACACAAAGTAGCATATATATGGGATTTAGTGAGAGAAAGTGAAAGATATTATTATGAGCTCCAACTCTCTACCTTGGAAGGTAGAGAGTATTTATAGTCTTACATAAATCGCCACACATCGGGTCGTGGATCGTGCATACAGCTGGTAAAGACCGTCCGTCCTCCACGGTGTTACTTAACTAAATACTACTTAACTTAAAATAGCTACGACTACGAGCTTAATGATTACATATACTGAGGTGACCGACTTTTTAATACCGGAATTTCTAATTCCTAACAATCTCCCTAAGGGAGCTCACCTCAATCATGTACCAAAAATATATTGAATACAACCGATAATACATTAACAATTGATCTTGCATTCTTGATGTAGTCCTTTGCTCCTAAGCTCGTAGTCATTGATTCTTCACATTGCATGTTTGGTTACTTCAAGTGGAGGTCTTTATCGATCCACGTGATAATCATTTTGAGCCATCTTTGAGATCATCACTATCAACAATCTCGACACATCCTTTGTGGTGTTGGTATTATGTGATGTTGTGACTTTAGGACCGACATGCTCACATTCGGATCATGATATCTTCTCATCGAGTAGCGGAAGCTTTTGTTGAATCATGATATTAGCGCAGCAGTAGCGTAAGCTTGGAGTGAAAATATCGAGTCATTGATGCACTAATCATGATTTCTTTGTTGAATGTGTTAAGTGAGCATGCGGCTATGGATTGACCGCTTCATTCGATCACCGCAAACGCCGGGTGTACCGCATACAACAGCTAGTTAATAAATCGCATCTAAAGTGTCTTTGATCACTTTCGCTGAATCGAGGTACACGCCCACGGTTCCCCGCTGATCAAGACATGTACCGCCTGTGATCGTATAATTCAAGAATTTCCTTGACAGGTTTCGCAATGCTCTAGCTGCTCTCAAACCGTAACATCTCAAAGAAGACAACACGGAGTGAGTGAACCAAATAATTTTAAGTCCACCGATTGATGAAAAGAGATTTGAAAACAATCGTATTGCTCAATAGAAATTGTTTTGCAATACAACGAAGGTTTTATTGAAAATCAATTATCAATCATAAAATACCTTTTGGTTTGAAAATGAGTACACAATCGATGTGCTAAAGAAAAGAGTTTTAAGCACAAAGACCGGTTTTTCAAAGGTATCCGCAATCCATAACTCGAACTGTGATTGATTCAAGAGATTGAATCGCCCCATTGTTTATGTTCATTGTCACATGGTTGATCTATATAATAGATCTCACATGCCACCTACCAGAGCTTGTTTGATGTTGGCTCCGTAAGGCTTTCCATCTTCATTGTGAATATGTAAACACATCACTCGATGTTCGCAATACCACAAGGATAATGCGAGGACTCAAGATATAATCTCTTCCACATTGTGTGAAATGAGAGTCTTCATTGAAAGTGTCCTAATGAGATTTATTGATGATCTCGTGGCTCTAGACTCAATTTGTGCATATTTGGATCCTATAACGAGACTAGGAGAGGGTCTCCTTCTTCAATATCAACCATCTCTAAGAGAAAGTCGATAGATAATGTCGGTTCCCGTGAGAATGAAACAAGTCCTTTTAAGAGGAACTTGAGTGGTTTGAAAGTTGAAGTGCAAAAGCGCCACCGGGTCCATGACGCCTTGTCTTCAATACCGATGTTACCATCAAGAGTATATGAATTGAACCCCTGTTTCGCCTCTAAGGTTGAATAAATGGAGGCTATTTGTTTTCACCCTTTCTCATTCAATTCTTTTAATTCTTCAACCCTTCAAGCTTACCGAGACTTCATAGCTAGAGCCTTGTTGGGTTTATTCCAAGATTAGCTCGCCTTAGTCCGCACTCTTCCCATATCTCAATTTTCTCCTTTTATCATCATACCTAAGGACTTCTACACTAACTAGTGGATTGTCCTCGGTAGATCCTCCTGCTCGGCGGATCATGGAACATATACCTAACCTTATCATCCTTATATCACCGCATATAAAGTAAAGTTGGTCGGTCTATTTGGTATTGTTCACCGCCATTGGATCCAATTGAAAACCATTTGAAAGTCAATTCGTACTTGTGATATATTATCAAAGCATTTTGTACCGAATTGTTTTTGATATTTTTAGAACGAGAACTCCCCTCAACATGTGCATCAAGTATTTGAAAATGTTTTGCACACGGAGGCAAGAGAAAGAATTAACTTATTTGATTACCATTTTCTAAAGATATCAACATCACTTCCCACATCAAATCAAGTAGATATAGCATTTCGGAAGGATGAGGTTTCCATAATTTGCTCCCCTCAATATGTGCCTCGAGGTTTGAAAAGAGTTTTGCACATACTAGAGGGAACCCGCACATTGAGATAAATGATCACGTTACAAATCAAAGGTTTAAGATAGATGCTCCCCTCAACATGTGCATTGAAAATTTGAAATCGCTTTGTCACATGTGGGAAGGACAAGATGTACATCCTTATAAAACCATTTACCGAATTATCGCTTTAAACCAATTTAAATCACACATTCTCCCCGATCACAATTATCAAATCATTTGAGATTTGTGATATCTTATTGATTTAAATTGATTTTGAAAGCTTTTAAGGGAATTGTGACTTGATTATGAGAGCGTTTTAATCGATAAGGATCGGATTTTAAGACTTTAAACTCCATTGATAAAACATGCATGTAAATCTTTTGAAAACAATTTAATGCCAAATAACTTTTAATTTAATTGAAATCATTCTCCCTCAATCAATGACATAGGTTGTTGATTGAGAGATAAAGATTTTGACATATAAGTCCCGATGATTATCAAAAATAGAGACCGAGTTATTTTTCAAAGCATTTGGTTTTCAAAGAGATAAATGTTTATAGAATCAGAGCATAGAATTTGAAAACATGGTAAAACATGGCTCTGTTCTTTCTTTTAAAACCGGGTTACTGCCTGAAAATGACAATAAACCATGTTTTCTCTTTCTATCAATTTTTTTTTTATTTTTTTTTATTTTATTTTTTTAAATTCGAACAACATCTAAAGTCCCGTGTCATTCTTTGAATGACAACACAAAAACCGTAGATATAATCGAACCGAGAAAAACATGACCAATTGACAATATTTTTTGAAGATTTTTCGAATTTTTTCAGATTTTTATGGATTTTGAAAGTTTTATATTTTTTCTATTTGATTTTTGAAAGTTTTATAATTTTGTATTTTGTTTTTCCAATAGATATATATACAAGAGATAGATGAAGATAGACCTTTACTCCTCGTCTTCCTCCTCAAGACGCTTGAGTGTTTCGTTGAAGGCTTTTCAAGCCAAGACGTGGAAGAATAAACTCAAAACGCTCTCTTGAAGAGCTTTGGTGAAGATGTCTCGCTAATTGATATTCGCACCTCACAAAATATAGTTCCACCACACCTTTTTCTACTTGTTCCCGATGAAATGATGTCGAATGTCGATATGCTTTGCTCTTGAGTGTTGAACGTTGTTGCATGAGAGAGCAATAGCACTTTTATTATCACAAGACAGAGGATTTTGTTGAATTCAAAGCCATAGTCGATAATTGAGATCTCATCCATAAGATTTGAGCACAACAAGATGACATGGCTATGTATTCACCTCAGTAGAGGAAATAGAAGTACTCATTTGCTTCTTTGAAGACCACCACAAGCTTATCACCCAAAATCGAGCACCTCCGACGTATTTCGACGCAGTATCTTGACAACTCGCATGATCAAGATCGTGATAGGCCGTTAGTGACATACCGTGTCCTTCGGTACCAAAGACCCATATTGATGGTTCCTTGAGATACCGAAGACCCGCTTAATCGCTTCAAGGTGCTTTTTAGTAGGCTTAGCTCGGTATCTAGCACACATGCAAACAATGAACAAGATGTCTCGTCAACTAGCAAGTGAGATACAACAGGATCCAATCATACTCCGATATTTCGCTTGGTCAATCATGATCCCCGAGAGGTCCTCATCTAGTTTGGTTCGGTCAATCATGGGGTGTCAACAGGTCACATGAATCAAATCCAAATTTCTTTAAAATCTCTGTTGTATATTTAGATTGATTTATGAAAATGCCTCCGGACTTTGTGAAATTTGTAATCCCAAGAAAATGACATTTGTCCCATCATTGACATTTGAAACTTTGAACTCATTTCATTTGAAAACGATCACATTCCTTTGGGTTTGTCGAGGCAAAATAATATCATCAACATAAATTTGAACATGAATTAAATGTTTGCTCGACTTCCGGTGAACAATGTAGGATCAATCGCCCTTTGATGAATCCGTTGATAGAAGAAACTTTGACAAAGTATCATACCATGCCCTTGGAGCTTGCTTTAAACCGTAAAGAGCCTTCTTCAAACGATAAACGTGAGTAGGATGCTCTTGATTCACAAATCCTTCACTTGGCGACGAGACGACTTCTTTAAGATCTCCGCTCGTAAATGCCGATTTACATCCATCCGATATACTACCATGTTCTTACTAGCAAGATTAGCCGAAAGATTCGATTGCCTCGATTCGAGCAACCGGAGCAAAAGATTCTTCAAAGTCTATACCTCCTCTTGACGATATCCTTTAGCAACTAATCAAGCCTTGTTCTTCAACACATCACCATGCTCATCAAGTTTTACTTTGAAGATCCATTTGTGAGCTATGATCATAGCACACCTCGAGCAGTACTAACTCCCATACATCAAGACGATCAAACTCATGAATTTCATCTTGCATGGCATTGAACCGCCTATCTTCATTCATGGCGCTTTAACATCTTTGGTTCGATCTTAGATAGTACGGAGTTGAAGAAGCACCATAAGGCATCGGTTGCGAGTTGTTGTTTCCGGGTTGATACAGATGAGAGGGATTTCCAATGATATTGTCTAAGGGGTGATCGTGAGTCCATTTTCTAAGGTGTTCATGTGGCGCTTGTTGAGGAACCGAGGTAGTCGAGTCGATGTCTCCTCAAGAAGATGGTTCGATGATGATTCGTGAGTAGCAAATATGTTTTCAAATGGAGCATCTTCGTGAGTAGCAAAGGGATTAACTTCATCATTGATGCCGTAAACATTTCCATGATGTACATTTGAAGAATGATGATTTGTTGATGAGACTAAAGGATCGCAGCAGTGCTTCTTGACTTAAAGATATTGATATCGAGGATTGACTTCATTCACGTGAATATAAGTATCCTCCGTTGTAGGAATCAAGACCTCATTAGTAATTGAATCATACAGCTTCATTAAACATAGGATCAAACAATTTCTTTACATCATCTTCGGATGGGGTACATATGGAGTTTCTTGAGAGGAGTTTGGAATAAGGGATGAACCAATGGGACTGCTTTTGAAGCTGGGGTCCCGAATGGGAGTGTCCAGAGCCATAGGACCACCGCGATAGAAACTCTCTCGACTATCTTTATCAACCCATATGTAGACAATTTGAAGTGACCACCGATAAAGAAAACTGATATACCAAACTTGAAATCAAGAAGAATTCCATGCATTTGCATCTTAAGCTCGCTTTCAACTTAAAATTTTAGACCCGAGCAAGTTATCAAATAAGAATTTTAACTTCAATCTCAAATAAGTGATAATTGATTAACTCAAGTAATCACTTGTGTCAAATGCCCAACACATGAATAAACGCACAACAGATGTACGCCGATCCACCGAATGAACCGAACAAATGATTTCTACATTAATGCATTCTTCCTAAAGGTATACATGTAGAGACCGATCCGAAGATTCACCACAAATGTCTTCGAGCGAATGAGGTAGTCATTTTCCTTAATGTTCATGTGGTTGATTTATAGCGCACAATGAGAGGAACAATAATCCGTAAAGATTTGGCAAAGAAATACCAAAGAGCGGATCATTATCCATGAACAACAATCCGTGAAGATTTGGCACAGGAATACCAAAGAGCGGATCATTATTCAATAGTGCAACATACAATATCATGATAGTCATTATAAACGCCTTGTGAAATAACTGGAGATAAGGTTTCTTGAGAATTCCAAGAAGTACTTCTTAGATGGTGAACCAGTTGAGTCAATAGAAACCGGAGCATGAGCTTCGTGTCGGATGATCAACATTTGTCGGAGGTTGAAAGTACTCATCAAACATATCTTTGAGAAACAATGAATCCCAAACATTGATTCCCATTTATCCTTAGTAAGTGAAGCATTAGGCGTTGGAGGAGAGTCATCAAAATCAAACCAAATCCCGCTTATCCTTAGTATATTCTCTCTTCATCAAAAGAATATACACTCATCATCATCAAAAATAAGTCGATAACCATTATTCAAACATCCATCATCATGTAGTATATTCACTCTTCTCCCTCAAAATTGCATCCGTTGCCGCTTTTGATTTGACAAGTGAATAAGAGTATACACCAATGAACGAGATCCACTTGATGACCGAATGAGCGTGGAAAAACATGAAGCTTGTTGATGAAGAATGTAGATGAGTATGGCCATTCATGAGAGAATTTCTCTTAGTCAAGATAAAGCGCACGTAAGAGCGTACACTTTTCTTTTCTTTGAAGAATGGGGCCTCAAGTGTTATCTCGCAGACACCATTGTGTTGAAGAACGAGGCCCGAATCGATGTGAATGTACGCCATAGCCGGTTGAATATCAATGTTGAGAAAATTGAGCCCGTGAGTTATGAGATATCAATCCATTTGTAATCCATACTTTAAGCCACCCATGTATTGAAGGATCAAGTATCTCAGAATCGAGTAAGGAGTACCTACACTAACATTACAAGCTTGATTGCATATATATGGGTTAGTGACATTAGTATCCAAACTCTTGGGGTTTCACGGTCAACCTTGATTTTTCATCGAAAAATGCCTTTTCCGGTAGGAATCCACCTAAGTCCAAAGATCCTTAAACATTCTACAAGACGGTATCCACTTATGGCAAGGTCTAGGATTGTAAGGCTTCTTATGCATAGTGGAAGACTTATCCTTGATCCTAGTTTCCAAAGATTTAGCAGTTGGTATCCATCTAGGCGAAGTTTTAGGTTTGTATTGTTTCACAACATGTTGAACCTTAGTCGCGTTAGTGGTCTTAGTGGATAGTACCTTGGCATGTGAATTAGGAAACTGTTTCTTATGTGGAAAAGACTCAGAATTTCTAGTTTTGTTTTCTACATGCTTAGCATTCTTATGCAAATAACTTCTCTTAGCTGCACGCCAATCCCTAGTCTTTTGAGTGTTCCTAGGTAGTGGTTTACAACTACTAGTAGTGCCTTGAAATCTCGAGAATTCCTCACCCTAGGTCTTGCACCTAAAATTCCGCCTTTTGAATCAGCGCCTTTTCCTAGCTTTTCTAGATAATGGTTCTTCCACAAGTCATTCATATCATATGAATTCGGGTTTTAATGCTTGGTTTTGACATCGCTTTTGAACTAATCCTAGAGGTGCCGGGAGTAAAATTAGTTGCATGTTGAGGATTAGAGGAACTAGAGGCATGACTCTTAGGTAACACATGTGAAGTGACCGGTTTTGACAAAACTTTTCCTCATCAACTTGGGAGGCAAACCGTGTTTTGAAGATTTTGGTCTTTCGGATATAAACGCAGAGGGTCGCTTAACAATGCACCGGTTTCTAATGGGATGAGAAACCGGTTTCCCAAGGTTGATGGTTTTGTAAACTTAGTGTTCACACTTTTCCTACGCTTTTCCTAAGCTCATTCTTTAAGGCTACAATAGCGAAACTCTTATCCCAAGTTGAGCTTTGAGTTCATCAATTTTTTCTATCAAAGAGTTTGTTTGTTCCATTGACTTAGTTCTAGCTTCTTTGATGCACTCACTAAGTTCTACGTGATGCTTTCTCAAAGACTCATTTTCCTTTAGTAATTTAGCCACATAAATTGACAGCTCATTATTTCTTGTTATAATAGCATCAATGTCTTGTGTATTCATGACTAAATTACTTTTCTCATTCAAGATGTAAATATGTTTCTTCGATTGTAAATGGTTGACTCTTTGTCTTGAAGTCGAGCTTTCAAAGTGTTAATTTCAAAAGTTCACGAATTCGGAAGTTCCGTTTTTACATGGTTTGTTGTTGAAAACTTTCTTCTTTACTCGAATCGCGATTTCAAGTGAAATGCAATATTTTTCAAGATTTGAGAATTTGTTTGGAAGTTCATCAAAAGCCTTCTTATCAACCAAATCTTTGTTTTGAAACACTTAATCTCGCACTCACCTCAAGAATGTAACATTTATGAAAGACATGTTCAACATTATGATCGCTTGTTTAAGTGCTTTAGCAGATGCACTATGTTGAACAAGAAGGGTACCTCATTACATGACACCGCTCAATTTCTCGTCCATTATCCGCATCCACAACATGTGTAACGAGAGTCACCGGACCGGATGTGTCAAGCTTATCAATCTCGAGCCTCAGATTCAAGTACAACCGATCCATCATCCGTGTTTTACCCAACTCATCATTATATGTTGACTCGACATTCTCGCATTCAACAACACCCGATTCTTTAATGATACATTACCCAACTTATCACAACTATTTCTCAACCGCACCGACACTCATTCACGCTTTCATCTTTTGTGTAACTTCCTCAATGTACTTCTCCACATTATCCATGAGTTGTATGAATGTCTCAATGAACACGCTAATTTCCATTCCAGGTGTGTTTCTTGAAAGACACTTCACCATTTCATCATCAAAATCGAGGAATATTCCCCGGATAAATGGTCAAATTGATCAAGATTACTTGAAGAGTGCATTAGATTCATCGCTTGAGAACTTCTCTTTAGTAATTTGAAACCTCGCTTGTTCTAAGTTTAGTAGCACGCTTCTTGTCAAGATGGGAAAATCTCGACGAAGGAGAGCAATCGCTTGTTCGATCCATAGTTGTAGATAAAAGTAGTTTGAGGTGTCGATAAAGTAGTTGAAAGGGCTCAATGTTACATTCCTTTAGCATGGCATTTTGTAGCATTGATCGGTGCATTTCATCTTTTCAAAGTCCGAACCCGAGATATCACATCCTCATTGATTGATTCAATCATCTTTAATCGCTCAAAGTAGCTAACATTCTCGTGGTTGACTACATCATCATACAATTTAAGCACTTCAAATCACCGGTCAAGAGAGTAAGACATGATGTGGTAGAATGCACGGATTTTACAAGTCTATGATTCAAACCGAGAAATAGAATCTTTCATGGATTTTACTAAAATCAAGACCAAACCGTTAAGCAATGACCAATGGAATGATATACAATTGTGTGTTAGGACATATGATTGTTTGTAGGATTAGCGAGATGTTGTTTGGTTGTGATTCGGATTGGTTTATGCCTGCTTTTCCGAGAAATTAAGGTCTAAAACTTAAAAACCTCAATAACTTCTGTTCGAGCGGATTTAGACCGTGAAGATTGACCCGCTCATTCGGCGTGCCATTCTCCTCGCTCACACGGTCGCTTTGATGGGTAGAACGAAAAACGGAGTTACGGTTCAAAAGTTATGGCCGCTTGAAGTTTTGACGGAAAATCAACCAAGTCGCTACGAATTCTTGAACCAAGTCGCTAACAACTAATTCGCTACACCACTAAGTTGCTAGAGTCCCAAGTCGCTAGAAAATGCAAGTCGCTAAGTAGTAACTCGCTAAGCCTCAAGTCGCTAGCAAAGTTTTGGCAATGAATTGCCACTCAAGTCGCTAAAGATACAAGTCGCTAAAGAGCAACTCGCTATGCACCAAGTCGCTACCACTGTCGCTACCCGTAGTGGAGTGTCCACTACTTGTACTTTAACTCGCTAGATCTAAGTCGCTAGGTCTAAAGTCAGAACTCGCTACAAACTTGTAAAGCAAGTCGCTATGAAGAAAATAGTCCGTGAGCTAAGTCGCTAGCTTGAAAACCATATAAACATCACTTTTCAATCCAAAACAACCCAACCAAGATGATTCAAGCTACCAAATGAAAACCTAAACACTTGTGATGATTCTAAACATAAAAGTACTAACAAAATTCAAACTTTAACACAAGAAATCAACCAAATGATGCAAAACCACTAAACTTTTTCAAACTCAAAACCACCTAAAACCACTAGAAATCCAAAGATGTGCAAGATATGATCCAACCATGGCTCTTGATACCAATTGTAAGATATAACTTTTCACATACACATCAAACCATAACACAAAGTAGCATATAGATGGAATTCTAGAGAGAAAGTTAGAGGTTTAGGGAACTTAGTGAGAGAAAGTGAAAGATATTATTATGAGTTCCAACTCTCTACCTTGGAAGGTAGAGTATTTATAGTCTTACATAAATCGCCACACATCGGGCTATGGATCAGGCATACAGTGGGTAAAGACCCGTCCGTCCTCCACGGTGTTACTTAACTAAATACTACTTAACTTAAAATAGCTACGACTACGAGCTTTCTAATGATTACATATACTTGAGGTGACCGACTCTTTAATACCGGGAATTTCTAATTCCTAACATTATGCAAGGTGATGATCTCAAAGCTGGCTCAAAACTCATTGTCACGTGGATCAGTTAAAAACCTCCACTTGAATTATCCAAACAAGCAAAACATGAAGAATCAAAGACTACGAGCTACAGAGCAATGAACTTGAACATGAATCCAAAAACAATCTTAATGTAATATCTGTTTGTATTCTGTGTAATTTGAGGTGACCTCCCTTAGGGGGAGATTGTTAGGATTTACAAAATCCAGTCATTAAAGAGTCGGTCACCTCAAGTATATGTATTCGTTAGAAATGTAAGAACTCGTAAATTTCCCTACCGATTTTCGCGGCCATTTTTTTTTCTTCTTCGTTTCGAACTTTAAACATGACAAGTCACGAAATATTTTTCACCTCGACCTCGATAATAAAAATTATATAAAATAAATATATAATAAACTTTTATATTTTATCTCGTACCGGGCCTCTAAGCCCAACACTACCCGATCCATCATTCATTTTTTTTGGGCTCTCGTGTACAAACCAACCCAACCCAACTTATCTTAATTAGTCTTGGGCCTAGCCATCCAAATTTCCTTGGCCTAGTATACTCTTAGTAAAATGATACATAATAATTGTACAAGTGAAAACTTGGTACATTGTTTTCTTGTTCAGTGAGTACCAACGACAAAACCAAAACAAGACACAAGCAACACCTTGATCAATTATATCATGGATGTGTGTATGATAAAAGGAGACAAAGGACTCTCCTTTAGCCACCCTACACTTAATAAACAAATGACCTAAACACTACTTGAACCACTTTGACCTTTAAAACCTTTGGGTAATATGTCCCCAAGAGACAAATAATGAAATGACTACTCCTCCTAAACATGTTCAACATCTGAACTCTTGTTCTTTTTTTTCCATTCGACTGAAAGCAGCCGCAAACATCCACTTTTAAAATTTTTTTAACCATCTAGTATTAGTAGTGTATTTTTTTTTTGTAAAAGGCCGTGCCTTTGACTTATGATAAAAGACCTTGTGTCCCCTAACATGGTGCATGTGGATAGTCAAGGAGACAAAACTTCTAACCTAGCTACCCTACTTTAACTCCCTTTTGGCAAAGTCAAACGTGGTATTTTGTGGTGACTAGCGGATACAAACCAAACCCAAAGCAAGCACAACCTTTCTTTCTTCTTTTCTTGACCTTGCTGCTGCGTAAAAACATCACAAGGAGAGGATAAAGGTACCAAGCTAGCCATCCTAACACATATTTTAATACCCTAAACCTAGCCTTAACTTACCTTAACCTCAATACCCATTAGACCTTGTGCTCCTTCCATGTTTCTTGTGATATGATTTCACCAAGGACGTGCCCCTTTGAGTGACTGAACATGCACGCTCAAGAAAACAACCATACTTCACTTTCTTGGAACCAAGGAGAACATGAATACAATATTGGCAATACCATGCATAAGTTCTCCTATATAACTAGCTCAAACACTTAACAATTATCATCACACTCAAAAAAAATTCTCATCTCTCTTATAAACGTCCACTGTGGAAATAAACCAAGGAAAAACAAGGTCGCAAGGGTTCGATCATTTCGTTTGTAAGGAGAGCGAAGGGTAACCGTGGAGGTCTTGAGCTCTTGATCACTCATTCTTTTCGATATCGTCACCACCCTTTGGGTGTCGTAAGTTTCTTTCTACTTGCTTCCATCTAACTCTTTCTCGCTTATAGTGTATATATATCACACGAAAACTAATAATGCGCCTTAGTAACCTCGTTAATAAACTATCACACGTAAACATGTTTATTTCACCTTAAAGATCGATCGATACCCGCCCATTACGCTTAAAAATAACCTCATAAGCTAAGAATAAGCTAGTGCTATACTTTTGTAAAAGTTAAATAAGCCGTGTGGTCGAAATGTATTTTTGGACTAAATTTGCAAAATATATAGCTTTCGGGTCAATAGTAAACATTTTGGAAAGTTAAAGGGTATATTTTCATACTTTACGATGCATGGAAAGTCCGGGGTCCATTTTGTAAACATGGGAAACTAGTAATTAAAAGGTAATTAAAAGTTTTAATAAAAGTATAAACTTTGAAACTTGGGGACTAAAAGTGAAAATATAACTTTTTGGATAAACTTTGTAAAAACAGATTTTCGAGGGACCAAAAACTGTAAATTCTGAATGAAATATATATTTGGATACAAATTGTCATTTCTCCAAAATATAAGGGCCAAACTCGTACATTTTATAACTTGAGGGTAAAAAGTGTAAATTTGGAAAAATGTTTAGAAAACTTATAAACTTATAACGAATTTATAAAAACGAATATTTTGACAACCTAGTGTCAACAACTAATTAAACTTATATATATTTATAAGTATATTAATATATGAAAACACTACTCGACACCGACACACCTTGGCAACAACGTCATATTTAAACCAACGCTAATATCGCCTATTGAATTTCATATTCAATGCTCTATCTTTTCGGCCAGTAAACCAAACATCTATCATTATTCGAGTCATGCCATCTCGTTCTTAGGTTCCGGTAGGAGCACTGTATCATCACTCGATCTCTTTGTGCTTTATTCACCGAATCACGAGGTGAGTTTATAGCCCCATTTTTACTCTTATTACTTGTTTAATAAAACTATGGGGTGAGAAACATGCAAAACTCTTTTCGGACTTAAAACAGATTACACTATTACGTGAGTTTATAGCCCCACTTTTACTCTTATTACTTGTTTTATAAAACTATGGGGTGAGAAACATGCAAAACTCTTTTCGGACTTAAAACTAATTACACTATTACGTGAGTTTATAGCCCCACTTTTACTCTAATTTACTTGCTTTATAAAACTATGGGGTGAGAAACATGCAAAACTCTTTTCGGACCTGAAACTGAAAACACTATTACGTGAAACAACCTTGAATCCCAACTATGCTACCGTTAGTTCCCTTTGGGGAGGCGCGATTGTTATGAATAGATCTATTGGGGATGACACCCCCGTTTGAGTTTGACCGGATAGGCAAACGTCGAACGTATACCATATCGTATTGATTGAGTGTACTGGAAATACACTTGCTGGGCTTTTATTTATCATGCTTCTAGATGCATGCACACTGTCGTAGTTTCGGTCGCATGAACTTGGTACTAGCGTAATAGCCTTTTTGCATATAGTGTCATTCACGGAGATGCTATATGTGCAACTGTGGTCCAACTTGAAAACTTGATAACTTAAACCTATGAACTCACCAACCTTTGTGTTGACATTTTAGCATGTTTTTCTCAGGTTTATTACTCGGCGTGGGCAATGGCAAAGGCATTCATCGAAGACTGGCATCCGAAGTGTTTCCAAACATTTTAATACAACTTTTAATGGGACAACATATATTTTTATGGGCTTTACTTCCGCACTTTGAAACAATGTTGTAAAACTATTTCTTAAATTAATCTATACTTTGAAAATGGAATAGAATTTCCATTCTTTATTACCTTGCGTTGTGTATATTGATTTAGTAGCACCCCATGACCCCAACGCTTCCGCTGTGAAATTTTGGGGGTGTTACAAGAAAGCTCTTAGTCATAGTCAAGTTATGTTAATAAGTAGTTAGTTAAGTAACACCGTGGAGGACGGATGGGTCTTTACCCACTGTATGCCTGATCCATAGCCCGTAGGTGGCGTTTATTGTAAGACACTATAAATACCCTCTACCTCCCAAGGTAGAGGGTTGGAGCTTCAATACCATTTTTCTTTGTTTCACATAGTTCCCAACTCTCTTCCCTTTCTCTCTCTAACTTTCTCTCTCTAAAACCTTGTATACGTCCCATATGGATTGTGGTTTAATGTGTTTGTGAAATCCTTTATATTACATATAGCCAAGGGATCCGGCTTCTGAGACGGTTTTCATCACAGAATGTTCACAAAACATAGTTCCACATATCAAATTTTGAAACCAATGATCTCTACAGCAAGCATATATGTATAAAAGTAAAACATAACAAAGATAGCATGTAGAAGTTAGCATATGAGCATCAAATAGGATTTTGAGAAATTATTGACAAATCGATCAAGCAAAAAATATTTCATAGAAACGATCAAGTTATAATGGTGAACCAAAGAAAAACTAAACTATGATTTTTAGAAAGGGTAGGAAGTCTTTTATTCATAAACTAACTTCTTTCATTCGTTGTTTTTGTTTGATGGATCACCAAGTGGGTCGTGGGCAGTCGTGTATTCAGGAATGGAGAAGAAGGCAATGAAGGATGCATTCAAAGGTTCCATCATTTTATTTACAAATGAATATTGAGGGCTTTTAAATTGCGGATGATAGTACATGAAGTGATGATAGAGGCGGGTCAGGAACATCCCATAAGGTATTAGTTTGTTTCTGTTGCTTTGGAGGTGTATAATTCTCCTGGCGAAGAAATAGGCAAGATTTCCTAGTTGTTGGGTTAGGAGACAGTAGATCATATGAGCACAACATGCGGGAAGTATCTCACAATTTCCTGTAAGACTCAAAACATTCTCACGTAGAATGACTGCAAGAGGTTTCAGTTCATCCCGGAGTTCACGCGTGTGATGTATGTTTGGATTTGGATAGTTGAAACATTGAGGAACACAATTTTCTCGTTGATGGTGAGAAGACACTCAAGTCCTAAGGTGCGGAATGAAGTATTAATATCTTCCTAGAAGATTAGAGGTGAGTCAACAACACGTCATTCATTAAAGAAACGAGTTTCAAGATTATGAAACCCATGAACATGATTGCCATGGGTGTTTGATTCAAGGGAGATGTTTGGAATGTAGACATAAGTGAGTCGATGATCGAAGTCATACTCATGAGACATGTTGAGACCTATAGACACGGGACGAATGTTTAAATAAGTATGTTAATTCATAGTAAAACTTCGAGAATACGAATGTTTTGATTGGTGACACTTTTAAGCATTTGATTCCTGTGGAGAGGGTATGTATGAATAGTATGGACTATTTTCTTTACGATAGTTAAAGAGAGAATCAAGAGACCAATCTTCAGTGAAAGCACATTGTCCACAATTTAAAATTTGGAGAATGTGAGCAAATTGCTCAAGAATTAGAACAAACTTTTGGTTTTTGATCCAAAACTATAGTGATAGAGAACGATTCTCGTCATGAACGAGCTCAACTTGACG
Organism: Chrysanthemum lavandulifolium; assembly: GCA_022545495.1. Classification (NCBI taxonomy): domain Eukaryota; kingdom Viridiplantae; phylum Streptophyta; class Magnoliopsida; order Asterales; family Asteraceae; genus Chrysanthemum; species Chrysanthemum lavandulifolium. Next base: position 242,177,759 of record CM040240.1, read on the forward strand.
GAAGAATTCCAAAACCAACCGCGAAAATTTTCTCGTTGATGGTGAGAAAACACTCAAGTCCTATGGTGCGGAATGAAGTATTGATATCTTTTTGGAAGATTAGAGGTGAGTCAACAACACGTCCTTCATGAAAGAAAGTTTCGAGATTATTGAACCCACGAACATGATTGCCAGGGGTGTTTGATTCAAGGGAGATCTTTGGAATGTAGACATAAGTGAGTCGATGATCGAAGTCATACTCATGAGACATGTTGAGACCTATAGACACAGGACGAATGTTTACATAAGTATGTTAATACGTAGTAAAACTTCGAGAATACGAATGTTTTGATTGGTGACACTTTTAAGCATTCTTAATCACAGTTTTTGTATTATAGTAAAAGTGACAAGATAGGATCTCCTAACGCTTTTTATTATCTTGCTTTATTTTATTAACAATGATAACCCTACATTTCTAATTCACTATTTTTAACACTTAGTGAAACTACTTATTATAGCAAATTTTCATAAAATGATTTTTAGGGTGATATTAAGGTGTTGTGTAGGCAAACGAGAAGAATTCACGAGTCTAACAAGTGTTCTGTCATCTGTTCTTTCGGTTCTTTCGGTTCCTTTTAAAAAAGGATCTGGCCAGTTAAGATCCAGGGATCCGGAGACATCTAGAGGTGATAGGTATTTGTTTTAGTTTTTTATGTACGTTCTATTCATACAACTCATAGTTTCATGTGTTACAAAATAAATGTGTTTTAGCCAGTGTGATTTCTTGAACTAACACTAATGGTTTTTTTTTTTATAAAAGACGTCGAGATTTTGAGTGCTCGTGTGAGAGGAAAAAGAAAGCATATTACGCGGAAATAAAATAAGAAAACTAAGACATCATTTATATTTCACTTCAATGCTTAGAGCAATACAAAGGATCAGACAGATGATACAAATCTAGATTAATAAAACAAAGAACATGTCTCCATACGAGAATGTGATCATGGGATAAACGAGGGCGATGAGTGAGATGACAATGATCACGACAGCGATGTAGACCATGATGACGAAGTTCTTCCTTGGGTTGGATTTCTCGAAATGAGATGATGAAGGGGATGAAGATTTGAGTATGTGAGAAATTTTAAAGTGGAAGATTTGAAAAATGGGATTTGTTGGAGAGGGGGTTTGACGTTCGAGATTTTATGGGGAAGGATGAATTTTTGAAATTTGTGTTTTATTTTATTTGTGTTTAGAAAGATTAGATTTTTAGAGGTTAGGTTTAGACAACACATATTGACACACTTAGATTTAGACGGAAGACGGCACACAAGCACGAGGTTCACTAGGAACACCACGTATATACCACATATATCATATAAATACGTTTAGACATTATATGAGATAAAAGAGAAAAATAAACAAAGAATTTGCATGTAGTGATATGTATAGATCAAGCACACACATGATTACTAATATCACTTAGAGGTAAGTCTTATGAAGGTCATACGTCTATTGCAATTTGAGTGTCCTTTTGAAGAGAATTATCAATGGACAACTCCAGGTTCTTCGAGATCTACTAGGTAATAGGTTTGGACAACTTTTTGTGGAAAGTTATCTTATTACCGAAGAATCTTGATGGCCTGCTTATTTTAGGATCTACTAAACAAAATGACAAGTAAGATTAGTGCATTTTGTAATATAGAAACAAAAATAAAATAAAAGATAAAGTAGATGATAACATCTAACAACATCCAACGATTTGAAAAAAAAAACTTGAAACATAGTGTTGGATATTGATCGACTTATGTCAATCCATTTAGATCATGTGTTGGATATTGATAGATAGACATATAAATAAATAATGCAAAGAGATAAAGAATAACGGAATACAAAACCACGGCATAAGTATTTATAGTGGTTCAGCTACAAGGACTCCGTCCTTGCCCTACTCCACTCCCCGAGTACCCAACTCGAGAGTTTCTAAGCACTACACAACACAAGCTCTTTAATATGGCGGAGAAGCCTTCACAACGTCGCCTACACTTTATCCGGTACAAGGATAGACACCTAGATCTTCCACGAGGTAGAACCAAACCTATCACAACGTCGCCTACACTTTATCTGGTACTAGGCTAGACACCGAGTTCCATTACAAAGGAGGAACTACTACCCAACACTACAACCCAAAGGAGACAAACTCCTTTTTATAACACTTCAAAGGATATCAATACCCTTTTTACCCAAACTACATAAATATACATCGACGCCCCATATCGAATGTATACCTTCGGTACTATACACCAATGCCTTCAACTTGACACACTAATGTAGGGAGAGAAGAACTATCAACAAGATGCACTTCAGTGGCCTTGATAATGACGAAGCTTAGCAACTCATGACCTTGAGCTTGCACGTTTTCAAGAGGTTGTGATCTCGCCTTTAAGGGGAACCTAGAGAATGACACAAAGAGAAAACTGCATAGAATGATCCATTAGATATGAGGTTAGAGAGGTTAGAACATAAAGATAAGATATTTCTAAAAGGGGTTGTGAGCAAGAGAGAAATGGCTCACTATTATAGGCAAACTGCCTACAGTTAACCCTGATCCGGCGGATCCCTTACCCAAAAGATTCGGCCAATGCAATCCAGGGGATCCGGCAGCTAGGTCAGGCTAGTCCGGATTTTGGGTTGCAAACCGGGTTATGGGTTATGGACCATGGGTCATGGACTTTAGATCATAGATACCCAACTAGATACATTGTGCCTAGTCAATAGGTCATGGGTCGTAGACTTTGGGTCCTGGATCATGGATAATATCCAACATGATTTCATAAATGATGTCATGCAATGAATCATGGGTCATGGATCATGCTCCATGGGTATGGGTTATGGAATTTGATTTTTACCCATCATTTACCCATTACAATTTATACTAAGTACATATACATTTTTATAAAATATAAGTAAACAAAATTACTTTGTAAGTGTTTTATAAAAATAGTTTTGGTTTTATATAACTTATTCAACTAAACATGTTTTGATGATTTTATATGTTTAGTAAAATTGTGTTAGTAAACTATTGGCTCAAAGCTTTTACGTATTTTATTTATTTCGTTAAAATGATTTTACGATTGTTATCGACAAAACATTAGAAGATCGTAAAATATAAATTAACGTTTTTATGGTTTATTTGTGTTAACATACTTATTAAAAAAAACAATGAACTTGTTAAATTCAATTACTTGTGAATGAGAATTTATAAATTATTAATTGGAACTTGTTTTTCTAATTTATTTTGTATCATCTAACTAGTATACATTGTAACTAGTATAATGGACTTTAAAATTTAACGGTTATACGTAAAACCTCTTTAAATTAATAAATTATTAATTTATTGATATAATAATATCTCGCTAAATAATAAAATATCTCGGTCCCGATATTAATTTATTAAGGTTTTATTGTATATCTATATCTGATAAACGCGTAATTACATCAGCAGTGATATTTAGATTGCTAAAAAATGTAAAAAGTTATATGGTTGTTGTCAGTCTCTTGTTTTGTTTCTCAGAAGTGCATCATCTGTAAACAAAGTCTTCTCACCAGGCTTGGTGTTTGCATTGAAAAGCTGGATAAAATTATCGACGTAAGTAGTCTCATTATCGCTGGTTTCGCCACCGATTAAAATGATGTTTGCAGGCATTTTTCTTGAATTTAAGGCCATCCAAATCCTCTACTCAATAAATTCAAAATTAGTATTACAAAAAGAAATGTGATTACTAAACGCATTATTTCAGTTGAGGCGAATACGCCAGCCTTCGGGAACATTAACACTCATAGAACTATACAAATGCCATGATACATTTCAAACCATACCATATTTAACAGAGTAATAAACAACTTGTGCAAAAACCATATGGAAACAATATTCACAACAAATCATTTAGAATATTGTTATCAAAAGTTTAGATAAGGCTGTATAAGATATTAAACTTCAAATCTCAAAGGATATGATCAAACTCACATAAAAGCAAAGAACCGTGTTCAGTCATTTTTTAATGTCAAAATTAAGATGATTCGGGAGACCCACTCATCATAGCTGAAAAGGTTATTCTCCAAAACATATATAAAAAAAAAATCTAAAATATATGAGAAATGTAACGCAAAAAATAATTGTTGACTATATAAAGTATTGGTTGTAGCATTAAGGATAAACTATCAACAAGGTAATGTTAAACATTAAAGCAAAAGAACCGTAGAAAAAAATGTATTATATTAGATTTAGCATTGCAAGATAAAAAACTCGTAGTATATGTAGGATTAGTTTCTTATCATAAGCCATGCACGATAGTTTTATGCGCCTCATTAATTTTTGTAATCCTATAGTTTTGTTTAATGAAAGTGATGTTTTATAAAAATAAAATAAAATAATAATAATAATAATAATAATAATAATAATAATAATAATAATAATAATAATAATAATAATAATAATAATAATAATTGTTGATATCGGACGAAACGTGTCAAGACGACGCTAAATGTGTTGATATCGGTATGGTTTCCTCCCTTCTCTTTCTCTTCTTTTGGAAAACTTGAGAAGGATGCAAGAACCTTACTAAAGCAGATTCGACGATTGTCTATGACTCAAGACATTGGGCATGTGTCTTGGTTCATATTTTCAATAGGATTGGTTTTATATAGCTAGAGGTGTGGGGTCCAATTGGTTTCTGATCCCCACTAATTTCTCAGAAATCCTATGAGTTTTAATAAAGTGATGTTTTATAAAAAAAAATGAAAAAAAAAAAATAATAATAATAATAATAATAATAATAATAATAATAATAATAATAATAATAATAATAGTAATAATAATTATATTGTCTTAAAAAGTAGAAAGTAGCATACCACGACAAAACCGTAATGATATTGTTTCACTTCAAGGCGACGTTCCATGAATGAACCTGAAGGCTGCCTATTTATATGGTCGTATTTCGTTTGCAAAAGCATCCTCCAATCAGCATACACACCCTTTATATCGATTACTTTCGTCCTCCTCACACGAACACCATTACGCCCAATTAACATTTTTTGGATAACCTGAACATAAAAACGAACAGTCTATTAATAATTGTACCCAGAATACTTATGCCTCAGCTCAGATATCGCAACAAGCACAAAAAGTGACAACGTTTTTATAGTTCACAATTTTTGCAACACAAAAATAATAGTAAATGAAAAATCGAATCGATGTAGCCAAGCAGCTACAGCCTAAATTAGATCTACAAAAAACAACCAATGGAATATGAAACATAGCATAGCTAGTGCACTAACAAACTAAAAAACCACAACAAATAAAAGCACCAAAAGTTACATATCCACACCTTCCCTAAAACAAATTCCATTTCAACTTCTCTATCTCCTAATTGCAAATGAAACATTAAACAGTCAAAGCAAATAAAATAGTTACACCTTCCAAACTACACAAACATTGAAGAAACATACAAAAATTCTATCTAAATATAGATCTAACCTAAAAAAAAGCCCGAAACAAAAAAATGCGAAATTTTTTCAATCAGGAAGCACTTATTTTGCCAAATAGTAAAAAAACAGCTCCAGTTACGGAACCGACAGTTATTATCACGACTTATATACATCGTATAAAATCATTACAGGCAATCATATATCAGACTTTCAAGGGTATCAAGACGTACATACGACCACAAGTTATACATAATGCATAAAATCAACACCAACAACCACATACCAAACTGTGAAATATATCGAAAACAGTAAACAAATGGTGGACCGGGTAAGATTATTGGGTAAAAAATTAGGTGAAAAAAAAATAAATGAGGTGAAAATGATTTAAAAGGATTTAAATAATTTGGATATTCAACTGATAATGCTACTAATATTTACATAAAACATGTTTAATTACCTAACTTGATAATTAATTGATCATATTACTTAATTTTGTAGAAAATGAAAAGTTCATTTCTATCATACAGACTTAACGTCATTCTTTTAAATTATACAGGGTAGTTTTGTTGCATTTATATAGTAAAATTAATGCTAGTTTGGATATATATTTAAATAATTACTCACTTTATGGGAGCACTAAAAATTCTTGGCAAATCATGCATGAGTAAGGCTGGATGTCAAGGAGTTGAGTCACTTATCTTACACCTCAGTGCTAGATCAACTTTCTCTTTCCTTTCACTTCCTTTCACCTCCACTCCCTTTTTTTGTGGGCAAGGATACCACATATCAACCTTTTATTAAAATACTCACTTTATACAAATATACCCCACTAAATACCACACACACACTCATAAACAAAATAAAAAACTATAAAAAAATACCCCCGGCCCCACATCACACCGAAGTAAACTCGGTGAGTGCTTCACCTTAAGTTGTCTTGGGTTTGAGAACTAGCGTGTGACTTTTTCTTTGACCAAGAGGTTCACGTGTGACTTTGGAAGTCACATACGCAAAGTCACCCCTTTGCCGAGTAGCCTAAGGATCTATTGTGAAATATATTTACAACGAGAACAATAAGAAACAAATCAAATGGGTTAAATAAGAGGAATGACAGAATTGTAAATAGCACAAGATTTTATTTAAAGCATAAGGGCAAAAGGGTAAACTGGACCTCATACTTTTTAATCGTCATTTTCGCTATTCATATTTCCCATAACCGATTATCTGGGTTTTTCCACCACTGCATCATTATCAAGAATTAAAAATATTTATATCACCATTGCAGGGATAAAAATGTGACAAAAATTCTAAAATGCTATATGCATCTTCATTTTTTAGCTATGCACCTTTATTAATAAAGTTCTTGCATCTTTATTACTCAGTATTAAAATTCATGCATTTCTGTAACAATATCGAAGCATGCAGTATTCATAAACTTATCACGCATCTTTTTTTGTTATCTATTTTTATCATCTAGTAACCTTTCCAAAAATCCTCCATGATCCAAATACTCATCCACACATTTTCATGCTTTCACTAATATCCACCATGATGCAAATTTTCATGCTTTCACTGCAACGAAAGTTTTTTGTACAACGTGTTTTATTTCTGACAAATTAAATATATATATATATATATATATATATATATATATATATATATATATATATATATATATATATATATATATATATATATATATATATATATATATATATATATATATATATATATATATATATATATATATATATATATATATATATATAGCTTGTGGCGTATGTTGAATACGCTTCAAAGTTTTTTGCTTACTGTTTTGATTAGCCTTTCAATATAGTATGTACGCTTCAAATTAAATATAGCTTGTTCGCAAACACAAACTACATTAAATGGGCTTTATCAAAACTCTTTTATAAGCTAATTTGAGAAGAAAGAACGCAAGAAAAAAATAATAATAATAAATACATAAAAATAAATAAAACTTATGTTATGTGGGGCAGTCGGGAGAGGTATCAACGACACCTATCATGTTCATGTTAAAAATGTATAAATAGCCACTTCAATAAAAAAGATAAAAAAAAATAATAATAATCTCATTTTCCCAAACAATTCAACTAAAAAAGAATATGTAATAAATGATAATGATTATTTATAATGATTCATCTATGGTGGGGTGGCTCTCCTAAATTGAAGGGTAGAAACCCACAATGCCTTTTTTTTTTCTTTTTTTTTTTCTTTTTTTTTTCAGGTTTCGATGTATATAGACAAACTCGTTTGACGACTGTTAGATCTCTTTCAATCATTGTTTTCATATTAATGGCATTTAATTAGAAAATGAAGGATTCTTTGAGCCATTTAAATAGTCAATTTCATAAAAAAGTTTGGACGAAAATGCCCCTTATCCTATCTTGAAATAATTGATAATTGGTCCGAATTATTTATTAATCATTCTTATTTCACACACTCTATTTTATGCAGTAAACAGTTGTAAATATATAACAGTATATTTATTATACTTGTACATTAAAGTGTGCTATTTAGAGTGTACAAATCACAACTTTTCTTATTTTAACTAATCTTCTTATTTGATCATAAATCATGCATTCATCGCTAAAATAAATAATAAAGATGAGACTTTTAGAGTTTCTTTTAGTCATTTAATGTTGGGAATTGTTGAGTTGAAGATTACAAAACCACGAGCAAGAATGAAGAAAGAAGAAACAATGAGGGTTTATTATGTAATAGTTAGCTTAGCTTTTCTAGTAAGCTAAGTTTAGGGTTTATGTAACCTCCCTCTAGTATATAAAGAGGGTAGGCGTAGTAGTTTTAATCATCCCTTTCCTTCATCTCTTCCATCCTTTTCATTCATTTTATAGTAGACATCTCCAATGAGAGTCTAATTAACGCATAGAGCGTCTAGTAGTTGTAGTAGTAATTTTTATATTCAATAAAGAAAACCTTATTAGTAATATTGATTGTGTTCTTGTTATCCGCTGTGCTTAATCAATCAATGTTACTCATACCCTAGTTGAGTCCGGATCTTGGTTTCTACAATTGGTTTCAGAGCCTCGTGGCTCTCGATCTAGGGTTTATAAGGTTTTCATGTATTCAGCCAGATTGAGAAAGGATAAGAGGCAGATCCAAGGTTCGACGAGCGACGAAAAAATTATGAAGTATCAAGTTTTCATATGATTGATATAAATACCTCGTATTAATTGAATTGTGAATTGGTTGTCGGTGGGGTCAAGGTCTGTTTAATAATGTTGGAAATTAGAACAGATCAATCGCATTTAATTGATAGGGGTCACCATTTATTCATTAGTTTTTCACGTCACTTTCATTAAATTGGTCAATCGTGTTTCATTGGTCATAAGAATTGAAAGGATCACGTGGGTTTGAATTTAATGACCAATGAAACACAATTGACCAATTTAATGGAAGTGACGTGAAAAACAAATGAATAAATGGTGACCCCTATCAATTAAATGCGATTGATCTGTTCTAATTTCCAACATTATTAAACAGGCCTTGACCCCACCGACAACCAATTCACAGCAATTCAATTAATACGAGGTATTTATATCAATCATATAAAAACTTGATACCTCATAATTTTCTGTCGAAACTGCTTCTGTCGAACCTTGCGGATCTACCGCCTCTTATCCTTTCTCAACTGCTGCAATACATGAAAACCTTATAAACCCTAGATCGAGAGCCACGAGGCTCTGAAACCAATTGTAGAAACCAAGATCCGGACTCAACTAGGGTATGAGTAACATTGATTGATTAAGCACATCGGATAACAAGAACACAATCAATATTACTAATAAGGTTTTCTTTATTGAATATAAAAATTTCTACTACAACTACTAGACGCTCTATGCGTTAATTAGACTCTCATTGGAGATGTCTACTATAAAATGAATGAAAAGGATGGAAGAGATGAAGGAAAGGGATGATTAAAACTACTACGCCTACCCTCTTTATATACTAGAGGGAGGTTACATAAACCCTAAACTTAGCTTACTAGAAAAGCTAAGCTAGCTATTACATAATAAACCATCATTGTTTCTTCTTTCTTCATTCTTGCTCGTGGTTTTGTAATCTTCAATTCAGCAATTCCCAACATTTAACTATTTAAGTAGCAAAAATATTAGTGAATATGGAAAGGCATGTACGTTGTACAATTATGCTAAATGAAAATGATGTGTCAAAGCTAATAAATTATATACTACGATGGGCGCCTTCGAATTCATTGTTATCGTATGTTCGTTCGAGTATGAAGGGCTAGTAATGAATTGAGTATCGGGTAAACTTAACTCACTCTACCATCTTTAATTTAATTGTGACCAACGCTCACATGAAAAGTTGTCCAACTTCGATTGGAACCATGATCAAAAATCATTTTTTATTTTCAACTATTTATCGTCATCGCTGTGTGCAAGCACCCTACTGGTATGAATAATACGTTGGATGGATTCTTACTCTTGCATTTTACGTCGTGGACATATTATATTATTATGTGTTCATATCATAACAAGCCAAGCCTCTTGCAAACATCGGACTCCATTGTTAAAGAAGATTTTAAGTGCCAATGATAATATATATGACACGCGATAGGATCGCACGTGAATGTATTAGTGAAGTATTTAAGGATGTCACATCTTAGTTAAGCTCCATCAAACATCAATAAAAACGTGTAGTCGATATATGAAACGGATACCCTAATAGAATAGTAATAGGTGTTGAAGGATCCAACAAGAAAAGAAAATAAAATAAAAAAATGGAGTATGATTTTTAGTCGTACATATATAAAAATTTAAAGAGTGTTGGAATCACTCCTAAACCCAAATCAAAGTGTTAATAATTCATATGTAATAGTTAGCTTAATTATGACCTTTATGTTTGTTATTAGCCTTAAGCTTATGTAGAAGGCCCATGAGCTTAGGCCCAAGCTCATAGGAGAAAGGAAGGGACTAGGAGTGTTGCCCTAGCTTCCCTCCTATAAATACTATGTAATAACCCTCACTTGAGGGTTGGTTGTTCAATGCATTTCTCATTCACTCTATACGCTTAACCTTTCTCATTTTATACGTGCGTGTTTGTGTGTGTGTTGTTCATCTGCCTCTCTTCTCTTCTCTATTTCTTTCATTGAAGCTTGTGTTGTAAAACTAGTGACCTAACAGTGGTATCAATCGCCAAATAGTTGGTGAAAGTATTGTTCTTGAAGTGGGTTTTGGTCCTACGCGTAGAACATACGTGCGTGGTTTGATACTTTGGTTCGCTTAAAAACACAATTTTTACACGTTTGAATCCAAGATTCTTGTACTTTCAATGTTTTAAGGTGTTAAAATAACTGCTTTTGGCAAAAGTTTCAAACTTTACGCGTGGCTAAACGCTTTTGAGCTTGGTTTTTAACGAGGGTTTCGCTCACGCATAACCTGCTTTTAGACGTTTTGGTTCATCAAGTTTCACACTTTTGTGTTATTTTGGTGATATTGAAGCTTTCTCATCACAAAATCTGGTTTAGGAACATCTTTGGGCTAAAGTCACTTTACGAGTAATCCCACGCGTAAGTGAAACCCTAAACTTACGCGTAACTCACTCCTTGGTTTGATCTTCGGCCAGGGTTTACTCCGTGTTTTCTTGCTTGGATAAGCCCGAAAATACGTCGACTTTGGATATCTTTTGCACTGTGATAGTGTAAAAGATCACTTGGGATAAAACCCTAAAATTACGCATAAGTTTAAAGCTTACGCGTAGAACATCCTACGCATAAGATTCATCTTACACCTAAGCCTCGTCTCACGCCTAAGGTAATCCTACGCCTAAGTTTTCTACGCCTAACTTCTTGTTTTACGCATAACTTTAGTGTTCTTTCCTTGCTTACGCGTAAGCTAAACCTACGCGTAACTCTTGCTGTTACGTGTAACTCTTGCTGTTACGTGTAACTTTGGTGTTTTTACGCATAAGTGCTACTTGGTTTATTGTGATTTCTACGCCTAAGGATACTTCATCAACAAAGGTTCATTCGACTACAAAGATCCATTTTTACCAACACAAGTTTTCAACATGTCACAACCACTATACTCTAACTATTTCCCTTACACTTATTCTCAACGACAACAACAACTAAGTCCACAACATCAACAATGGAATCAACAACAAGCAATTTATCAACAACAATTTAATCAACAACATACTCCACAACTTGGAGCAATTCCTCCACCACAAATGGTTCAAACACCACCAAGTCTTCAAGTTCAACTCTACATAAACGATTTCAATCAACATCCATCAAGGAACACTATGAAGGAACCTACTTGGTTTGCAAAGATGTGTGAAGCTTTAAGCGACCAACAATCAATTCATGAGGTCGGATCACTTGATAGACCTCCAATGCTCACTCCAGAAACTACGATCAATGGGTAATTAGGTTCTTTAGGTTTTGTGATCCGAAGAAGCCACATGGAAAGTTCTTAAAGAAGGTTATCTTGGAAGGTCCATTTCGATGCTCATCATCATTGTACCCGGAGATCCAAATGCTAATCCACCAAGGGATGAACAATCAAACATTGCTATCAAGCAGCACTGAATCCGTAAGAACTTCTACACTATGAAGTCGATGAGCTTGCAATGCAATATATCCTTTTAGGATTACCAAACCCAATTCTTCAAGTGTTGATGCTCAAAAGATCGCAAAGGCAATGTGGAACACATTCATCTACTTATGGAAGGATCTCGACTCAATCGAGGATATGGAATCCAAAATTTACTTGGCTTATGAACACTTCTTGATTGAACCCGAGAGACACTAGAGTCTTATCATCATCGATTCTCGACATCATCAATGATTTGGATAAACACAACATCATCATGCCAACAATTGCGCTTAATACTAAGTTCTGAGTAGTCTTGGTCCCGAATGGGAGAAGTATGTCATTTTCTCCGTCTGCGAAGAACATGCATCATTCTACATACGGCTTGTTGTACGATTATTTGAAGCCTCATGAAAAGGAAGTTGATAGGAAAGGATTCTCCGTGCTCAAATTGCTTCACCTTCACATCCGAAAATCAACAACTTGCCTTGTATGCACAAATCGCTTATCCTCCTCAACCAAAGAACTCAACCAACTGCCACTATCACACCAAATGATCAATCACAACAATCTCAACATAATCAATTGGTTCCATACAACAACAACAATGATCAAGCATTTGTCGCTGAAGCTAATGAGGAATCCGATCCGCTCAAGCATTGCAACAAGGATTTGTTATGATTGCTAATGCTTTTAGCCGTTATACCAACAAATCCAACAATCGTATTCGCTCCTCATCTAACACATGAAATCAGTCATGTGAACAATGGACGAGTTGAAGTTTAGAATCGTGGTTATGGTCGCCGATGGGCGGTGGTCAAGGTTTTAATGCTATGGGTAGGAATAACAACAGAGCTCAAGTAGTGGAACAGAAATGCTCGAAATGGGTTGAATGGTCTTCGATGCTACAACCGCAATGAGAAGGGACACTGGCTAATGCATGCCCAAAGCCGAGGACTAGGGCGTGCTTATCACAAAGAGGCTCTTCTTTTGGCTCTTAAGGATGAAGTGGTGGAACTCTCACGCATAAAGAATGAGTTTTATGGCGATGCGCACTCGGATGATGATATGGAGGACTTGCAGCCAATGCAAACCGTTATGTTGATGGCTAATATGCATGAGTTACATATGAGTGACACAGCCCAGTGTATGACACCGATGGCTTGTCTCAGTACCAACAAACCATATTTATCTCGGTCTAATATCTCCGCCAACATCCGAATCCGGAAGGCTCGAATGTTCAAAATGAGTCATCCACATTTCATTCCGACGATTTTCAATTAGACCCCGTAATTACATTTGACGATCAAGATGACCTTATGGTTTCCATTAATAATCAAATTGACTCGTGGTTATACTTGAGGATCTAAGTAATGATCATGTTGTGACTCACGCTGAACACGCCCGAACTTTTGCCTCATCCGTATTTTGCTCGCTTAATTCAAGAACAACAAACCATAGTAGAAGAATGTCGCAAGAAATCGTAACTTAAAAGTAAAATGCACTGTTAACCAAGGATTTTGAATGTTTACAAAAGCAACTCAACTTTTTCAAAACTCAAGAAAACCGTGAAAAAGGTTTTGAAGCCGCTTTGCTAAATCTCATCAAAACAAAAATTATTTAGAGACATATGCGTGATCTAGCCGTCAAGAATGCTTTGTTGTCTCAAATAGAACAATCAAACATGAACATAAAAAGAAAATTAACGCCTCACCTTGGAAAATCAAAAGCTAAGGTCGAGTTGTTAACTTGTCAAAACAGTTCTCGCATACAAAAAGCATTCAACGAAACGAATAGATGATCATCTTGAAGAAATTATTGGCTTACAAAACAAACTTAAAGAGTTTAAAATCATTGCTTACAAACATGGTGAGTCAAGAATCGCTATTGAAAAGTTTACTTTAAAACCCAATCCAAATGGTTATGGACCAATCTTGCCGACATACAAACCTAAGCTTTCAACCAAAGCATTCAAACCAAACTCAAGTTTCCAAAGCGAATATAAAATTGATAATTCATTATGAGTGTTGTTGAATATCATCGTCAAGAGGAATTAGATGCGTAAGACGAGAGTCGATCAAAATTAGAAACCGTTGTTTACAACAAACCTTTAATTATTCAAACCGGTCACTTTCGTCACACCAACGGATTCTTCTAACACACCAAGGGTTATCATAAAACGCTCGAGTCTTCTAATGTTAATCCTCAACCGATTATGCACAAATTTATGGTCCTTTACCTTCCATCGAAGTAAACTCAAAACCCGAAAATCACAAAATTCTTAGATATTTTGACATTTTCATGGTCGACCTCAAAACTTTACAACATGAGATAGAATATCATTCAAATCAAAGTTCAACATTTTCAATCGCCTCAAGCGCGAGAACAAAGAGACATTTTTCGAAAAATCTTTTACCAAATGTTAAAAATTTGAAAAATTGTGCATTGTCTTGGGAATGGGACTTTCATAAAGAACTTGATTGATGAAGGTCATTTTCGAGAAAATGTAAACATCTATTTCTAATACTAAACGAAAAGAAAATGTTGAGAAAAGATGTTGATCGACTCTTGGAAGATGTCATCCGTGCCGATGTCCATAATGTTGTGTTATTGAATTCTTTGTCAAATGCATCCGATTATATCTCTGCCGACATCGTTGATAATGTTATAACTGCTGAGAATACCGATAATGTGCTTCGCATCGAGTCTTTAAAAGTTGAAAACGAACGCCTCTTACACGAGATTTCAAATGCAAAACTTCATCTTCAATGGTGTCAAAAGATTGTCAAAATCGTGAACTTGCTTTGCAAAACAAAATCCACCAGCTTGCAATCAAACAATTTTAATCCAAAATCTGAGCAACTGGATGATCAAAACGTGTCTTTGAAAAGTCAAATCTCAAAATATGAACAAGAACTTGTAAAAGTTAAACAGGAATATGGTGTCATATCTGATTTACTCAATAAGACTCGTCATGAAGCATCAAACGAACTTGATCACTATCTTGCACACACTAGAGAAGTAATGCATTTTGCTGGTAACATTCGTTCTAAAAATCAAAATTTGATTCACACTATCTTTAAGTTAAGAGAAATGTTAGGAAAGTATGAACAACTTCCGCCTACCGTGATTAAGAGAATAGCATCAGTAACACTTAGTAATCGTGAACCTAGAATTCCTACTGCCAAAACACAAGTTGCTAACGTGTTTTTCTCTTCGAATAGAATAGTTGCCTCTTTTCCAAACGTCCGCACTTCACGCCTAGAGCACTACATCAAGAATAGGAAGTTGCGACCTAAGAAAAGATCAATAAGGAATGCTAAAGTAGAAGAACACCCTAGGACTATGAATAAGACTCATGTTGCTTCCACTATAGATATTGCGTCCCGCAAATGTAATAGAAATAGTGATGTAACGAGTGCTAAACCTTTAAGTACTTTTGATATTCATCGATGCACCTTGTGTTATTTGTCGTAAAAGTATGAATTCTAATTGTCATGACAAATGTATTGCTAAAGCTATCATCTCTCGCTTACGGAATCATAAGAATCGTAATACCTCTAGGCCCACTAATCTTTCTAAGTCTGTGCTTGGTAAACCACCTCTTTAGATTCTAGGAAACGATTGTCGCCCCTCGTAGCTCCAGCCACCTCCTAAGAATGTAGTACCACCTAGTGCATTCACTAAAACTAAAGCAAATACTAGTTGGAGATGGCGAAATGGATATATAATACACTAGGATTTAAATGGATTCCTAAAGTTATTGATGTGTGTATGTCTACTATAATCGCTCCGAACCTCTAACATTTTGGGTTCCACATCTACTTCTATTCCATCCGTGTCGCCTGTGTAATGCGGTGATACAGATCATTCTCTCGATTGTTGATAGCGGATGTTCCCGACATACGACAGCAATCTTAAACTGTTATCAAACTTTATTGCAAAGTTCATTGGCACCGCCGATTCGAATGATCACTGCAGCCTATCATGGGCTACGGAGACTATATCAATGGGAACATCAAAATTAGCGTGGTTTATTATGTGGAAGGCCTCGGTCACAATATGTTTTCGAGAGGTCGCCAGTGATGGAGATTGGAGGTTGCTTTCGGGAGAAATCTTGTTTCATTCGTGATCTACAAGGAAACGACCTTATGTCCGGTTCGCGAACTCAAGTCTTTACATTATCTCTATGAAAGACATGGTTGCTTCATCTCCCATCCGCTTACTTTCAAAGGCAACATCAACAAAATCCTCGGCTATGGCACCGCTGCCTCTCACACTTAAACTTTCAAAACTATAACCAATCTTGCTCGACACAAACTAGTTGAAGGTCTCCCACGATTCCTGTATTCTAAAGATCACCTTTGCTCACCGTGAACAAGGGAAAAGCACTCGTGCTCATTTTCCTTCAAAGGTGGAACACGACTCTCAAGATGTGCTTCATCTTCTTCACTTGACTTGTGTTGCCCGATGCGCGCGCAAACGATTAATGGCAAACGCTACATCTTGGTAATTGTTGATGACTACTCACGCTGGACTCGGGTCTACTTTCTTCAAGCAAAGACCAAGCTCCAAAGATGATCATCACCTTTCTCACAAAATACATGTTCGACTCCGGAACACCGTCCGCCAAATAAGAATGTACAAAGGAACCGAATTTGTTAACCACAATCTTCAGAATTTTATGAGAAAGTAGGAATTTAGCATCGACATCTATTGCACGAACACCGTAACAAAACGGAGTTGTTGAAAGACGAAACCGAACGTTAGTGGAAGCTCGCAAGAACAATGTTAATCAATGCTAAACTTCCAGATTACTTATGGGCGTAAGTCGATTCATCGCATGCTATACTCAAAACCGTTCTATGATTACTAAACACCACAACAAAACACCTTTTGAGCTTCCACAACCATAAACCGAATCTCAAACACTTTTATGTATTTGGATCCCTTTGCTATCCGAATAATCGATCGTGATGATTTTGAAAGCTCAAAGCCAAAGTCGACATTGAGTCTTCATTGATATTGTGAGAACTCTAAAGGTTACGGATCCGAATCGTCAGACAAAACAAAGTTATGGAAACGATTCATGCTCATTTTGATGAACTTACGAGATGGCTTCGAGTATAATACTTGGAACCCGGCCACAACCGCTTAAACTTCCTCAAACCCCATCATCACCGCACAAAGCCCCCACCACTCGTCAACAAATGGAAAGGTTATTTGTTCCACTGCTCAAAGGACGATATTGATGAACGTGCTCGGTGTATCCGCTTGCTTCACCGCTCAACCCGATACTACTCTTATACCGATACACCCGCTACAACAACTCATTGAAGAAGCACCACCATTGACTCCACCACAATAGTTGAACAAACCGCTCCAACAATGATGAACCAAATGATGATGTTCTTAATGAAGTACCCAAACCTCTGATTTTGATCCAAATGCGTTTTTAACCCGTTTGCTAATGACACCGCCGCACTGATGTCGCGGAATCATCAACAAACCATTTAAATCCTCGAAATCTGCACAATGTATACCAACATCAACCTCTACACATCGATGGGCAAAGACCATCCTCCTCGCAAACATTATTGGCAACCCGAATCAACCAACGTTACGAGACAACGTCTTCACACGATGGTGAACATTGCATTTATGCACTCACCGTCCGCTAACTGAGCCTAAAAACATTAAAGACGAATGACAAAAGACAACCGGATTGAATCCATGCAAGAAGAACTCAACCAATTCAAACGTCTTGAAGTATGGAATCGTTGAAAGACCAACAGGGTCTACGCTATTGGTCTCAAATGGATTTGGAAAACAAATTGATGTCAAGGAACGTAATCCAAACAAGTCACGCCTAGTTGCTAAAGATTATCGCCGTGAAGAGGAATAGACTTTGAAGAATCTTTTGCTCCGGTTGCTCGCCTTGAGGTCGTTCGATATTTCTCGTCATGCTCATATGAATATGACGGTATTTCGATGGATGTCAAACCGCGCTTTCAACGGACAACCGAAAGAAACGGTTTATGTCGACCAACCGTAAGGATTCGTTGATCCCGAGTTCCCGAACCATGTCTACAAATTGAACAAAGCTCTTTATGGTCTCAAAAGCTCCTGCATGGTACGATAAGCTATCATCTTTCCTCATTGCTAATAATTTCACCAAAGGTTCGGTCGACCCTACTCTTTTTATACAATATCACGGGCACATATTTTAATTGTTCAAATTTACGTGGATGACATCATTTTGGGTCTACACATAAAAGTACTCAATCGCTTTGCAAAACTAATGAAGAAAAATTTTGAAATGTCCATGATGGGTGAACTTACGCTCTTTCTAGGACCGCAAGTTCATCAATCACCCCGTGGTATTTTCTTGAGTCAGCCAAATATGCCCTTGAATTGTTAAAAAATTTGAATGAAAACCCGTGACACTTATGCCACACTAATGACTCATACCAAGAAGCTAGACGATTTACATGGGAAATTAGTAGACCCTACCAAATACCGTTTTATTGGGTCTCTCATGTATCTAACAAATTAGCGAGACCGATATTGTCTTTGCCATTTATCTATGCTCCCGCTATCACCACGACCAACCGAAACCCACCTCTCTCGAGACTAAAAGAATCCTCCGATACATCAAGGAACCATTAACTGGGGATCCGGTATTCGAAGGATTCTCGTTTTGAACTAATCGCTTTTTCGATGCGATCACGCATGATGTTTAGATTCACGAAAAGTACTTTAGAGCACTACAATTTCTTGGTGATAAACCGTGTCCCGGCAATCGAAGAAGCGAGGATTGTACATCGTCATCAACCGGGCGTAATATGTAGCCATGTCGGCGTGTTGTGCTCAAGTCATCCGGATGATAACACAACTCAAAGACTATGGTTACGATTTGATGTAATCCCGATGTATCGCGACAATCGGAGTGCCATTGCGATCTCGTGCAACTCGCTTAGCACTCAAATCAAAGCACATCGATCTTCGCTATCATTTCATCAAGGACCACATGGAACAGGTACAGTTGAATTATACTTAGTGGTACGAATACCAATTGGCGATTTACTCACCAAAGCCTTGCCTCCCGCTAGGTTTAATGAGTTGGTCCACCGGATTGGTATGCGAAGGTTTCGACTCAAGAGGAATTGGATGAACTCTTAAAACAATTTTAAAACCAACAAACACCAAAATCTCGTTTGTAAATATTTTTCAATATATATATATATATATATATATATATATATATATATATATATATATATATATATATATATATATATATATATATATATATATATATAAAAAATATATATAAACCCCGATAAAACAACAAAAATATTCTTCTATCTATATTTCTTCAAACATGGCAAGTACATTTCTTCCAATAACACTCAAATCTTTCAAAATTCAGATTTTTTCGATCAAGTGTTGAGGGGAGAAAATAAATTTTAACTGCTTCAAAATAACCGTGTACTTGCATGTTACCTTATCCCGCTATTTCTTTAATAATGGTGGTGACATTTCGGTTTCATCGACACTCCTCGACTAAAATTTATAACCTTTCATTATTTCTTAAGTCGAGGGGGAGTGTCGTCAATGTTATTTCCAAGTATGCTTCGTTTGGTAACCAAAATGGAAGTTAATAGGCTTTGGATGAAAACGGAAAAGGTGGAGGGACTAAAGCATCAAAATCGAAAGTTATTTTAATAAAACATCCCACCTAATTCATTTATTTCACTTCATTTATTACTCACCAACCCAATCCCACGCATAAGATTTCATCTTCAAATCCGTGTTTCCGATCATCATTTTGTAAGTGATTCTATGTTTATAACAAGTTTTTAAACAATGGTTTTGATTTTTTGATAAATCCAACGGTTAAATCTTGAGACAATGTGATGTTTGTGTTCTACGCGTAAGTATAAGAACACTTAATCATTGGTGAGTGTTTGTGGTCAAAAAGATTGTGTCAAAATGCTTTAAAGACATCAATGATACTAATTTTATCCTCAAAACTAACCCAGAAACACGAATTGATCGTATCTGGAAAACTAGGGTTTATGCGTGGTTTGGGTGTTTTCAAATGAGAGTGTTTCTGGTTAAAAAATATTATTATATGAGGTTGCTTTTATATTGAATTGAACATATCCATTGCTAGAACGTACCCAGAAACACCCAAAATAACAGAATTGAAATTTAGGGTTCTTGTTCATACGATTTGGGCATTTTTTATTCATAACTTGTCTGATGTTAAAACTTGCATAAGACAACTTCATATGCCTCTAAGACTTCCCATAATGAGTTTGATGCAATTTTGATAACGCTACACGCGTTGTTCGGGGTCAAGGAAACTTCCTTTTCTTCGAGCAAGTTTTATAACACCCTAGGCAGTGAACCTAATCGTTGTAGTGTAGTAATTAGGTAAGCCACGGTATTGATATCGCTCTCTGGGAATAGGAATGCTAGTAAGGTTACTACGCTAAGGTTAAGGTTGAGGAAGATTATTTTGTATTTTTATATTTTATGAAATGGAAAGGTACGAATCTCGGTATTGGATTTGGGGGGGTTGGTATTTCACCGATTACTCTACTATTATCTAATTATCTAAACCAAGGTTGTGGGAGTCTATGTCTAATTAATGTGTGCTCGTATGATAGTTTAAAGATGTGTTTACTTAGGTTGTACTACTTCTTAATTATCTCCTATTGATGTTGAGTTGTCACGTCCTTATTCTTAGTTGCGTTGTGTGTCTAAAATTGTAGGGTATGCGTTTCTCCCTAACTCTTTGAACTTACCAAAGGGTCTCGTCTACAAAACCCACTAGGGATGATAAACTCTTACTCTAAGGCACTCTTTGGATAATTTAGCCTACAACTACTCGTAATCATATTCTAAGGTTCACAAAGATGAATCAAGCATTAAGTACACAACGAATGACCTATCGCATTACTAGATCATTGATCAACTAAGATAAGAAACAACCAATCAATATTCAATAATTAAGTTTCATACTTCCTAAGCAAACACACAAATAAATTAGTCGGACATGGAGAACATGCAAGCATACACACAAATAATCAAAGACATAATTGAATTAATGAAGTAAAATACTTATCTTGATGTAAGATAGGGTTTAAAACCCTAAAATACTGTACAAGACACCTTAGGTTCGGTTTTAGGTTTTTACCCAAAAGACTCTCTAAAACCGAAAAATTCGGATTCTATATATAAGATTACATATGCGACGGCGCCACCTTATGTTTCGTGGCGCCGCCGTGTCGCCGCCATTAGGGTTTCGCCTTGGCCGCGTTAACCTTGCGACGGCATCACCTTATGTCCGTGACGCCGTCCTCTTCGCCTTCGACGCCGTCTCGATTGCATCTAGGCCGCCCGAGTAGCGACGGCCTACTCTTTTACAACCGGACGCCGCCACTTGAAAATAAGAGTTTAGGGTTCTCGTCCGTCACAAAATCCTCTGACGGCGCCGCAATTAACACCGACGCCGCCGCCTTCTATTTTCAAGCAACTTTGAGTGTCTCAATTTTGACTTTGGCCATTTTCTTCATATATTCGCCTTTTCGTCCAAATAAGTGCCATTCCAAAGATTTTGCCTTCAAGAGACCTAAAAGTGAAAAGGAACGATATTAAGCAATAACGGATACAAAAGTGATCAAATAAGGGCTAAAACGACCCTCAAAATGGTACCTTTAAAACCTTATCAAATATCCCTACACTTGTTATTTGCTTGTCCTCAAGCAAATGTGCTTTTAGCCAATTAATTTATAAGTTTGGGGTCATGAAGCATTAATTCAAAACGGTCCACAACACATATAAGCCCCAAGAAAGTCATAACAAGCACGGAATTACATACTAGCACCTCACATGGGGTGTTTGGATACTCACATCTCTCTCGGTGTATATATGAAATATGACAAATAGGAAATGGAAGATAAACACTCATTAACCGGTCCTAGTACATAGATTACCATAGGCTTGAGAATAGATCAAACCTCCATCGCTTTGGCGTAAGCACCTAGGAAAGACTATCAAAGAGGTCTTTTAAAGGGTTGTAATGTTAGGCTTACGGTAGGGAAACAAGGGTTTGGTGGGATAGGCTATTTAGTGGTGGCAAGTCAAAAATCTCTATGTTAAATGCATACGAAGAATGGCGTTGCTAAGCCAAGACCCGACACTCTAAAACTCTAGGTAACGGAAATAAACAAACATAAATTTAAAGGATAGATGTAGGATGGTAGCCCGTATGTTGTTGTTGTTGTTTTTTTTTTTTTTTTTTATATATATATTTTTTTCTTTTTTTTCGATTTTTTTTTTCTTCATACACTTTTACTCTACCATCCTCTACGATAACATCAAAATAATAGGGATTTATAGGCATATCCCTACACTTGAGTTTTTATTACTCTAACACTAATTTGACCCGAATTGAAAAGATCAAAACACTTGGGGTACATTATTACGCAAACAAAGGGAATTTGAATTTAACGCCCTTCCGTCATTTCATAAACTTTAACTTTTCCCATGAATCCCAATCGTCCCAAAATCAGTATACAAAGGATATGACTCGACTTAGCAACTTATGCAAGCAACTAGATAATTGAACTAAGGGTTTAGGGTGATAACAAACATTTTCACTAAAAGTGAGTGCATAAGGGGTAGGCTAAGGCGATTTGGGTGTATATTTAGGGTAGGGTCTAAACAATGTTCTTCATTGATATTCCGAAAACCGAACATCACGAGAACCGCGAAAAGGATAGGCTCGAGGGGTTAACTAGGGTATCGTGTACTAAAGATGAGTACAACGCAAAGGTGTGGGGAATTACTCAACCGATATGGAAGAAGTAATTATATTACAGGTATCAAACAAGGGTTATCCTAATGCCTCTTATCATTTAGTTATTCCTAACTACACAAGTGTAGCCTCACTTGCGATCTCGGAATGCATCACAAAACAAGTTCTAGAATCTATTATACTACCGGTTCACACTCTAAGCATTGAAGATGAATGCTTTAATTCCTACTAATCTAAGGGCGATCCTCACATTTTGGTGGAATTTGGGTGGTAAAGGGTTTTTGTGCTAGTCATGCAACTTCCTATCCATGAGACGCTTTTGTTAAGACTAATGGCCCACTCTTATATGTCATGAAAAGTTATAAATTTGGTGCCAAAATTACCCTAACCGACATTTTCTCATGGTTTATTACACAATCACAATTGGACAAAGCAAATAGTCAAGGATAAGCATAGTTTCAAAGTTCCGCTTTATTTTCCCTCCCTACATTTAAACCCAACATTGTCCCAATGTTCCCCGAAAGTATCAAAGTTATGATAATGGAAGGTAATTAAAACGAAAGAAACTAATACTCCCGATTAGCTTGGTAGGATCCGTGTAAAGTGGTGGTTAAATCTTTTCAAGAAGAATTATTGCGTAAAAGCTCCTTCCAATCTTATGTAACTTCTTCTTGACAAACTAAACCTCGCACACTTGAAGAAAACGAACGAAACCTTCGTAAAATCGACGGTAATAATATATATAAGACTCGATTTAAACAAGGATATAATGCTTGTGGAATGGATGTTTACGCAATTTCTAAGAAAATTAAGACCGAAAATTCCAAAATTTATAAGTAGCTCGAAAACGAGAAAAAGTAATCGATGTTTTACTCCTTCCCGACGCCGTCGTTGCAATCCGACGCCAAGTTATCCCGACAAAACCGGTCTCGCGATTTTCTGGAAAAAATTCGAAAATTTACATCTTTAGAATCGGAAAATTTCGCAAAACATCCATTATGACTCGATATAAGCATTTGACTCGAACAAACAAACATAAATATCTTTTAGTTAATTGTTATTCTCATGTTTATGTTTCTTTTGAAAACGTGTGTAATCCTCCCTACACTTATCCCTCATGTAAAATACCTTTATATGCAATTAAGACGAGGTTAAAAACAAAATAAAGCATTTTTACAAATTTAAACATGAGGATAAACAATTTATAAAAGATATATGACTCTAACAAGCAAACAATTAAGCATGGGTTGCCTCCCACGAAGCGCTTTTCTTTATTTAAGAGTCTTGTAGCTAGACTCATAGTCGTGCTCCTACGCATCGATATACGTAAGTCTATCCTCAACAATGTCGTAAGGATCAAACTTATCATTCAAGTTCCTAGTAGTGCGCTCGGCTAAATATGTCTTTTCAAACTTCTCACCATCGGGATCATAGATTTGTATCCTAATGTGCTACTCCATTACCATCACTAGCGGTCTATCCCAATCCCACTTGTGTTCAGATTTCTCAACTTTCCACTTATTCATGACAAGGTTAACGGAAAGCTTCCTAGGAACTCGGTCATCTTCCTAAATACTAAGGCCCCCTCGAACGGGTTCACTTCCATGTCCCTAGCCATTTCTTTTCTTGAAAGTTGCTTTACTAACGAAGGTTTTATCTAGGTAAAAAGGTCTTTGGGGCCTATGATGTTCTTATCAATCCAAGGTCCATATCTAGAAGGCTCTCTATCCAACCTAATCTCTTGTGGGATTTCCTCATCCTTGTAGTATGTATGCTTTTTAACATCGTAAACGGATCTAGCACTCCCTCCCTACCACTATTTTGGACATCTTACAATCGATGATGGCACTAGCAGAGCTAAAAATCCTCTTCCAACTAGTAATGGGCATGTCGGGTCCTTATTCATGTCTAGCACATGAAAGTCACCAAAAGAGTCAACCTCCCACGTGTACTACCATGTCCTTTATTATTCCTACCGACATGCCACACTACCGTCCGCTAGACCTAAGATGGTTTCGTTGGTTCAATTTTACCTAAATTAAGGCTTCTATGGAGGACAACGGAACAAGATTGATGCATGATCCTAAATCGGCTAGAGCATCGAGTGGTTTGAAGTTCCAAGTCTACACGGAAGAGTGAATAGCCGGGATTGTCTAGCTTTTAGGTAAGTTGTTTCGCACAAAAGCGGACCCATGTTTTCCAAGCCTAAGTTCTAACTCATATTTTTCTTTTAAAGCATTATAATAAGGTGCATGAGCTAAGACTTCAAGAATCGGTTTTTCTTGATAGAGTTCCTTGTACTCCTCCTCTAAACTAGGTTTGGATTCTTAGCTGACGGGTTTCTCAAGAGTAGGCTCTACCAAAGGTGTCGGGCCTTGGTACCTCTTGGATGGCTTGGAACCCTTTTTGATAGCATTTACCGAGTGAACCGTCGGGTGGGAGGGGCATGGATGTGCACTCTCCCATGGTGAACTAAAACATGAAGTCGACGCAATCGAATTCACTTTTGGGTTCTTTATAGTATCACTTGGGAGTGCTCCAACTTCCCGCTCATTGAAGGCTTTTAAGAGGGCATCAAGCTTGGTTGTCATCTCGCTTTGTTTTTGCTTAAAATCGGCTTCAAGCTTATTCAATCGAGTTTCTTGGGATGACAAAATCTAGATGCAATTGCCTCAAGATTAGTGGGGTTCCCAGTATTAAAAGAATTGAACCTAGTAGGCGAACCAGATGAGCTTTGGGGTGTGCTTGAGTTTTGGTTCCACTTAAGGTTAGGGTGATTTCTCCATGAGGGTTGTACGAGTTTCCTAAGTTTTTTGTTCGGGTTTGAAAGTGTACCACTTCTCCCGCCTCCGCCGGCACGTATGGAGGCGTAGTCCGCAAAGCTTGTTCGGGAGCCTTGTGCAATCACGAGTGTCATGGGGACCACCGCATAACTCACAAGGTAGAGTGATTTGATTCACTTGACGTGAGGACTTAGGATTTTTGTAGGAACTCATGAGGAATCTAACTTGATCTTCAAGTTCGATCATCCTACGGTCGGAAGGAGGCAAGGAGATTGCCTTAACGGTTTTAGGCAGCTCACGGGGGTCATCCCAACTTTCGTTGTCATAGAGGGCGAGGTCCTCTATTATACCCCATGATTCTTCCGCGGTGAGATCACTAAGTTTGCCACCGGCCGCTTGGTCAATGGATCGCTTAGTGGGGAAGTTGACATGATCATAAAAGATTTGGACTTGGAGCCAAAGATTAATGCCGTGATGAGGGACTTTATGAAGTAAGTCCTTGAATCGAGTCCATGCTTCGTAGAGAGATTCACCTTGGAGCTGCTGGAACGTCAAGATGTCTCGCCTAAGTTTAGTGGTTCTCCCCGGTGGGAAAAATTGAGCAAGGAAGCGAGAGGTAAGATCATCCCAACATGAGATGGAGCCGGCGGAAGTCGCTCAAGCCAATTACTAGCTTGGTCCCGTGAGAGAATTGGAAGAGACGCAGCACGTGGTCTCCCGAGTAGTAGCATCAAGGTCGATGGAATCGACAATTTTGAGGAAATCCTCGATGTCGATTTGGATCTTCTGAACGAAGTCCATGGAATGCACATCCGCTTTGCACCAACCGGATGGTGTCGGATCGCAGGCCATAGTTTGGGCTTGGTCGGAAGCTCAATGGTGTTCCTATAGCCTAGGTGGCTTGGTCTTGAGTATTCACCAAGAGTACGGGCTCTTGGCGGGTCATTTGGCGGTGGGTTGATGAATGGTAGCGGGTTATCACCTTCCATGATGAAAAGTGATGAGGTTACGAACAAAGGTCACGGGAAGGGGGGATGACTAAGAAAAGCTAAAATGAGAAAATTTACTTGATATGAATCAAGCAAAGAACCTAAACGAAAGTGGACTACTAACTAGCTATTCTATTCCCGCAGCTGCGCCTAAAACTTGATAACGCTACACGCGTTGTTCTGGGTCAAGGAAACTTCCTTTTCTTCGAGCAAGTTTTATAAAACCCTAGGCGATGAACCTAATCATTATAGTGTAGTAATTAGGGTAAGCCACGGCATTGATATCGTTCTCTGGGAATAGGAATGCTAGTAAGAAGTTACTACGCTAAGGTTAAGGTTGAGGAAGATTATTTTGTATTTTTATATTTTATGAAATGGAAAGGTACGAATCTCGGCATTGGATTTGGGGGGTTGGTATTTCACCGATTGCTCTACTATTGTCTAATTATCTAAACTAAGGTTGTGGGAGTCTATGTCTAATTAATGTGCTCGTATGATAGTTTAAAGATGTGTTTACTTAGGTTGTACTACTCCTTAATTATCTCCTATTGATGTTGAGTTGTCACGTCCTTATTCTTAGTTGCGTTGTGTGTCTAAAGTTGTAGGGTATGCGTTTCTCCCGAACTCTTTGAACTTACCAAAGGGTCTCATCTACAAAACCCACTAGGGATGATAAACTCTTACTCTAAGGC
This sequence comes from Chrysanthemum lavandulifolium, assembly GCA_022545495.1. NCBI lineage: Eukaryota > Viridiplantae > Streptophyta > Magnoliopsida > Asterales > Asteraceae > Chrysanthemum > Chrysanthemum lavandulifolium. The sequence continues at coordinate 242,205,116 of CM040240.1, forward strand.
ACTCTTTGGATAATTTAGCCTACAACTACTCAGGTAATCATATTCTAAGGTTCACAAAGATGAATCAAGCATTAAGTACACAAATAATGACCTATCGCATTACTAGATCATTGATCAACTAAGATAAGAAACAACCAATCAATATTCAATAATTAAGTTTCATACTTCCTAAGCAAACACACAAATAAATTAGCCGGACATGGAGAACATGCAAGCATACACAAAATAATCAAAGACATAATTGAATTAATGAAGTAAAATACTTATCTTGATGTAAGATAGGGTTTAAAACCCTAAAATACTTGTATAAGACACCTTAGGTTCGGTTTAGGTTTTTACCCAAAAGACTCTCTAAAAAAGCGAAAATTCGGATTCTATATATAAGATTACATATGCAACGGCGCCACCTTATGTTTCGTGGCGCCGCCGTGTCGCCGTCATTAGGTTTCGCTTGGCCACGTTAACCTTGCGACGGCGTCACCTTATGTCCGTGACGCCGCCCTTCTTCTTTTCGACGTCGTCGGATTGCATCTAGGCCGTCCCGAGTAGCGACGGCCTACTCTTTACAACCGGACGTCGCACTTGAAAATAAGAGTTTTGTGTTATTTCCGTCACAAAATCCTCGAACGGCGTCGCGATTAACACCGACGCCGCCGCCTTCTATTTTCAGACTTTGAGTGTCTCGATTTTGACTTTGGCCATTTTCTTCATATATTCGCGCTTTTCGTCCAAATAAGTGCCATTCCAAAGATTTTGCCTTCAAGAAACCTAAAAGTGAAAAGGAACGATATTAAGAAATAACGGATACAAAAGTGATCAAATAAGGGCTAAAACGACCCCTCAAAATGGTACCTTTTAAAACCTTATCAAATTTCCATGGTTAGATATCTTAAGCGTAAATCTTAAAACTAGGGTTTAAGTCTACGCGTAAGTAATCTTACGCGTAAACTGTATGATGAGTTTTCATGCCATGATCTATTAAAGAATGGATGTATGTGTTAATATTGTTGCTATGATGACTTTATTTCGTGCCCGCTACACGTAAAAATTCGTAATCAAGGTCATTAGCAATCCACGACAAGGATCACCTTACGCGTGAGAAGGTTGCGCGTAAGAGAAATCTTACGGCGTGGCGCTTCTGCCGAAGGTTCTACAAAGGGACCACGCGTATCACAGCGAAGGATATGCGTGGCAATGACCTCACGCATAAGGTCTACTCACGAGTAAGCCTTACGCGTAGGTTTAATATACGCCCTACGCCGTAAGCTTTATGCATAAGGTCCCTTTTCACGCGTAATATTTCATACGCCGTAAGTAAGGATCCCACGCATAAGCTTACGCTCACGCCAGCATACTTATCATGTTTACGCATAAGCTACAATTTCTACGCCTAAGCCTAGATCAAACCTTCGTTATGAATCGTTACGCGTGCAAACTTGTAAATAAATGAATCATAACGTCACGAAACCAATAATGTCACTAATAAGCTTAAACGTTTGATATGTTGTGAAAAATAAGTGATAACATAAACTTTAAAACTTAAAAGTTAACTAACTCACGAAACTTATCACGACGTCATTGGACTATTGAACAAACAAGTGACTTTGGACTCGTAACAATCATTGACATTGCACATTCAATAAATAGACTTTAAAACCATCTATTGACTAATATTATGTCTTTCGATATGTTGGTTCTTTTGGTTAAATGTGTTTCAGATCACGACATGGAAGCTCAAATGAATGTGGATGCACCAAATGTTCTCACCATTGCTGATATCTTCCCGCATGGCTATCCAATGAAGATTGGAAAGAACAATCTCGAGTTGACTTTGAAACCTCACCGCTCGAATCTTCTTGTCTCATTACAAAGGATATTCAAGAACCATCCCTATCGTAACATGCTCACCAAATCTACCATCGTTCCCGAGATCTACATACACAATTCGGAATACAATGCAGAGGGTTAAAGGTCAAAGTGCGATAAAGATGACACTCAATCACAAACAAGTTACCATCACACATGCGCACTTAAGGGTTGTTCTCCTCATTCCCGACATCATACCACCAATTCTCTGCGCACCCATCAAGAGACTGCTCGCAATTTTTGATCGATATTGGGTGTGACGAAGCTTCGTGGGTTGTTAATAAGCATTCTCACATGGATCTTAAAACATTCCTCACCCTTGAGAACCCTCTATATCATCATCACCAAATCTATTTATGGTCTTGATAAAGGCTATGAGCATCCCAAGCTCATGGAACCGCAAATCTTTAGGCTCTAATCAACATGAAACACATCGAAATTGAAGCTCGATATGGGATGACATGATGACATTCCTCAAAAGCTTGGCTCAAAGATTCCTTATATCGGATATACTAAACTGTTGATCCAAAGAGCACTTGGATATAACCCCGATATCCCCAAGAGAATCAATGACCCGACAATCTTGACGTGTTGTCCGAACCCACTCTAACATCGATTAAGGAGTCAACTACCAAGAAACAAGGTGTTGTGTTGCGGATCTCCTTCTCTCGATGAACTCAAACGACTCTATTCTTATAAAAGATACATGGTAGTGTGAAAGAGAACAAAGTTGGCTTTCTTGATGAAAAATCTTCCGCACGCTGCAAGAAAACCGAAAGAGGAAGTGCAGGAAGTGCTATAAGCCGAGAGTTAGAGGAAGTTCCCAAGAGGAATCCTCCTCGTAAAGGACTGCTCCTTCTAAGGAAGTTGTTCTATTCCCATTCCAAAGCTTGAACCACAAAGAAAGCTAGTGGACGAAAGCTCAAGATACACAATCGACGAAGAGGTCTTCTACTCGAATCTGCAAAACCTCCTTCAAGAGCAAAACCTCCCACCACCGCTTATCCAATGAAAGGGAAGACTCGATGCTTGTGCCTTATGAAGAGGAAAGCTCGGATGAAGAGCCACTAGAAACCGATTACGGGAGAAAGTTCAAATTTGTTAGACTCCAACACGCTATGAAGAATTTGCCAAAGATCAAATGGGTGGCCCGAGCGGTCAAGTGGTGAAGTTCAACCTACACGGATCCCGATGCGTTAATCAACCGATAAGGAACCGTGCCACCACTCTTGAGCAACAAAAAGCAACAGGAAGAGTCTATTAAGTTTGACATTGAGGAACCAGATCTCGAGAAGTCCGAGAAAGATAAAGGCGATGAAGAAGCTAAGTCCGGAAATGATGAAGATGTTGATTATGAAAAGTTTCTTCTTGATAGTCCCGTGCGGTCTCGTGGAGAAAACGTCTCGAACCTCCTAAGGACCACGAATCTCCTCACATCTCATCTTCATCGACTTATCTTCTCATTCCTCACCACCACCATCTAAAAGAACAACAAGATCCACATCCGGATCGGTGAAGAAGCCAACCGCCTCTTGGATTTTTCAAGCTAAGACACGAATCGTTAAAGTCATCAAACAGTCGAAAAGAAAGACGTGCTCTACAAGAAGATGAATTTCTACCGATCGATTCAAGATCTTCATGATGAGAACAACAAGATGCAAGTTGAAAGGGAGTATGTCCGAAGCTCATGAAAGATGATCTTCAAGGGAAAATGGACGAGATGATCAAAGGATACACTCACAAGTTCCTTCTTGACGCCGCTCCTAAACCGACAAAGGAGATGTATACGAGACAACTTTATCCGAATCTCCTACATCCGCCAAGCAAACCATGAAATCAATTCCAATGAATGTGACATCAATCCAGTTGAACCCACAATCTTCTCGGATGATGAATTGGTGAACCGCTAGTAGCTCAAATGTCGAAACGCCTGCAACATTTGCCTCCCACGGCTAAATTGTTTGAAGCATTGCCGAATACCAACTCAGTCAAGATACGAGAAGAAGTCAGTAAGACCTAAACGTTCAAGAGACAGCGAAGACAAAGATCGGGATAAGGATAACACGCCCAAATGCCCAAGAAGTCGGTGAATCATCTTCTATGCAACCTCCACCCCAACAGACTACTGACTCAACAAAGGCCTCCTCCTCGTTCTTCTCTTGAAAACCTCAAGATTCTCGAGTTATCACCCCGCACTCGAAAACCGGTGATCATTTGAGTATACGGGTGGTGACGATGAAGAAGTCTCGAGCCCCAACAACAACCCATCTCTCCCGACACGCCCAAGAAACCGTAATCCTCCTCCGTGCCAAAGAAGATGAAGAAGAAGGCGCCTATGATCGACGCCTTATCATGGCTAGACGAGGATGATATCAATTTCAAGGAAATACGCTACATCTTTGACACTTCCATTCCAAAGACCATATACTCTAATCGCATAGCCATCGAGGAAAGAGCTAACCACATGTTCTCCAACAATGTGGCGTAGTATGACCGTGATGCAATTTGTATAGGATTCACCATTGGCCGTAACGCAAGAATCTACTACGTGTCGCCAGTTCGAAGTCTCAACATGAAGTGTTCAAGATTAAAGCAATCGTGGCCATTCAACATGTTGATCTTTCGCCTAAATGGGACTACACTTTTCTCAAGAATATCATGGTCAAAAGGCAAGACGAAAGGGATTATGCATTCTCTCAAGCGGACTTTGAGAATTTGTCTATCAACGACATTGAAGACATGTACCTTGCCAAAGTACAGGTCGCATGAGACAATTTTCAATTGAAGTACAACGTGAATTCACAAGTCCTTGCTTATCTTCATCGAAGCATAGTCATCAAAGAACGTGTAGAAGATCTCCACTTGCGGTTGAATCATATCGGACCGTGTCAACTTCACTCCACCTCATCTAGATCTTCCCGACATTAACCGCCTTTCACAACACACACTCATCACCAACCATTCGGAGTGGTTTACATTAGTGAAACACATCGCAATCGCTGATGGCGTGTAAAGATCTTCACAAGTTTGGGGATCACACATTGAAAAGGTTAGAGGCGGATTGGCTTATAGGTTGAAGGATATTCATGAAGGCATTGGGTCACAAAAGCGATGAAATTCCAAGGAAAGACGGATGTGAGGAGGATCATCGAAAGATTGATGAAAGGTTGTATCGACGGGACCGCCGTAACTCGGAGAGCTTTGTAGGCGGTCGTCCCGTGATTGCTCTCGCCGGCTATCAATGCCCGTTCGCATTCCCCGGTAACATTGATGGACTTCGGTACCCTTGAACCGCTTCTATTTCATAATATTTTGGATGTGTGATTTAATTATGAAAATGGCTTGCACGCATAACGATGTAGGTACAACCGCTCTTGTCAAGAAAGGACCACGTGGTATGCTTGATTGCCACAATCCTTATAAAAAGAGCTAAAGCTTATTAATTTTGAGTAAAACCTATCAAACCTTTCACTTTTAAAGGTTTTGCTCAAAAGAACAAGTACTTCCCGTATGATTTTCAAAACCTCAACCGTTTATATCACTTGTTGAGGGGAGTATTTGAATTAAAACTTTGTTCACAAATTGTTCACGAGTGGTCATCTTCCATAACACTCGAAATGGTCATATTTATTCTCAACTTTTCAAAAATAACATTTTATATGCCATTTTGAGGGAAGAAAATTATGTGATAAGGAATATGTTGTGTAAAGGCAAATGAATCTTTGTGCTATAGACTTAACCAACGAATTGACGTTATTAGCATTAGTAACTCGAAAAGACTTGTCCAGGATGGGTAATAATTTCAAGCTAGTTCGCTAGTAATGTAAACGTGTCTCGCAAAGGACTTGTCCGAGTAGAAAGTACCATTCAATTCATATGCTACTGGTTGTCACTTAGTGACGCCGGTATTGAAGATTAAAAGTCGTCATGGACCCAGTGGCGCATGCCCTAAACCTTCTTAGCCACTCAAGTTTCTCTCAAAAGAAGCTTGTTTCATTCTCACAGGGAACCCTACATAATCTATCGGCTTTCTCTTAGAGATAGCTGGTATTGAAGAAGAGACCTCTCCTAGTTTCCACTCGGAAAACCAAACGCACTATTGATTCTAGAGCCACGAGATTCATCAAAAGATCTCTTAGGTACACTTGACATTTCATCACTTGATGTTCAACAATAAGAACATCGGTGGTACGTTATCGAGTCCTTCACGATCTTAGCAACTGTCGAGAACATTTATGAGAGGTTCACATCCGTGATCCTCGGTGATTGAATGGAAACCCCGCGTGGTCAACATCAAACAACCCCGACGGTCACTTCGGTAACTCCCGTGGATTACGCTTAGTGTGTCTCAAACGGTCTATAGTCGTGAGGTGGCGCTTGGTGTACCTCGGCGCTCATCCGAATCAGGGTGTACTTCGCACATCGCGTTATCTCACTTGTGGGACTCCAGGTTCGAGAACGGCCTTTGTAAGAATTAGAGTTGTGTTTTCACACTATCTTGTTAACACTCTCGAAGTTCAAACTTGTAAGTTCGGAATCCGCTTATTACTAACCGTTTTCATGTTTACTTTATGGAAGCTCGGAGCGGAACGATCGTCGCGATTCTTCACATGTTCATGCCAACATCATTTCTAATGGAAGTTCTATCCAAAAGCAACACAAAAGTCGAATGATTCTTCGTCAATTCAAAGAATCTACAAAGTTAAAGACTTAAAGAACTTCACAAGATCGTTATCCAACGTTAAAGAGCGTGTGAGCATGTTGAAGAATGAAGTGGAGACATCAGAGCAATGAAGCATACCGAGCGCGACTTGATGCGAGACAACAACAACATACTATCACTACCATCACAAAGAACAATGATCAAAGAACAAAGTTAAAAGATGACGTCAATGCAAAACTGTTTAAAGAAAACAATTTCTCTACACTGGGGAGATTGTTCAAATCAAGGTAATTCTTCTCACAAGAAAGGAGAATGTCAGAAGACGTCAAAGCTACCATTACATCAACGCCTTCACCGTTCATATTCATTCATCACCAACACTTAGGGGGAGATTGTTGGAATCACTCCTAAACCCAAATCAAAGTGTTAATGATTCATATGTAATAGTTAGCTTAATTATGGCCTTTATATTTGTTATTAGACTTAAGCTTATGTAGAAGGCCCATGAGCTTAGGCCCAAGCCCATAGGAGAAAGGAAGGGACTAGGAGTGTTGCCCTAGCTTCCCTCCTATAAATACTATGTAATAACCCTCACTTGAGGGTTGGTTGTTCAATGCATTTCTCATTCACTCTATACGCTTAACCTTTCTCATTTTATACGTGCGTGTTTGTGTGTGTGTTGTTCATCCGCCTCTTTTCTCTTCTCTATTTCTTTCATTGAAGCTTGTGTTGTAAAATTAGTGACCTAACAAAGAGATTATGTCGAAGAATTACAATATACTTTTTCAAATATATCGATTTGGTACGTGAACTTTAAAAAAGTTGTGCAAATATAACGAACTTTTATAAGTGTTTTAATTTGGTACGTGATGATGACGTGTAATACATGAAAGTCTGACAAATGACACTATTTATAACGTGATACGTCATTACCACGTATCAAATTGAAACTCTTATTAAAGTTCGTTACATTTTTACAACTTTTTAAAGTTTGCGTACAATACATTTAGAAAAGTGTATTGATATTCTACGACTTAATCACATATTTAAAATGATATGTATTTATTTGTAAGTGCATTCTAATTACGTGGTTGTATTTGTGGTTATATATATTAGCAGTCGGTTACATAAACAAACCAAAATAACTTGATGATTTTATGCTCATTCACGAAACATGGTGATTGGTGAATCACTGGTCAAGATCATTAAACATAACTTCTGGCAGTTTATTCATTGAAAATGATGGTAAGAATATTTGTTTATATATATTGCTCTACCATTATTCATAACCTAAACAGTCAGAAGAAAAAGAAATAAACAAAACATATAGAAATAATGTCTTTAAAGAATGAAGGCGATGTGCATAAACTGATGGTAGATTGGACTATAGCTGTGGCATCTCTTCTGTATTGCCATGGTATTGGGATTTTAGTTGCAGAAGGCACAAGAAGATTTTTTGCTTTATTTCCAGTCATATTTCTCTTTGTATATCTTCCCTTCAATCTCAACACTATGTTCCTTTGTGGTCTCACCACTTTCTTTATGTCATGGCTTGGGAGCTTCAAGCTTATCCTTTATGCCTATGGTCTAGGACCTTTATCTTCAGATCCCACTCTCCCTCTTTGTCACTTTATACTTACTGCTTGCCTACCCATCAAGTTCATAAGAACTAACGAAAAACAATCTCATCGAACCACCATGAAATCCCCCGTAAATTATGCTCCTAAAGTTCTTCTTTTTATTGTTACGCTTAAGGCGTTCAGTTACAAAGACGGTCTTCATCCGTTTGTTACCACGTGTGTATATGCATATTGTATATTTTTCATGCTTGAGCTATTGCTAGCCGTGACAGCCTATCTAGCACGAGCCATGATTGGGGTCGAACTTGAGCCACAGTTTGATGAGCCTCACCATGCTACATCGGTACAAAACTTTTGGGGCAAAAGGTGGAACCTCATGGTATCTAGCATACTACGCCCTACTGTCTACCATCCTGCCCGCTCCATCTTTGGACATATAATTCCTGAAAGATGGGTTTCTGTGCCTGCTGTTTTCACAACATTTCTGGTGTCAGGGGTGGTGCATGAGTTGATATTTTACTATCTTGGGCGATTGACACCAACTTGGGAAATCACTTGGTTCTTTATACTACAAGGTGTGTGGGTTGGAATGGAGATTGTGGTAAAAAAGACAATGGGTCATTGGTTTAAGCCCACAACCAGTGTCGCCCGGTTTTACACGCTAACATTTGTGATGCTTACTTTGTTTTGGCTGTTCTTCCCACCATTCTTGCGGATAGATCCGTTTACGAGATCTTGTAAAGAGACCATGGCATTTGTAGGGTTTATTAAGGATGGCAAACTACACAATCCTAGTGAGTATGAATGTCCCTTTATATAAGGGCCAATTGCATATTTATGTATCTTACTTCACAAGTTTTCTAACTTTGTGTGGCGTATTAAAAAATTTTATTTTTGGTATATCATACTTTTTAATTTCTTCATTTTGATGTATCATAGACCGATTGTGTGTATCCATTTTACCATTTTACCCCTATCTCGATTAATTTGAGTATGTGAATGGTAAGGGTATAATGGTTAATTAGTAGACACAATTGGCCTATCATCATACACAAAGAAGACAAAATTTAAAAGTATGATATATTAAAAAGAATTTTTTTAATACGCTACACAAAGTTAGAAAACGTAATAAGTAAGATACGTAAAGATGCAATTACTCCTTTATATAAAAAAGCTCCTTTATATAAAAAAGTTGAATATGTTATATGTGTATATTGTTACTGTTCTAAGAAGGTTGGGTATGGTATCGTACAACCCATGTTAATCCGACATGTCACGTGCGTTGGACGGCGTTGTGAAGAAAATGAAGTGTGCAGGTTTTTTTATCGTTTTCTTTTCTTTTTTTTCTTTTTTTTTTATTAAAAGGTTGTAAAAATCGCTAGGCGCTAGTGAGGCGGTCGGGTAGGGCTTAGCGATTAATCGGTTAGGCGGAGATTAATCGTGGATTAATCGGATTAGAATTTTTATGCACAAAATTGTAATTTTAGATATTATATTATATTATATGTATGAGATAAGCATAGTGCATCAAAGTTCAGACATTTCAAGTGTTCAAATATAAACATAATACATAATTCTTCAAATTTCAAAGTCAATCATAGATATTACTCGGTTTGTTGACCATCTTTAAGCGATCTTTGACCGAATAATCAGTTTGTTGACCAATTTTTAAGCGTTTTTGTCCGATTTTTAAGCGATTTTGTTGACCAATTTTTAAGCAATTTTGTTTGATTAATCCGATTAGACTGATTTTGTTCGATTAATCGGTTTGTTGACCGATTTTTAAGCGATCTTTCACCAAACCGATTAAATAGTCCGATTATGATAAATCAAGACGCTTAGTGAGCGATTAGCGATTATGCGATGATTAATCGGCCGCCTGGACCGATTTTTACAACATATTATTTTAAACCTTTTAGAATTTTTAATTTGAAGTTTTAGTCCTTTTAAATTTGATAGTTTGTAATTTGTTTTAATGTAACTAGTTATAATACCCGTGTACGCACGGGGTTTTGACAAAAAAAATTATTCTGTAGTAATACGGAATATTGTGTCTTTATAGGTAATTGCATATAATTATATAGTCATAAGTTTCATGCACGCACGAAGTTTACACATAAATCAATTTTATTTTAACATTTTAGTTCAGTATATACACATATAAGAATTTACCCATGAAAATTGTGTATAAGTACAACTAATACTTATGCACGAGTTTTTCATTATGCATTAATAACCATTAGAATTTGGTAAAATATTTGTAAAAAATTCTGTTAGGTAACTCAAGATTTAATTTTATTTAGCTGCCAAAGATGTTGATGTTATTATTTAAATTTCACTACTGATATTATGTTGTACACATGATAAAAGTTTAATAACACATAATGAGCGTTGATAAAACTAAAGTATGTTGGGTTTTAGGTTCCACTGATCAAGAATTATTCTAAGTATGGAACCACTGCTAGAGTAAATGTAACCACGGCTAGAAGAAGGAATCCACTACTTGAGTTAAACCACGGCTAGTAGTATAGTGAAACCACGGCTAATGTATTGTAACCACTGCTAGTCTGTTTAGTCGGTTTAATATTTTGTATTAGATAAATATGGAAAAGATATTTATCTTGTAGGTTACGTATTGTATTATGTAAAGGACTCCTTAGCCTATAAAAGGAGGTTCTAGGTTAGATTAGATATATGTGTGTTTTGATATATCTAAGGTCGATACACTTCAAGGTTGTAAAACCCTAATACTGTTTAGAGTATTCGTTATTAATATAATTGAGGTGTTTAAGTGTTATTACTGTTCTTCTTCTTAAGGTTAAATATTATATTCCACATAATATTTAATAAGTAATTGTTAAGTCGGTTTCTATAAGGATCGTTTGCTCAACTGGGATCAACAAGTGCTATCAGAGCTTGTGATCTAGAAACTGTGATCAACAAGAAGTCTAGTTAAGTTCAATTTAAGAAAAGTTAAGATGTCTGACGAAACTCACATGGTTACTGCATCAAAGGTGCCCATGCTAAAGCAAGGTGAGTATCAGGTATGGAGAATGCGAATGAAGCAATACATTCGCATGATTGACTACACCATCTGGGATGTTGTTGAGAATGGTGATACTCTTCCTAAGAAGGGTGATGATGGTAATGATATAAGCATTGTTAGTGAGGTTGACAAGGCTAGAAGAAAGCTGGAGATTAAAGCTCATAGTATTCTCAGTATGGGAATACCTAATGAGTATATGCATTGGATTTTGAGCAATATGAGACAACTAAGGAATTAATGGATGCCATTGAAACAAGATTTGCTTGTAATGAAGCTACCAAGAAATCCGGAAAAACATGCTCAAGCATCGACTGAAAACTCCATCGCACTCGGTCGAGAAAACTTGATGGCACTTATAATGATGCAAACCGATCGGTCAATTGAAATTGGTGGACTACAAAGTTGCTCAAGAAGATATAAATCTCAAGTTCATCAAAAGTTTGTCACACGAATGGGTCATGCATACTGTTGTGTGGAGGAACAAAGATGACTTTGGAAAAATGACTCGGACAATCTCTACAACAATGAAAAGTTTATGAGTCCGAAAAGAACATAGTGACTCATCCTCATCAACACGAACATTGCTTTTGTGTCTACAGGGCACATAAATTCTCGGGATGTTTCCACCATCGCTTATGAAGTATCCACTACTATTGCTAATAATACCCTTGTTAGTGGTAATGTTAGTGATGGTGCAATCTGTGCTTTCTAGTGACCTTACAACCGATTATTCTTGTACTAAATCGGATCTGGATCCAATTGATCTTGATGAAATCAATCTTGATGGCAAATGGCAATGTTAAAGCGCAAGCTAGGAAGTTCTTGAGGAGGACGGTAGAGGTCAAATATGATGGTCAAAGAAGAGTTGGATTTGACAAAAGCAAGATGGAGTGCTTTAGCGCAAGAAGAAAGGTCACTTTGCTGGGGAATGTCGAGCTCTAAGAGGATAGAAGGCATCAAGAAGGATCTTGAAGAGCCTGCTTTCTTCTTGACATTGGTTGCTCAAGATGGTATTGGTGATTATGACCGGGTGATCAGTTGAAGAAGGTCCTAATGATGCTTTTCTTGCTAGTGAAGCTTCAAAAGAGCATAACTTTGCTCTAATGGCCTATGCTTCATCTTCCGGTTCGATTCGAGGTATCTAATGATTCTAAAAATTCTACTTGTTCTTTTAAATCATGTCAAGATAACTTAGAATCTCTTAAAGCTATTAACGAGAGTCCGAGAAAAGAGGTGAAAGACTTTCACTAGATAACTTAGGATATAAAGTTGGTCTTGAGAGTGTTGAAGAGAAACTTAAATTACGATTAAATGTGAGTTTGAGTATGTAGATAAGATTAACATACTAGGTGGTGAAATTGATCTAAAAGACAGGAAATTAAAGTGTTAAACGAAACTAGAAGAAGCGAGAGAGTGTAAAACAAGAAGCCCTAGAAGAAAAAGAAAAACATGTTGTTAGGGTTGCTAAAACACAATATGCTTGATTTAGTAAATAAGCCAATTGGACAAAAATTGTTCAAAGATGGTGCTGGCCTAGGTTACAACAATATGCCACCACCTCTCTTATGAAACATGCACCACCAACAAAGAATCGTCATTTAGCGGTGAATTCGGTTTCAACAAACCTGTAGGAGAGATTTGTAAGATCGAATCACCTAAGATAGGTTACGATATGTCATCGATGGTCCGATTATTGAGGATTGGTAATCGATTACGAGGAAGATAGGTGCGAATCAACACGATCCGAGAAGTTAGAAAATGTTAGGTGCATTGATTCTAAACAAGCCAATCTTATGCCTAGATTTGGAGCACCAATTTCTAGGAAAGTGGTAGATTATAAAGAGGTACCTAGGGAGCAGATGAAAAGATACATACCTAGGGGTGTCGAGAAACTTCAATGGCCTAATTTCAAATAGATTAGGAGATGAGTTTCAATGTGTCAAGAAGGCTTGTTTTAAATGTGGTAGTTTTGAGCATCTTCAGAGAAATTGTTATAATAACCAACCACAAGTTTGGAACCATTGGAGGAGGGTAAATCGTCAAAATTTTTCAAAGAAAACAATCCCTCATCCTAATAAAAATATGGTTCCCAGAGCAGTGCTAATGAGGAATGGTAAAACAAAATCTATAATCACTGCTGCACCCAAATAGGTTCCAACCACTGCTAAGCAAAACGTATCCACTGCTAAGCAAATCTGCTTTCCCTTTGCTAAGCGTAATATCACCACTGAAACAAAAGAAGTTTTAACTATTCCCAAGGTGATAACTAACACAGTGGTTAGAAACCATTGTTATGCTGTAAAGGCCTCAGCTAGCTGGCAATGGAAGCCTAAGACCAAGGTTTTACACAATGCAAGTAATGCATCAATGGACCTAAATAAATTTGATTATATTGATGTACAGGGCATACCCAAGTCAGTATTGGCTTGGGTCCATAAAAGGAACTAATTTGTTTAACTCATGTGCAGGGAAATCTACAAGATGAACTACAAGACAAAGGAATTTTTGATAGTGGTTGCTCTAGGCACATGACATGGGCTGGGAGCAACCTTGAAGATTTTGAAGCTTATGATTGAGGTCATGTGGCATTTGGCAATGATCCAAAGAGAGGAAAGATAGTTGGCAGAGGAACCATCAGAACAGGAAAGCTGGACTTTGAGAAGGTTTATTTGGTACAGGGACTAAAGTACAATTTATTCAGTGTTTCTCAAATGTGTGATAAGAAAAATTGGGTACTTTTGGGGAAACTGAGTGTGTGGTGTTGTCTCCTGATGAAAGGACTTGCTTGCAAAAGAAGATTTATTATTTAGTCCTTTGTAGAGATTTGTAAACCCTAATCCTCTAGTATATAAAGAGGACATACGGTGTAGGTTTTATTAATGTATGTCTTCCATATTGTAGTCAAAGGTGTGTGTGTGTGTTCTAGGGCGTGGTTTATTATAAACGCCTAGAACTAGTTTAGTTATCCCTAAGATCGAAGGTTTCTTTGATCCCTGTTACAGTTAGGTAACACGTTATATTCTGATCAAATATAATTGGGGAAGATGTGGAAAAACCTTGTGTCAATAACAAAGTGTTCTTATGTTTATTCCGTTGTGCAATGGTATATCTTTGTTATTGTTAAACCCTAGAGCTTACAAACGATCACGAAACTATCTTCATCACGTTTTTAGTTTCCACAATTTATCAGAGCTTGGGGAGCTCGTTACCTAGGGATTCACAAGGTTTCTTGGCGAAAAAGAAAGAAGAAAATCGAGTATACGCAAAATTCGCAACTTTCTGCAGCACTGTTTTAAAATCGCGATAACTTTTTCGTTATCCGTTGGATCATGACGAAATTTTTGGTGGACATTCTCTATATATTCATATAACTTTTCACCGGAGGGATTGTCAATTGGAGCTTTCAGGAAAAAGTTATACTATCTCGAAGTCTGCTGCTGAAGGGTTTTACCGAAATTTCAATTTTTTGGGTTTTCATGCATATTCAACTTCTTGAATTTGTTTTACTTGTTCTAATTCTTGATGGAGGTTGTTTATACATTGTGTGGTGTTTATGATTCATGGTTAGAAGCAGATTTGATAGTGTTTTTCGTAACCACTGCTAGTATTTTTCGAAACCACTGCTAGTGTTTTTCGTAACCACTGCTAGTATTTTTCGAAACCACTGCTAGTGTTTTTTGTAACCACTGCTAGTATTTTTCGTAGCCACTGCTGGGCTTCTCGAAACCAATGCTAGTATCTTTTTAACTACTGCTGCCTATACAAAGTTTCTACTGCTTATATTCCATATTTGTTGATAACAAAAAGGGGAAGAGATGTTGAAGTGGCGTAGCATGGATTAAGGGGCAGACAAATAAAGACAAGAGTGTTTCATTCATGGTGAGATTTAATTATCTCAACTTCTGCTACTTCATCTAGGAAAGTTCGTACAAGAACTGTGTTTGTTTTGTCATCATCAAATAGGGGAAGATTGTTGGGTTTATTGATTCGATGATACAAAACAATAAAGAATGAAACATCAAGGGATTAAAGTGACAAGAAGGAAATCTAATACAAAACAATAAAGAATGAAACATCAAGGGCTTAAAGTGACAAGAAGGAAATCTACAAAAAGATGAATGGACTTGCTTACAAAAGAAGATTTATTATTTAGTCCTTTGTAGAGATTTGTAAACCCTAATCCTCTAGTATATATAAAGAGGACATGGGATGTAGGTTTTATTAATATATGTTTTCCATAATGTAGTTAAAGGTGTGTGTGTGTGTTCTAGGGCGTGGTTTATTATAAACGCCTAGAACTAGTTTAGTTATCCCTAAGATCGAAGGTGTCTTTGATCTCTGTTACAGTTAGGTAACACGTTATATTCTGATCAAATATAATTGGGGAAGATGTGGAAAAACCTTGTGTCAATAACAAAGTGTTCTTATGTTTATTCCGTTGTGCAATGGTATATCTTTGTTATTGTTAAACCCTAGAGCTTACAAGCGATCACGAAACTATCTTCATCACGTTTTAGTTTCCACAATTGGTATCGAGCTTGGGGAGCTCGTTCCTAGGGATTCACAAGGTTTTTGGCTAAAAGAAAGAAGAAAATCGGTATACATAAAATTCGCAACTTTCTGCAAAGACCTTTTTTTAAAATCGCGATAACTTTTTCGTTATCCGTTGGATTATGACGAAATTTTTGGTGGACATTCTCTATATATTCATATAACTTTTCACTAGAGGGATTGTCAATTGGAGCTTTCAGGAAAACGTTATACTATCTCGAAGTCTGCTGCTGAAGGGTTTTACAAAAATTCGATTTTTTGGGTCTTCATGCATATTCAACTTCTTGAATTTGTTTTAATTGTTCTAATTCTTGATGGAGGTTGTTTATACATTGTGTGGTGTTTATGATTCATGGTTAGAAGCAGATTTGATAGTGTTTTTCGTAACCACTGCTAGTATTTTTCGAAACCACTGCTAGTGTTTTTCGTAACCACTGCTAGTATTTTTCGAAACCACTGCTAGTATTTTTTGTAACCACTGCTAGTGTTATTCGTAACCACTGCTGGGCTTCTCGAAACCAATGCTAGTATCTTTTTAACTGCTGCTGCCTATACAAAGTTTCTACTGCTTATATTCCATATTGGTTGATAACAAAAAGGGGAAGAGATGTTGAAGTGGCGTAGCATGGATTAAGGGAAGACAAATAAAGACAAGAGTGTTTCATTCATGGTGAGATTTAATTATCTCAACTTCTGCTACTTCCTCTAGGGAAGTTCGTACAAGAACCGTGTTTGTTTTGTCATCATCAAATAGGGGAAGATTGTTGGGTTTATTGATTCGATGATACTAAACAATAAAGAATGAAACATCAAGGGCTTAAAGTGACAAGAAGGAAATCTAATACAAAACAATAAAGAATGAAACATCAAGGGCTTAAAGTGACAAGAAGGAAATCTACAAAAAGATGAAAGGACTTGCTTGCAAAAGAAGATTTATTATTTAGTCCTTTGTAGAGATTTGTAAACCCTAATCCTCTAGTATATAAAGAGGACATGGGATGTAGGTTTTATTAATATATGTCTTCCATAATGTAGTCAAAGGTGCGTGTGTGTGTTCTAGGGCGTGGTTTATTATAAACGCCTAGAACTAGTTTAGTTATCCCTAAGATCGAAGGTGTCTTTGATCCCTGTTACAGTTAGGTAACACGTTATATCCTGATCAAATATAATTGGGGAAGATGTGGAAAAACCTTGTGTCAATAACAAAGTGTTCTTATGTTTATTCCGATGTGCAATGGTATATCTTTGTTATTGTTAAACCCTAGAGCTTACAAACGATCACGAAACTATCTTCATCACGTTTTTAGTTTCCACAAGTTTTAAAAAGGCTTCAAAAAATTTAGTTATGCAAATTATGATATCTCGATTTTATAAAATACAGGAAGAGATCTCACCATCATTTAACAAAGCGGCTAGGTATGAAAATGGAAAACTATTTCAATACCATTATATAAAATATTTTATAAAATATGAAAATGGAAAAGTTTTTACCTCACCATATTTATATTGAAGTTACTTATTCAAAGTGCATTATAATTTTTTATTGATTCATCATTTTTTGTACTTTTTAATTTTCTTTTGTTTGTTGTTATCTAGGATCTGATGGCCAGAGATTGGATCATTTGGTGGGTTAGCTTGCTTTTGCTTCCTTAACATTTTTCTTAGCTTTCAATGCTCTTTTCATGTACAGATTTTTGTAGGATTTAATCCACTAGTTATGCGGATGTCATCATTAAGAGTAAGTACTGAGGTTCATGAGTTTAACGGTGCATTTTTAGGATATCAGGTACAATGCAAAGTTACATCAATGATCGGTCATGTTTTTAGGTTTATTTTCCTTCAAAAGCATCATTGAATTTTATCTATATTCTTTCACTCAATTGTACATGGTTTTCAAAAGTTGCAAAAAATGATGATATAGATTCTTATGTGGGCAACTATATCAGACTATCAGTAGTCCATGGGCTCATGGCTCTCATGCAATTCTTTTTGAATGTATACATCAAGAACTCTAAATAGAAAATTTGCATGATCTCAGACTACTTTATCTGATTGCTACCATGTGGCCATTAGACATTAGACTATAAACTTGCGACGATTGCCACCTAATCATATTAAATTTGGTTGTATTTGCAACGTACATTTTTGTCAGTTTTGCTTAAGATATTATTCTTTTGACTAATATAAAGATTGATTTCAATTGTTTTAGTTTTGGTACCCGTTAAACATTATGCAATTTATTCAGTGTTTCTCAAATGTTTTATTACCTAACTTGATAATTAATTGATCATATTACTTAATTTTGTAGAAAATGAAAAGTTCATTTCTATCATATAGACTTAACGTCATTCTTTTAAATGATACAGGGTAGTTTTGTTGCATTTATATTGTAAAATTAATGCTAGTTTGAATATATAGTTAAATAATTACTCACTTTATGGGAGCACTAAAAATTCTTGGCAAATCATGCATGAGTAAGGCTGGATGTCAAGGAGGTGAGTCACTTATCTTACACCTCAGTGCTACATCAACTTTGTCTTTCCTTTCACTTCCCTTCACCTCCACTCCCCTTTTTTGTGGGCAGGGATACCACATATTAACCTTTTATTAAAATACCCACTTCATACATATACCCCACTAAATACCACACACATACTCATAAACAAAACAAAAAACTATAAAAAAATACCCCCGGCCCCACATCACACCGAAGTAAACTCGGTGAGTGCTTCACCTTAAGTTGTCTTGGGTTCGAGAACTAGCGCGTGACTTTTTCTTTGACCAAGAGGTTCACGTGTGACTTTGGAAGTCACATACGCAAAGTCACCCCTTTGCCGAGTAGCCTAAGGATCTATTGTGCAATATATTTACAATGAGAACAATAAGAAACAAATCAAAGGGGTTAAATAAGAGGAATGACAGAATTGTAAATAGCACAAGATTTTATTTAAAGCATAAGGGCAAAAGGGTAAACTGGACCTCATACTTTTTAATCGTCATTTTCGCTATTCATATTTGCCATAACCGATTATCTGGCTTTTTCCACCACTGCATCATTATCAAGAATTAAAAATGTTTATATCACCATTACAGGGATAAAAATGTGACAAAAATTCTAAAATGCTATATGCATCTTCATTTTTGAGCTATACACCTTTATTAATAAAGTTCTTGCATCTTTATTACTCAGTATTAAAATTCATGCATTTCTGTAACAATATCGAAGCATGCAATATTCATAAACTTATCATGCATCTTTTTTTGTTATCTATTTTTATCATCTAGTAACCTTTCCAAAAATCCACCATGATCCAAATACTCATCCACACATTTTCATGCTTTCACTAATATCCACCATGATGCAAATTTTCATGCTTTCACTGCAACGAAAGTTTTTTGTACAACGTGTTTTATTTCTGACAAATTAAATATATATATATAGCTTGTGGCGTATGTTGAATACGCTTCAAAGTTTTTTGCTTACTGTTTTGATTAGCCTTTCAATATAGACTGTACGCTTCAAATTAAATATAGCTTGTTCGCAAACACAAACTACATTAAATGGGCTTTATCAAAACTCTTTTGTAAGCTAATTTGAGAAGAAAGAACGCAAGAAAAAAAAATAATAAATAAATAAAAATAAATAAAACTTATGTTATGTGGGGCAGTCGAGAGAGGTATCAACGACACCTATCATGTTCATGTTAAAAATATATAAATAGCCACTTCAATAAAAAAGATTAAAAAATAATAATAATCTCATTTTTCCCAAACAATTCAACTAAAAAAGAATATGTAATAAATGATAATGATTATTTATAATGATTCATCTATGGTGGTGTGGCTCTCTTAAATTGAAGGGGTAGAAACCCACAATGCCTTCTTTTTTTTTTTTTTTTCTTTTCAGGTTTCGATGTATATAGACAAACTCGTTTGACGACTGTTAGATCTCTTTCAATCATTGTTTTCATATTAATGACATTTAATTAGAAAATGAAGGATCGATTCTTTGACCCATTTAAATAGTCAATTTCATAAAAAAGTTTGGACAAAAATGCCCCTTATCCTATCTTGAAATAATTGATAATTGGTCCGAATTATTTATTAATCATTCTGATTTCACACACTCTATTTTATGCAGTAAACAGTTGTAAATATATAACAGTATATTTATTATACTTGTACATTAAAGTGTGTTATTTAGAGTGTACAAATCACAACTTTTCTTATTTTAACTAATCTTCTTATTTGATCATAAATCATGCATCCATCGCTAAAATAAATAATAAAGATGAGACTTTTAGAGTTTCTTTTACTCATTTAACTATTTAAGTGGCAACAATATTAGTGAATATGGAAAGGCATGTACGATGTACAATTATGCTAAATGAAAATGACGTGTCAAAGCTAATAAATTTTATACTACGATGGGCGCCTTCGAATTCATTGTTATCGTATGTTCGTTCGAATATGAAGGGCTAGTAATGAATTGAGTATCGGGTAAACTTAACTCACACTACCATCTTTAATTTAATTGTGACCAACGCTCACATGAAAAGTTGTCCAACTTCGATTGGAACCATGATCAAAAATCATTTTTTATTTTAAACTATTTATCGTCATCGCTGTGTGCTAGCACCCTACTGGTATGAATAATACGTTGGATGGATTCTTACTCTTGCATTTTACGTCGTGGACATATTATATTATTATGTGTTCATATCATAACAAACCAAGCCTCTTGCAAACATCGGACTTCATTGTTAAAGAAGATTTTAAGTGCCAATGACAATATATATGACACGCGATAGGATTGCACGTGAATGTACTAGTGAAGTATTTAAGGATGTCACATCTTAGTTAAGAAGGACTGTTTAGTCGGTTTAATATTTTGTATTAGATAAATATGGAAACAATATTTATCTTGTAGGTTACGTATTGTATTATGTAAAGGACTCCTTAGCCTATAAAAGGAGGTTCTAGGTTAGATTAGATATATGTGTGTTTTGATATATCTAAGGTCGATACACTTCAAGGTTGTAAAACCCTAATACTGTTTAGAGTATTCGTTATTAATATAATTGAGGTGTTTAAGTGTTATTACTATTCTTCTTCTTAAGGTTAAATATTATATTCCACGTAATATTTAATAAGTAATTGTTAAGTCAGTTTCTATAAGAATCGTTTGCTCAACTGGGATCAACAAGTGGTATCAGAGCTTGTGATCTAGAAACTGTGATCAACAAGAAGTCTAGTTAAGTTCAATTCAAGAAAAGTTAAGATTTCTGACGAAACTCACATGGTTACTGCATCAAAGGTGCCCATGCTAAAGCAAGGTGAGTATCAGGTATGGAGAATGCGAATGAGGCAATACATTCGCATGATTGACTATAGATTGACAAGGCTAGAAGAAAGCTGGAGATTAAAGCTCATAGTATTCTCAGTATGGGAATACCTAATGAGTATGCATTGGATTTTGAGCAATATGAGGCGACTAAGGAATTAATGGATGCCATTGAAACAAGATTTCTTTGGTAATGAAGCTACCAAGAAATCCGGAAAAACATGCTCGACATCGACTTGAAAACTTCACCGCTCTCGGTGGATAAAACTTGATGGCACTTATAACAGATGCGGCGATCGGTCAATTGAAAATGGTGGACTACAAAGTTGCTCAAGAAGATATAAATCTCAAGTTCATCAAAAGTTTGTCACCTGAATGGGTTGTGCATACTGTTGTGTGGAGGAACAAAGATGACTTTGAAAAAATGACTCTGGACAATCTCTACAACAATCTGAAAGTTTATGAGTCTGAAAAGAACATAGCTGACTCATCCTCATCAACACAGAACATTGCTTTTGTGTCTATAGGGCACATAAATTCTCAAGATGTTTCCACTGCTGCTTATGAAGTATCCACTACTATTGCTAATAATACCACTGTTAGTGATAATGTTAGTGATGATGCAATCTTGCTTTCCTAGGCGACCTTACAACCGGTGTTACGATTACTAAATCGGGATGCGGATCAAATTGATCCCGATGATCTTGATGAAATCAATCTTCGGTGGCAAATGGCAATGTTAACACGCAAGCTAGGAAGTTGTTGAGGAGGGCGGTAGGCGGTCAAATATGATGGTCAAAGAAAAGTGGATTTGATAAAAGCAAGATGGAGTACTTTGACCGCAGAAGAAGGGTCACTTTGCTGGGGAATGTCGAGCTCTAAGAGGTTAGAAGGCATTAAGAAGGCTCTTGAAGAGCCTTTTTCTTGACATTGGTTGCTCAAGATGGTATTGGTGATTATGGTGAAGTGATCAGTTGAAGAAGGTCTTAATCTTGCTTTTCTTGCTAGTGAAGCTTCAAAAGAGCGTAACTTTGCTCTAATGGCCTATGCTTCATCTTACGGTTCGATTCGAGGGTATCTAATGATTCTAAAAATTCTACTTGTTCTTTTAAATCATGTCAAGATAACTTAGAATCTCTTAAAGCTATTAATGAGAGTCTGAGAAAAGAGGTAGAAAGACTTTCACTAGATAACTTAGGATATAAAGTTGATCTTGAGAGTGTTGAAGAGAAACTTAAATTCTGTATTAAATGTGAGTTTGAGTATGTAGATAAGATTAACATACTAGGTGGTGAAATTGATCTAAAAGACAGGGAAATTAAAGTGCTTAAACAGAAACTAGAAGAAGCAGAGAGTGTAAAACAAGAAGCCCTAGAAGAAAAAGAAAAACATGTTGTTTTGGTTGCTAAAACACAATATACTTCTGATTTAGTAAATAAGCTAAATGGACAAAAATTGTTCAAAGATGGTATTGGCCTAGGTTACAACAATATGCCATCACCCTCTCTTATGAAACATGCACCACCAACAAAAGAACTGTCATTTAGCAGTGAATTCAGTTTCAACAAACCTGTAGGAGAGATTTGTAAGACTGAATCACCTAAAATAGGTTCTGATATGTCATCTGATGGTCCAATTATTGAGGATTGGTAATCAGATTCTGAGGAAGATAGGTCTAAATCAACACAGTCTGAGAAGTTAGAAAATGTTAGGTCTGTTGATTCTAAACAAGCCAATCTTATGCCTAGATTTGGAGCACCAATTTCTAGGAAAGTGGTAGATTATAAAGAGGTACATAGGGAACAGATGAAAAGATACATACCTAGGGGTAATCATAGAAACTTCAATGGCCTAATTTCAAACAGATTAGGAGATGAGTTTCAATGTGTCAAGAAGGCTTGTTTTAAATGTGGTAGTTTTGAGCATCTTCAGAGAAATTGTTATAGTAACCAACCACAAGTTTGGAACCATTGGAGGAGGGTAAATCGTCAAAATTTTTCAAAGAAAACAATCCCTTATCCTAATAAAAATATGGTTCCCAAAGCTGTGCTAATGAGGAATGGTAAAACAAAATCTATAATCACTGCTGCACCCAAATGGGTTCCAACCATTTGCTAAGCAAAGCGTATCCACTACTAAGCAAACTGTTTCCACTACTAAGCGAAATATCACCCTTTGAAACAAAAGAAGTTTTGACTATTCCAAAGGTGATAAGCGACACGATGGTTACAAACCATTTTATCTTTGTAAAGGCCTCGACTAGTGGCAATGGAAGCCTAAGACCAAGGTTTTACACAATGCCGATGTGCATCAATGGACCTAAATAAATTTGATTATATTGATGCACAGGGCATACCCAAGTCAGTATTGGCTTGGGTCCATAAAAGGAACTAATTTGTTTAACTCATGTGCAGGGCAATCTACAAGATGAACTACAAGACCAAGGAATTTTTGATAGTGGTTGCTCTAGGAACATGACATAGGCTGGGACCAACCTTGAAGATTTTGAAGCTTATGATGGAGGTTATGTGGCATTTGGCAATGATCCAAAGGGAGGAAAGATAGTTGGCAGAGGAACCATCAGAATAGGAAAGCTGGACTTTGAGAAGGTTTATTTGGTACAGGGACTAAAGTACAATTTATTAAGTGTTTCTCAAATGTGTGATAAGAAAAAGCTGGGTACTTTTGGGGAAACCGAGTGTGTGGTGTTGTCTCGATTTTAAAATGCACGATGAGAAATATGTGCGATTAAGAGTACCTAGGAAAGAAAACATATATTGCTTTAACATGAAAGATGTAATTCCTAATAGGTCCTTAACTTGTTTGTTTGCTAAAGCATCTGTTGATGAGTCAAAATTATGGCATAGAAGGCTAGGTCACCTTAATTTCAAAACAATCAATAAACTGGTAAAGGGCAACTTAGTGAGAGGGTTATCTTCTAAGGTTTTTGAGTGTAATGGACTTTGTGTGGCTTGTCAGAAAGGAAAACAACATAAAGCCTCTTGTAAGACCAAGACTGTAAACACCATTACACAACCACTGTTTATGCTTTATATGGACTTATTTGGACCTACCTTTGTTAAAAGGTTGAACCATAAGCAGTACTGCCTAGTTATTACTGATGATTATAGTAGATTCTATTGGGTATACTTCTTAGGTGCTAAGAGTGAAACTAGTGAGATCCTCAAGAGTTTCATTACTAAGATAGAAAATCAAGTAAACCACAAGGTCAAAGTAATCAGATGTGATAATGGAACTGAGTTTAAGAATGATGTAATGAATCAATTTTGTGTTGCTAAGGGTATAGAAAGACAGTTTAGTGTTGCTATGACTCCACAACAAAATGGTGTAGCTGAAAGGAAAAATAGAACACTAATTGAGGCTACTAGAACAATGTTGTCAGAATCTAAGTTACCAACTACCTTTTGGGCTGAAGCTATAGGAACTGCATGTTATATGCAGAACAGAAGCAAGGTAGTGAAGCCTCATAACAAGACCCCTTATGAGTTGTTACATGACAGGAAGCCTATGATAGCATTCCTAAAACCTTTTGGGTGTCCTGTTACTATCTTAAATACCATAGACTGCCTAGGCAAGTTTCAAGAAAAAGCAGATGATGGATACTTTCTTGGCTATTCTTCAAATAGCAAAGCCTTTAGAGTATACAATAGGAGGACTAGAATAGTAGAAGAAAACTTACATGTTAAGTTTAGTGAAGAATCTCCTAGTGTTGAGACAAAAGGACCTGAGTGGCTGTTTAACATTGATATACTAACCAAATTTATGAATTATGAGCCTATCATTGCATGTACATCCACTAATGTTGATGCAGGTACTCAAAAGGATTCTGAAAGAGAATCAAATTCTAAGGAAGCTGATTCTTCAAAGGAGTTCTACTTGATTGAGAAGTGGAAAGCTAGTCCTGTCTCACCCATCATTGAAAAGAAGAGTACCACTGATGATGATATTTTGGATTCTGGAAGCAAGGGTGATCATCATCAAGATAAAGAAGAAGTGTTGCATGATAATTCAGTGTCCGTAGAAGAAATTGGAAGAAAGAAAAAAAATTCTGAAAGCACTGCTAAGCCAAGTACTACCACTGCTAGTACAAGTGCAACCCCGGCTGTAGATTCTGATGACAATACTTTCTTTGGACCCACTGCTAAGCCACTTTTTGGTAAAGATGAGTATTCAACTGATCCTGATATGCCTGGTTTAGAAGAAAGGGATACTCCGACAGATGATGAAAATATGGATGACTTTTTCAACAATGCTAATATTACAAATTTGGATACAGTCATCATAGAAAGTCCAATTCCTACTACCAGAGTTCATAAGAATCATCCCAAAGAGCAAATTCTTGGAGATCTGAATATTCCAGTTCAAACAAGAAGCAGAACTTTGAGCAATAAAACCTTTTTTGAACAAGGTTTCTTTGCCAGATCACTTCACAAAAGAAATAGTCATAAAGATCTGCAAAACTATTTGTTTGCTTGCTTTCTGTCTCAAAAAGTGCCCAAGAGAGTTGAAGAAGCTTTATCAGAAGAAGAATGGGTTGAATCAATGCAAGAGGAGATGATGCAGTTCAAGCTTCAAGAGGTATGGACATTGGTTGACCTTCCAAATGGAAAAAGGGCTATTAGAACAAAATGGGTGTTCAGAAACAAAAGGGATGAAAGAGGTATTGTGGTAAGGAACAAATCTAGGTTGGTTGCTCAGGGATACACACAAACTGAAGGTCTAGGTTATGATGAATTATTTGCACCTGTTGCTAGAATAGAGGCTATTAGACTGTTCTTGGCTTATGCTTCATTTAAGAATTTTGTGGTATTCCAAATGGATGTGAAGAGTGCCTTTCTGTATGGTACTATTGATGAGGAGGTCTATGTTTGTCAACCTCCAGGTTTTAAAAATCCTGATCATCCTGATAAGGTCTACAGGGTTAAAAAGGCTATGTATGGTTTGCATCAAGCTCCCAGGGCATGGTATGAGTGCCTTTCTACTTATTTGATGGACAATGGCTTCAAAAAGGGACTGATTGATAAAACTTTTTTTCATTAGGAAGCTCAAGGATGATAAATTTCTTGTTCAGCTTTATGTTGATGACATCATTTTTGGCTCAACCAATAAGGAGCTACGCAAAGACTTTGAGAAAATTATGCATGATAAGTTTCAGATGAGTTCCATGGGTGAACTCACTTTATTTTTGGGGCTACAGGTTCAACAAAGGACTGATGGTATTTTCATTAGTCAAGACAAGTATGTAGCAGATATTATGTAGAAGTTTGGGTTTCAGGATGTAAAGAGTGCTAGTACACCAATGGAGACTCAGAAACCACTGCTACCAGATGATGGAAGTCCCAAAGTTGATTTGAAGTTGTATAGGTCCATGATTGGATCTTTGATGTATCCCACTGCATCTAGGCCAGATATTATGTTCTCAGTATGTGTATGTGCAAGGTTTCAAGTCACACCCAACACAACACACTTGAATGCTGTGAAGAGAATTTTTAGATATCTTAAGGGTCATCCTAAATTAGTCCTTTGGTACTCTAAGGATTCAGCATTTGATTTGGTGGCCTATACAAACAGTGACTATGCTGGTGCAAGTTTGGATATGAAGTCTACTACTGGTGGATGTCAGTTTTTGGGAAGTAGATTAATCTTATGGCAGTGTAAAAAGCAAACAATTGTGGCCAATTCCACCACAGAAGCTGAGTATGTGGCTGCTGCTAGTTGTTGTGGTCAAGTGCTTTGGATTCAGAAGCAACTATTGGACTTTGGGTAAAATTTTATGCATACTAAGATTTATATTGATAATAACAGTACAATATGCATTATTAAAAATCCTGTTTTGCATTCTAGAACTAAACATATTTAGATAAGGCATCATTTTATTAGAGATTGTAATGAGAAAAGGTTAATTCAAATGGTGAAAATTCATACTGATTTCAATGTTGCTGATCTTCTCACTAAAGCTTTTGATGTGGGGAGGTTTCAGTTCCTTGTAAACAGTATTGGAATGATAAATCTCTAAGTCTCAAATTTGTTTTGTAAAAGTTTGTAAAATATTCGTACTGTTATTAGTAAATCTTAGTACTGCTAGTTATGTTCTATCCACTGCTTGTTTCTTTGTGTTTCCACTAACTATTTTGCAGATCAAAGAAATAAATCACAACCAGTATGATGCAAGGACTTAAAAAGAAAAACCATGGTGTTATTATTATTATTAAAAGATCTGCATACAACATGCGGATGCTACATCCATAGGTTACTAACTACCAGCAAGTAAATCAAAAGCTAACATCATACTAAAACAACCAACTGAGGACACAAGCTTCACACCATTCCTCAAACCCCTCCTAAGCCTTCTTAGCAATGCCCCACGCTGCATCACTTTCTGCACTCTTGGACCTCCAATCTCCTTCCAAATCTTGGGGCATGCCAGCTGATAACATCAAATAGTCCTAAATATTAAGTGTCAATTTCCCCCGATAATTCTCGTTATTTATATCATTTATATGGATTTACGCTTGTTTTCCATTGTTTTCCACTTTCAGGTAAATTACGAGCATTGGAGCTAAAGAGACGCGGAAATGGAAACATTACTAAAGATTTATCACAGTATGCTTATTTTGAAGAAGTTACGGTGTAACTCCTCTCTCACATTATGCCGTAACTATTACGTGACCTAGAATACCAACTTATCAAGAGGTTACAGCGTAACTCTTCCCAAAAGTTACGACGTAACTCCATTAGGTCAAAAGAGGTTCCACGCCGCTGTTATTTACGCCGTAACTACTGCATCACTTACGACGTAACCGAGTTTATTGAAGACTACGGCGTAACCACATATTAGGTTACGTCGTAACTAGAAGATCTAGTGCATTTACGAAGAAATAGAAGGTTACGGCATAACTCCTCTATTGGTTCGCCAGTAACCCGGACACAACCTATAAATACCCCATGAATTCCGGCATTTCAAAGCATCCCATTCCACACACAATACTCGAGAATGTGGGAAAAAGCTCAAGGCGGTCTAGGGAGCATACGGAGTCTGTTTCCAAGGAGAAATCACACTATTACGATAAGCTTTAGCATTTTATATTTCTTTTACTTTCAATTCATGTATTTCGTACCTTTGAATATTGAATTGATTTGCATGATTAATATGAGCTGCTAAGCACCCTTTGGTGCAAGCCTAGTTATGATTCATAATTGTTTTTTGCGTTTACCTTTACTTCCGTACAATTATTTCTAAGTGTATGCATGCATAGTTCTTTGGTAGTCACCCTTGATTCGGTAGTTTTGAATGGCGGTGAGGCCAATTGCCTAGGAGATATGACTAAGCGACCCTAGGTGAGTGGCCCGAGATGAGAAGGGTAAGATATGACCAACTGACGACCCTTTCTACTTGTGCGATTTGACCAACTGATCACCTATCGTTTGGATGAACTTAAGAATTGGGGGGTGTAGTGTCTAAGTTCCTAACGGCCGGGCACTCACTATTGAGAATCTAGCATGCAGCGTGATAACGCTACACGCGTCGTTCGGGGTCAAAGGAACTTCCTTTTCTTCGAGCAAGTTTTATAACACCCTAGGCAGTGAACCTAATCGTTGTAGTGTAGTATTAGGGTAAGCCACGGGTATTGATATCGTTCTCTAGGGGAATAGGAATGCTAGTGAGAAGTTACTACGCTAAGGTTGGGGTTGAGGAAGATTATTTTTTATCTTTTTTATGTTTTTTTAGGAAATGGAAAGGTACGAATCTCGGGGTTTGGATTTGGGGGTTGGTATTGCTACCGATTACTCTACTAGTCTAATTATCTAATCTAAGGTGTATGTAGTCTATGTCTAATTATTGTGTGCTCGTATGATGGTTTAAAGATGTGTTCACTTAGGTTTTACTACTCCTTAATTATCTCTTATTGATGGTTGAATTGTCACGTCCTTATTCTTAATTGTGTTGTGTGTCTAAAGTCGTAGGGTATGCGTTTATCCCTAACTCTTTGAAGTTACCAAAGGGTCTCCTCTACAAGACCCACTAGGGTTTATAAACTCTAACTCTAAGGCCTCTTTGGATGGTTTAGCTTACAACCACTCTAAGTGCTATAACCTAAGGCTCACAAAGATTAATCAAGCATTAAGTACACAACGAATGACCTATCGCATTACTAGATCATTAACAATTAAGATAAGAGACAACCAATCAATATTTAATAATTAAGTTTCATAATTCATAAGCAAACACACTAGTAAATTAGCCGGACATGGAGAACATGCAAGCATACACACAAATAATCAAAGACATAATTGAATTAATGAAGTAAAACACTTATCTTGATGTAAGATAGGGTTTGGAACCTAAAATCTTGTACAAGACGACCTTGGTTCGGTTTAGGTTTTACTCCAAAAGACTACACACCAATACTGAAAAATTTGGATTCTATATATAAGATTACATATGCGACGGCGTCACCTTATGTTGTGTGATGCCGTCGGGTCGCCGTCATTAGGGTTTTGTCTTGGCCACGTTAGTCTTGCGACGACGTCACCTTGTGCTTGTGACGCCGTCCTCTTCAGCTTCTGACGCCGTCTAGATTGAATCAAGGCCGTCTGAGTTACGATGGCCTACTCTTTTAAAGCCTGACACCGTCACTTGAAAATAAGAGATTTGGCTTCTGTCTCGTCACAAAATCCTCCATTGCGTCATAGATTAAGCGATGTGGCACGTCACCTTGTCTTTTCAAAGCGGTGGAGTGTCTCGATTCTTGACTTTGGCCATTTTCTTCAGATATTCGCCTTTTCGTCCAAATAAGTGCCATTCTGACAATTTGCCTTCAAGAGACCTAAAAGTGAAAAGGAACGATATTAAGTAATAACGGATACAAAAGTGATCAAATAAGGGCTTAAACGACCCTCAAAAGGTACATTCTAAAACCTTATCACGGTACTTAATGACTTGGCTTAGGGACCGGGAACAATAGGACTTATGACGGTGCGTCGATTTCTCTGTGGTGGCATCTTTCTTTGATAGGTTATGGCGAATTGACCAAATCTTTGTCCTCTCAAATTTGACCCCACATGGAGTAATTGGAAGTATGTAGACGTAGACATAACTAGCTAGGAGGATTGTCTAGGTTAGCACCACTATTCCTCTATTGATTTCCCTTTACCATTTATCTGCTTTTATTTTATTCTGCATTAGTAGTTTAATTAATTAAATCCCTATCGAAACCATTATTATTCTGTGACAATTAGACTTAGTAATAATCCAACACACATAGCTCTGGGAACGACCTCGGCTTTACCATTTACTACACTACACGCGACCGGGTACACTGCCCGTTAGTGCATTAGGGTAGACCATATGTATAGCGAGACACTATAAATATTCAGACTTGGTCAGTAAAACCTGCATCACCAGCCCAATCACCCTTCCTCTGATGGGTGGTGATGATGATGATGGACCTTGTAGGGTTCAGTCCCAGGTAGATCTTATGAGCCTAGAAAGAGTATAGCTATCCTGTGTAATCACAAGACAACTATAAAGAACCTTTGCAAGAATTGTATTCACGCGGAAAATAAATACAATACTCAAGAAGACTATAAACATCAATAACTTGATCCTCTATGGATCTATATTAATTCACTATTATTGTTATTGAAACACATACATAAAACCTTAGCCGCTAGTTTCTTTTATAGTACAAGAAACCCTAACTTTGCAGCTTGCTAATCAAGTAAAAGATATGAACTATCTATTCCTATTTTAACTCATGCATATCGTAACTAATAAACTAATAAAGCGGAAACTACATATCCGCAGAAACAAAACAACTATCAGAGGAGACTGCACTATCCACAGAAACCTCACTATCAGCAAAAACTATTCTACTATCAGCAGGAACCTTATCAGCAGGAACCCACTTTTACATAATTCCTAACAATCCTCCCCTTAACCTTGAATTTGACTTTGTTAACTTCAAGTTTCCAGATAGATCTTCACCATGCAAGAGGATTGAGTAAACCAACAACTGAAACCATAGTAAGCACCAGCAGAACATCTAGAACCACTAGATACATCAATAAAGTCCAAGATCCCATCAGCAACTCCTAGAACAGCAGCATCAGGAACCAGCAACATCAGTAACCAGAGTAGTTATGAGAAGCCTTCATCAAGTAGCTACTCACTCTTGGGCTAGCTGGTTCTTGAGTGGAATCATGACATCACCCTGGTGAACCAGTTACCAGTCCAACACTTAGAACGTGAATCAATGGTGTATTGGAATACCCTAATGGTTTTTGGCAAACCATCACAGCCATAAACGGATTTTACTTGTCTTTACCTGAAGCCGTTTAACTCAGGACTAGTCATGGTGTTCCACTGCCTTTACCACAAGCCATGAACTTGGGGGCTAGCCAACTCTTCATCTATGAGGACATGGTGAGTTGAGCACCGTACAACTTATTGGCAAGTTGTCAACTATCCAATGGATTTGACATCTCTTTACCAGAACCGTTTGCTCATGGAGTAGCCAATGTTTAGTGTATGAGACCAGGGTACATTGATAACCCTCTGATTTTTAGTAAATCAGCAACTATCAACAGATTTGAGAATACTTACTAGAGTTGTACCCCCTTAGTAAGTTAACCCTTTGTCACTAAGGACATGGTGAGTTAAAAACCATATGAAACACCTATACAACATGATCCTCAAAGATGAAAGTTAAAAAAACATACACTATATACAAGTTTTTTTATTATTATTATTATTATTAAACACCAATAAAAAAATAAATTAAACATTTACAAAAAGGAATAAAGTATACAAATAACCACATACCACCCATCAATTGGAAGAATCAACAGAAACAGCAATTAACTTATCCTTTAACCTTTTGATCAGCTGCTCTGCATTAGTCATGTCATTCCCAACTGGAGCAGTAGAGAAAACCAACTTCTTCTTCAACATTTGTTCCAACATTGATGCAGACAAAGGATAATCTTGATCTGAAAACATGTAAAGATAGACCCCAGACCAAGTCTGCACCACATGAATACTAGAGAGTGGATAGAAAGTCCAACTAAAAACCTTCCACTGAGGTTGACCTTCCCAAATCTTAAAGCCAGCACCATCTTGATATTTGGAATCAAATAACACCTGAAGATCACCCAATAAAAACAAACCTGCCCCTTGTGCAGGATGAGATTCAAAGTGTTTTGAGACCATACCATAAAGAGCAATCAGATCCTATCTATCTAGAAAATTTAGGATCTTAGAAAGAAAAGTAAAGTGCCTAACATACTCATCCTTGCGATAAACTGAATTACAATCTCCCTAACCACCAAGACCTGTAGGAGTGAGTTTCCAGTTCACCAATGGAGACCAATCTACCAACTCCTCATCTAAATCATCCTCCTTAAAGTCCTTTATAAAAGAGCTCTCAGTGGCATAAAGATCAAAGGAACTCCCCTTCTTTCTTGCTAGACTCTTCTGTCTTCTTCCAGAAGAAGGAGAATAAGTATCACTAACATGTGTAGCCTCAGGGGTAACCATAGCTTCCTTTGCAGGTGAGACAACTGGTGGATCTTGGGGAATAGACACATTCTCTGTCTTATCAGCAGAAAGATCCTTCTTCTCATGATGTGGAACATCCTCAGCAGAAACTGATGCAGGTATGTCATAAGAAATCTTGGAAGTGCTATCAGAAGGAATGGTTGAAGGCATATCAGCTGATGTCTCCTCAGAAGCAATGGATACAGTTGCAAAAGTATCAGTTGTCTTCAATATCTTAGAAGTAGGACCATCTATTAGAGATGGAGAGCGTTTCACTTGACTATAAGGACTAAGACCATCCTTCTCCAATCTTGAAAGAATTGTAGTATACTCCTTAATCAACTGATCATCTGGTAAGGATTTCACATACCCCATAGTCCATCCAGTATTGTAGATAGCTGAACTCATGTTCTTTACAAATTGTCTCATATGTTGCCTTTGTGCAGCTTGAGATAGAGGCTTGTCCCTTTTTGCTTTAGCCTTTCTTTCTGCATTTTCCTTTTTCCTTTTGATTCACCAAAGCCATTATATCATCAACATAATTCTCTTGATCAAAGGTACCTCCTAAAATGGATTGGGCAAGAAGTGGATTGTTAGATACATAACCAGCCAGTTGATTCCAAGTGCCATCAGTGAATCTCATAGCAAGATCATCCAATGCTTTCTTCTTTTGTGGTGTGACCTCATGAACTATGGAAGAAAGACTTTGAAACTCTGCATCAAAGGTAGCTTGAGTCCGAGAAGCTATCTCCTCATCACGTTGGGAAATCTTATGAAGTTTCAAAAGTCTAGCCTGTTCAGCCTTAAAGTCCTCAGAATTCATATCCTCTTCAACTACTATACCCTTTCCCTTATCAATCTGAGAAGTAGGCATGGGTTTATCCTCAACAGTAGCATCCAATATATCATAGGGAATAGACTGAGAAGCTTCAGAAGCAACTGTAGACTGATCAGCCAGATCTGTAGACTCCTTTTCCTCACCTTTCTTCTCAGTAGCAACAAATTCTTGAGGAATATCAACCTTATCAGTAGCACCAGAAGGTTCAGAGGAGTCCACCACTCTTGGCTTAAGAGTCATTTGACTTAGATAACTCCTCTTTCTCCTCTGTCTCCTCTGAAACACTTGTACTACTAGATCCTTTTGAGTCTCTCTGAGAGACACATATGCTAGAACATGAAGGGCCTCGAGATCAATATTAACCCTCTCACGACCATGTTCCTCCTCATTATCAGACACCACAAATCTACTCCTCCTCCTATCCAGCCTCACCTCTAAATTTGTCACCCTCTTTAATAACTTCACCATAGCACCACCCAAAGTGTGCTTCGTCTCCTTAAGCTCTTCCCTAGATTCCTTGAGCTAGAGCTCCAAATCATCAACCTTCTTAACATACCTATGGATCAAACTAGACATATTCATTAGCATATTAGGATCCTCAGCTCCACCAGCAGGAATACCTGTGGTTTGAGGAGCTTCATTGGACCTAGGAGGAGACACATGAAAATCAGCACCAAAAGTGGTGTCTCCCTCAAAATTATGTCTAGGTGGACTAGGAGGTTGAACAAAAGGCTGAGTAGGATTAACCTCATTCTTAACAGGAGCTTGTTTCTGTGATGTAGAGGCAATCACTGGCTCCTTAGGAGCAACAGACCTTGGTGAAGGTGGGGCATCATGTTGAGGTGAAGGTGGAGGTTGTGGGTCATCAGTGGCAACGGATGCAGAGACATCAGCAGCAACATTGACACTAGGCAACATAGTGGGTAGCAAGGGTCTATGTTCTCCAGCATAATTAGTTTTCATTGTAGAAAACAACTTAGCAGTTAATTTGGTAATGACCCTTGGAGTTTTGTTAGAGGTTTCAATGCTTAATATCATTTGTAAAAATCTAAGATACAATAGAAATTTATGTTTGGTATCCTTTATATTCTTAAGCATTTCCTCAAAATATATCTTGAAAAATTATCTGATCTACCATGGGCCAAACATATTACAAACATTTGCATTTGAACTGGAGAACCGATCCCAACCACGGTTGGGACTAAAGCAATCAAGGTGGTATGGACTAAAACCTCCACTTAGGGCAAAACTTATTTTGTACGGATGATTTTCCCATTATAGGGATACCCTAAGCTGGTTAAACCAGTAATAAGTGCTTTTCTATCATTCTCAAAGAGACCACCGGTATCATCAAATTGCAACTGAATCCTAATAAGGCACTCAGTTATCACATACTCTCTTCCATCAATGGTTGCCACAATCTCCTTGGTAGAACCAGTGAGAGATCGCTCATGAGCAGTTGCCCAAAATTGTTTGACAAGAGAGTCATAAACAATTGATGGAGAGTGAGTAAGAGCATACCTGATCTTGGAGCGCAAGAGAAAATCAATCATAGAATCATATATGTCGCTCCCATTGGCGTGATCTAGAAATGCAATTTTGTTGTGGTCGACTTTGTAATCAAGAGACGCCATTGATGAAAGGATTGAAGATGAGCAGGATTCAAAATCAGAGGGAATTGTGTAACTAGGTTGTGGGATACTACTGATTGACTATTTAGATAAGTTTCCCAAAATAGCCGTTTAAATTGACACGAGATTCGGAACAAATCTTTGACCAATTTTGACTTTAAATGAATCCCAAATTAAATCCCCAAATTATATGAAAACCAGCAGCAATGAAAAGTCAACCAACGGAAACCAAGTAGTCAAATGGCAGAAACCAATTAACTTTTGTCCGTAGTAACAATTCAAAGCTATCAGCAGAATCCACAGCCCATCAGCAGAAACAATCACATTATCAGCAGCAATGAAAAGGGAATCAAATCAAATCTTTGACCCATAACAGTGCCTTAACTGTCTCCAATCAGAACTTTTAGCGATACAAATTCCAACCATCAATATTTACCATAACTTTTACCGACCTAAGATTCGAAAGAGCCTATAAAAGTAACCCCTTACAACAGCAACCATACAAACAAAACACATAACCCTAAGCACCAAAATCAAACAAATAACCATGAGCAAATCTCTAAACCACCCAATTGAACTATCATCATCTGATAGTGAACCAAACTGGTTGAATTACTTCCCTTCTGGAGCTTCCAATAGTATCACCTACATCTCAAGAGAGCCTCCCAGCATATCACCATTTTACTACACTACTTCAGAAGAAGACCTTCCCAATCCTCCTCCACATAATGAGGTTGAAGTGTCTAGTGCAGAGCTCAATGCCATGAATGAGGAAACTGATGATGAGGTGAATGACCCAACCTACAAGCCACGCAACTACAAGCCACTCAGTGTTACTCCTCTTGATGTTCTTCCCCCAGGACCTTCAGTTCCAAACCCCCAACCATCCTTATCCAACCCT
The DNA here is from genome assembly GCA_022545495.1 of Chrysanthemum lavandulifolium. NCBI lineage: Eukaryota > Viridiplantae > Streptophyta > Magnoliopsida > Asterales > Asteraceae > Chrysanthemum > Chrysanthemum lavandulifolium. The sequence continues at coordinate 242,241,096 of CM040240.1, forward strand.
ACCAAGAGAACCATTGTGATGGGGCTTGCTGCAGCCCCAGTGTGTGAATGGATGGACAGCCGGGGAAAAGAGCATCATAGGATGCCAGAGTGGGGAAACAAGAGGCCAGAGAAGAGGCCTTGAAGAGTGAAGCCATGGTCTGAAGGAGTGTTGGGTCTGAGGGAATGTTGGGTCTTGCTTGTTATGTTCTGTATATGTACTGATGTCACTGCATCTCTCAATGCAGTTGTTTTTAATGAATAAAAGCTTTTATCCTTTGTCTTTTTGTTATCCATTTCCACTGATTGTGTGTTTGATACTTGATTTGCAAGATGGTTAGTAGACCACAAAAATATATACAGATATATACATAAAATATACAAGATATACATAAAAAAAATATACAACATAAAGACCTCCCCTTAAACCAGAATCCTCCCCTAGGCACAATCCTCCCTTCAAACACAACAATCAGGGGTTGATCATGCCTATATGGACAACCAAAAATTAAAATCTGGGACCATCAAAAGCTTTTGTTAACAAATCAGCAACATTTTCATCTGTATGAATTTTAACCACTTGAATAAGGTGTTTTTCATTAGCATCTCTGATAAAGTGGTGTCTAATTTCTATGTGCTTTGTTCTTTGATGAAAAACAGGATTTTTAATAATGAATATTGTACTTTGGTTGTCTATAAAGATTTTAGTGTTCATAAAATGGAACCCATAATCCAATAATTGGTTTTGAATCCAAAGTACCTGACCACAACAACTAGCAGCAGCAACATATTCAGCTTCAGTAGAAGATGTAGCCACTATGGTCTGCTTCTTGCATTGCCAAGAAATTAATCTCCTTCCCAAGAACTGACAACCCCCAGTAGTAGATTTGCGATCAAAATTAGCACCAGCATAATCACTATCACTATAAGCTTCCAACTCAAATGGAAATTCTCTAGGATACCAAAGACCCAATTTGGGTTGGCCTTTGAGATACTTGAAAATCTTCTTGACTGCAGTCAAATGGGAAGTCAAAGGTGTGACCTGATGCCTAGAACAAGCACTGACTGCAAACATTATGTCAGGCCTAGAGGCAGTCAAATACATGAGAGAACCAATCATTGATCTGTAGAGATGTACATTAACAGCAGGATCTGGTTCATTATTTGACTTAGCCTTAGATGCTTTGTTAATACAAATAAACCGTAAAACCGTTTATTAATATTTTGCGATCTCTTTGTGTTTTGTTGATAACAAATATAATGTTATCTTAAGTATAATTATAAAGGATACATGTTAGTTTTGTAAAGCATTTACATATAGCCATTTAAATACAAAAATGTAGTAATTAAGCATTTGTTGTAATAGTTTATTAGGATGGGTAAAATCATAACCCATGGACCATAACCCATGGATCTTAAACCATACCCAAAGAGACTTGATACAATGTATACTTAGATACATTGAATCTAAAGATAACCCATGGACCAACCCATGACCCATAACCCAAAACCCATGGGCAAAGAGGAGCGTTCCACGGATCCCTAGGATTACACTAGACGGATCCCTTGTGGAAGGGATTCGGTGGGAACGTTGAAGGAATTTGCCTATAAATAGAGAGCCATTTCTTCATTCTTACTCACCCTCTTCTTACTAAATCTCTCATACACTCTCATTATCTTCTAACATATAGATCACTTGATCTAGAGAGTTGTTCTTCTTTCTTTCTATTGTGATCCTCATATAAGTCCTTCTCTAAGGCGAGATCACGAGCATTCTACAAATTATCCAAGCAAGGGTCCTTGATTGATTTGTCACTCCATAAAATTTACATAGCGAAGATCTTGTATTTGATATTTCACATATTTGTTGTGTAATAGTCGTGTTGGTTTGGTCCACCGTGTTCTGAGACTCGGTATCTAGCTTTGTCTGGAAAAGCTGTAAGAAACGTTGTGAAGGCTTCTCCGCCAGTGAAGGAGTTTGTTGACATAGTGCTTGAACTCTCGAATAGGTGACTCGGGGAGTGGAGTAGGGCAAGGAAGGTTTCCTTGTGGCGAACCACTATACATCGGTTGTGTCTTTTCTTTCCTTCGCTTTACTTTATTTACTTACTTTATCATTAGATCTATACTTTCTCCACATCCACAAGATCTCACATATCAACGAATCTAAAAGTTTTTGATACTAACGTAAAATCGGCAAAACTATTCAACCCCCCCCCTTCTAGTTTTCCACAATTGGTATCAGAGCTAAGTTTATAAAAGTTTTAAAATAAAATTGTATTTTAAAAACTTTTCGATCACTATGGGTTCTGAAAATTATAAGGAAGGGCAATCTATGCAACGACCACCACTAGTTGAAACTAATGGTTTTATTTATTGGAAAAATAGATTCGAAACATATGTGAAGTCTAAAGATATTGATCTTTGGTACATTATTGTTGAAGGTGATTTTGAGGCTACCTCAAATGATGATAAAGGAAATTTAGTTCACATACCTCATGATAAACTAAACGATGAAATGAAGAAAAAGCTTTCTAAAAATAGTGAAGCAAAAATGGTTAAAACCTCTAAAGAAATTTGGAATTCTTTAGTTGTAACTCATCAAGGCAACCAACAAGTTAAAAATAATAAAATTGATTTATTTGTTCAACAATATGAACAATTTTCAATATCGGATGAGGAAACTATAGATCATTCATTTGCTAACTTTAATACTATTATTACATCTTTACAAGCACTTAATGAATCTTTTTCTAGCTGTAATCATGTTAGGAGATATCTAAGGGCACTTCCATCGAAGTGGAGATCCAAGGTGGCGGCGATCGAAGAGTCAAAAGATTTGACAATTCTCACCTCGATGAACTCATAGGCAACACGAAAGTCTACGAGCTTGTCCTTGCTAAAGATTCAAGCTTCAAAGGTGAAAGAGAAAACAAATCTCTTGCGCTTAAAGCCAAAAAGGCTACGAGCGATGAGGAGAACTCCTCTTGAGTAGTGACGACGAAGAGTACGTGATGGCGGTAAGGGACTTTAAAAAGTTCTTTAGAAGAAAGGGAAGATACGTCAAACAACCATACGACGATAAGAAAGGCTTTCGGAAAATCAAAGAGGACGAGAAGCCAAAGGATGATCGTACTTGCTTTAAATGTGGGGACCCAAACCACTTTATTAGTAAGTGTCCCAAACGGGATGATCAAAAGGAATTCGTGAGCGGCACATGGGGAATGAGCGACGAGGAGGATGAAGAAATTTGTCTCATTGCAAATGACGAGGTATGTCACGAATACTATAGTAGTTCATCACTCGATGACAACTCATTGCATAATGAATATGACAAACTATGCATCATTAGCTTAAAACTAATTAACAAAAACAAACTCTTAAAGAGTCAAAATCAATGTTTAGATAAAGAAGTCATAGAATTAAAATCAAAACTAAAACGTTTAGAAAAGGGTAAAATAGCAAGTGGTGAATGTGAACTTTGCGTTCAACTTCAAACACTAGTGGATAACTTAGATTCTAAGATTGCTAGAATAAGTACGAACACTTTAGATACAATACTCGAAGGTGTTAAAACGGTAACAATCAAAAGGGTCTAGGTAGTCAACAAATTGATCCATCAACTAGTGAAAGTAAAGAAACAAAATTTGTTAAGGAACTAGAAAACCGACCACTTTGTTGTGGCGGATCCTGGATCCCTAAAAGGGAACCGGCTAGTGTACGAAAGGGATCCGTGGATCTGCTGTAGCAAAAAGTAGCAATAACGTAGCTTCCTCATCTAGAACTGAGTTTGTTATAGTTAATAGGAAGAAACCAACTCATGTCACCACTAGACAACCACCTCCAAAATATAATCCTACTTTTGCAAGAAACAAAGCTCCATCTTTTTCTAAACCTAATTCATTTAGGAGACCTAATAACGTTTACCTGAAAAGTAACCATCAAATGGAATGGAATCCAAACATGCAAAACGGTTTTCATTTTCAAAACTTTGCTCCATGGAATGCATATTCATCTTATCCATACATGTCTAACATGAATGGAATGTTTAACACTAATGGACCCATGAATAAATGGGGACCAAACTTTTGAGTTTATTATTGTTTTAGGTGTGCTTAAAGGTCGATCTAGACCACGATGAATGGGTCAAGGATAGCGGATGCACGAGGCACATGACCGAATAGGATCTATTCTCCACATATGAATCCTTCAATGGAGGTAATGTGGTGTTTGGAAATAGCAAAAGTAGAATCATCGGTAAAGGTACGATTTCTAAAAAATCTCTAACCATTAACGATGTGTGTCACGTAGAAAACCTAAACTTTAACCTCTTAAGTATAGGACAAATATGTGTTAAAAAGTGCAATGTACTTTTTACCGAAACCGGTAGTAAGATACTAAAAAATGGCATTACCATAGGAAAAGGAATTAGGAAACATGGAATCTATGTCATTAAAATAGGTAATGAACCTAAGGACAAACTATGTCTTACCTCTATGGATGATACTTCGACCTTATGGCATCGAAGATTGGGTCACGCCAACATGCGACTTCTTCAATCACTATCATCCAAAGATTTAGTAAGAAACCTACCTAAGTTAAAATATCAACATCATTTTTGTGATGCTTGTAATGTAGGAAAACAAGCTCATTCGAGTCATAAACCTAAAAAACATGGTGTCCACAACTAGGTGTCTAGAATTACTACATATGGATTTATTTGGTCCATCTGCTATCCAAAGTTATGGAGGCAACTACTATACTTTGATCATAGTGGATGACTATTCTAGGTATACTTGGACAAAATTTTTAAAGAACAAAACGGAAACCTTTAACTATTTTGAAATATTAAGCAAAAAGATCCAAAGACAACTAGGAAGTCCCATAGTGTCTATTAGGACGGATCATGGTAGGGAATTCGATAATGAAGTGCAATTCGGAGCTTTTTGTGACGCTAATGGTATTACTCACAACTTCTCGGCTCCACGCACTCCACAATCGAATGGGGTAGTAGAAAGAAAGAATAGAACCTTACAAGAAATGAGTAGAACCATGCTTAATGAACAATCCATACCTCAAAAGTTTTGGTGTAATGTTGTTGATACTTCAACGTACATACTCAATCGAGTCTTAATTAGACCAATCTTAGGAAAAACTCCATATGAGTTACTTCGAGGCAAAAAGCCTACGTTAAATCACTTTAGAGTCTTTGGAAGTAAATGTTTTATTCTTAACACTAAAGATTACCTTACAAAATTTGATCCTAAATCAACCGAAGGTATCTTTTTAGGTTACTCGCCAAATAGAAAAGCTTACGTCATATTAAACAAAGAAACAATGAAGGTAGAAGAGTCATTAAATATAAAATTTGATGAAAGTCCACTCAAACCCTCTCCACCTCTTATAGATGACGAGATTATAGAAAGTAAAGCTATAGTAATAAAGAAAAAGATTAGTGAAGAAGAAGAACCTCTAAGTGATGAAATAATAAACATTAAAGAATCCAAAGATCACCCCATAGATAAAGTCATAGGAAAACTAAACGAACGAACATTAAGGTCTCAAGTTCAAAACCAAAGTAACTTGTTTTGTTTCGTTTCAACCTTAGAACCTAAGAATACACAAGAAGCCATAAAAGATGAGATTTGGGTAATGGCTATGCAAGGAGAACTAAATCAATTTGTTTCTAATGATGTTTGGACACTTGTCCCTCCACCTAGTAATCAAACCATAATAGGAACCAAATGGGTTTATAAAAATAAATTAGATGCAAAGCAGTGGTGTCTAGGAACAAGGCTAGACTCGTTGCTCAAGGTATAACCAACAAGAAGGAATAGACTTTGATGAGACCTCGCCCCGTGGCTAGATTAGAGTCTATAAGAATACTTCTTGCGTATGCTTGTGCTAATGATCTAAAGCTTTATCAAATGGATGTCAAAAGCGCTTTTCTAAATGGTGTCATAAATGAAGAAGTATATGTAGCTCAACCTCCGGCTTCATTGATTTTGAAAACCCAAACATGTCTATAAATTAAAGAAAGCCCTTTACGGTCTTAAACAAGCTCCAAAAGCTTGGTATGATAGACTCAAGTCATTTCTAGTTAAACACAACTACACCATGGGGTTAGTTGACAACACACTTTTACTAAGAAAAGAGAGTCACATATAATCATAGTACAAATATATGTAGATGATATTATATTCGGATCCACTAGTCAAGACATGTGTGATGATTTCTCTAAAATCATGCATGACGAGTTCGAGATGAGTATGATGGGAGAACTTAGTTTCTTTCTTGGTCTACAAATAAAACAAGTAGAAGATGGTATCTTCTTCAATCAATCTAAATACATCAAGGAGATGTTAAAGAAATTCGGTCTAGAAGAGTCAAAACCTATTAGGACTCCAATGTCATCCGACACCAAACTCACAAAAGATGAAGACGGAGAATCCGTAGATAATACTAAATATCGTGGCATGATAGGTAGTCTTCTCTACCTCACGGCAAGTAGGTCGGATATCATGTTTAGTGTTTGCTTATGTGCTAGATTTCAAGAAGACACTAAAACATCACACCTAGAAGCCGTAAAAAGGATATTTAGATATATTAAGGGTACAACACAATTAGGATTATGGTATCCTAAGGGCACGGGAGTAGAAACAATTGTATATGCAGATTCTGACCACGCAGGTGTTTACGTTGATAGAAAAAGTACAAGTGGGGTATGTACTTTTATGGGATGGTGTTTAACGTCTTGGTTTTCTAAGAAACAAACGGCACTAGCTATATCAACAACCGAAGCCGAGTACGTCTCCACCGGCAAAGCATGCCAACAAGCACTATGGATGAAACAAGCGTTAGTCGACTACGACATCCATCTAAGCGACATAGCCATCCTATGTGACAACAAAGGTGCCATCGACCTAAGCAACAATCCGGTATTGCATTCTCGCACAAAGCATATAGAGATTCGACATCACTTCTTAAGAGACAATGTTCAAAAGGGGAACATCTCTATTGAGAAGGTAGCATCCGAAGACAACATAGCCGACGTCCTCACCAAACCGTTGAAGCGGGAACAATTCAACCTACTTTATCTTGGTCTTGGTCTAATGGAACAAACGTCGTAACTTATTTGACTCTACAAGGTATGTAAACACTAGCCTTCTTCTTTCTGAGTATAGGATTTCTATTTCACGCACAACTCACAAACAATACGGGAATTTTCAAAACCCAAGATAAGTCTTCTCCTTTTAATTTTTTTTTTCATATAACTACATACACATTTTTAAAGAAAATCTCTTTTCAAAATGTTTTCGAAAAAGAATGATACCTTCCCGTATCAATTTCACTATAGCAATTTCTCACGTCTAGGACAAATCACTTTTTCATTATTAATACATAGTAAAAACCCGTTTTCATTGCATTTCATGTCTTTTGAATGCTAAAGAGAACACATAACTAATATGTGTCTTCGGGTACATTCATTTAAGCAAAAATGAATTAGGAGCATTGATAACACAATATTACGTACTTATGTACCAAATGTGTGTTTTCGGGTTATCTCAATAGGATTTATTTTTCTCTAGTTATTTTCCTTTTCTTTTTAGAGGTCGAGAAAACCGCAACTCCAAATCATTTGCATATAGGCACACAATAGGCAAAAATGTTTCCAAAAAGAAAATTTTATCTTTGCTGAATCACTGCACCCACGGATCCTAGCCTTCATGCTAGACGGATCCCTCAAGGGAAGGATCCGTGGGATCCGTGAAGACAGAAGCTGTTTTTAACTTCTATTCTTTTTACTTTGGATGAAAAATCCACATTTGGTTCATTTTTGGGAGTATGCTCTTTAGTGCTTGTGTTCTCATGATCACATGCCTTGAATTCATATCTAATCATTAGATTTTAATCCTTATTTTGGTTCAAGCATTCATTACAATGCTTTATTTTTCTATATATAGAACTCCCAAAATGCTTGCATAACCCATCTCATCCTCACATACACAATACACCATGTCATCCAAAAACCTTTTAGGAGAATCATCTAGTACAAACAATCATGATATCCAAACCTTTGTACTTCCACCATCCAAAATACCACAATCAAACTCTAGGATATCCGCACGGATTAGTATCCGATCTTGTTGTTTAGCAAAAATAACCTCAAATGGTTCATCCTCAACAAATAACTCACCACAAGATGCTTCCATAATAGCACCTCACTCATCTCCAACAAGTACACCAACCTCATCACCACCCAAAGTCACTCTTTTGGAACTCCTTAAGACTCCAACAAGATCTAAACAATCTAAACAAAAAGAAATAGTCTTTTCAACACCACCCACATCTCCAAATAATATCTTTCAAAATCTTGAAACATCACCACCATTAGCTCCCATCACATTACAAAAAAATCTAGGTCCTTTTCCACCACCACTTACAAATATTCCGGATGTTGATCCATATTTTCCTATTTTTCCACCACATCTTCCGCATAACTCAAATCAAAACAACCCGAAAACTTCCGCACTCATCACCCACATCACCTACATTGTGAACAATGCCAATCCACTAGGAAATCGCAATAGAAGTTAGGGAAGAAATGCGATTCATACTCAACCTCATACTTGATCGCATCAATACCATCACTCATCAAAACCTCCATCCATAAACCTTATGCAAGCATGGACGGAATCATTACTACTATTTTTATTGTACTTTTCATTTGAGTCATTTTCAAGAACAAGTCTTGTTCTTATTTTTACATGCTTGTAGGTGGCATAAATACCACTACAATTTGTTATTTTACTACAAGGCCTTGTTTACATACCTTGGCCCCCAATCTTGATTCTCGACAATCACAAGATTATTTAAGCATGTTACTAACCTTTCTTTTGTAGGATTTCTATTTTCTTCTCTTGGCGCCCAAACAAGGGGAGCTACCGTCGAGGGAGTTAGTGATCGTGGACTATTTTTCCACCTTTATGTTTATCTCTTCCAAGGGTTAACTTTTGTTTCGACAAAAGGGGAGAAAAGTAAAACTTAGGGGCTTTTGGGCTTTCAAAATTTACATCTATTCTTAAGTTTTACTCATCATAACATTATGTTTTGTCATCAACAAAAAGGGGGAGATTGTTAATACAAATAAACCGTAAAACCGTTTATTAATATTTTGCGATCTCTTTGTGTTTTGTTGATAACAAATATAATGTCATCTTAAGTATAATTATAAAGGATACATGTTAGTTTTGTAAAGCATTTACATATAGCCATTTAAATACAAAAATGTAGTAATTAAGCATTTGTTGTAATAGTTTATTAGGATGGGTAAAAATCATAACCTATGGACCATAACCCGTGGATCTTAAACCATACCCAAAGAGACTTGATACAATATATACTTAGATACATTGAATCTAAAGATAACCCATGGACTAACCCATGACCCATAACCCAAAAACCCATGGGCAAAGAGGAGCGTTCCACGGATCCCTAGGATTACACTAGACGGATCCCTTGTGGAAGGGATCCGTGGGAACAGTGAAGGAATTTGCCTATAAATAGAGAGCCATTTCTTCATTCTTACTCACCCTCTTCTTACTAAATCTCTCATACACTCTCATTATCTTCTAACATATAGATCACTTGATCTAGAGAGTTGTTCTTCTTTCTTTCTATTGTGATCCTCATATAGGTCCTTTTCTAAGGCGAAATCACGAGCATTCTACAAGTCATCCAAGCAAGGGTCCTTGATTGATTTGTCACTCCATAAGATTTACATGGCGAAGATCTTGTATTTGATATTTCACATATTTGTTGTGTAATAGTCGTGTTGGTTTGGTCCACCGTGTTACGGACTCGGTATACCGGAAAAAGTGTAAGCAACGTTGTGAAGGCTTCTCCGCCAAGTGAAGGAGTTTGTTGACATAGTGCTTGAACTCTCGAGTAGGTGACTCGGGAAGTGGAGTAGGGCAAGGAAGGTGTCCTTGTAGCCGAACCACTATACATCGGTTATGTCTTTTCTTTCCCTTCGCTTTACTTTATTTACTTACTTTATCATTAGATCTATACTTTCTCCACATCCACAAGATCTCACATATCAACGAATCTAAAAGTTTTTGAAACTAACGTAAAATCGGCAAAACTATTCAACCCCCCCCCCTTCTAGTTTTCCACAAGCTTCATAAGGTGTAGTAGCAGTCCTAACAAGTTCCATGTCAAACTTCTTGAGGATGTCATGCACATACTTCTCTTGATGAATGAAAATGCCATCTGATTTTTGCTTCACTTGAAGACCCAAAAAGAAAGTAAGCTCACCCATGGCACTCATCTCAAACTCACTTTTCATCAACTCCTCAAATTCCCTGCACCAAGATTCTTTGGTAGAACCAAAAATGATGTCATCCACATACACTTGCACAACAATAATATCCCTAGAGCTCTTTTTGGGAAAGAGAGTCTTATCTATAGCACCTCTCATGTATCCATGTTTCAGCAGGAATGAAGAGAGCCTAGCATACCAAGCTCTAGGTCCCTGATGAAGTCCATAGAGTGCTTTAACCACTTTGTAGACCATATATGGATTATGAGAATCTACAAAGCCCTTTGGCTGAGTGACATACACTTCTTCCTCAATTTCACCATATAAAATGCACTTTTCACATCCATCTGATAAACCATGAACCCCATGTAGGAGGCAAATGCCAAGAAGAGTCTGATGGCCTCTACTCTTGCAACAGGAGCAAAAACCTCATCATAATCAATAACCTCTTCTTGTCTGTGACCTTGAGCAACCAACCTAGTCTTATTTCTAACCACAATTCCCTTTGCATCCCTTTTATATTTTAAAATCCACTTAGTACCAATAGCTTACTTACCAGGAGGCAACTGAACAAGTTCCCACACATTTTGATTCAAAAATTGTTGCATCTCCTCTTGCATTGCAGCGACCCAATCCTCATCTCCCAGTGCATGTGAACACTAGTAGGTTCACCCTGAGATAGGAAACAAGCAAAGAGACAATGATGATAGTCGATATGATTGTTCCTATGTTGATCCTGAATGTAGCTGATAAAAGCATATTCACCAAACTTTGTCTTTTTGACCCTGCTTCTAGTTTGCAAAGAAGAAGTAGGATCACCAATGATTAGGGATTGTGGATGAACTGTGTTAATTCTCTTAGTGACATTTGGACTAACATCAACTGAAGTGGCCAGATTAGTAAGAGTATGACCAAAGTCATCATCATAAGAAGAAGAGCCAAAAATGCATGTTCTTGACATGTGATGAATGCCATCCAATTCAGAGCTGGAATGGTGTGAATTGGCTAAGTCAGATGGACTTGGAAATCTGGTAGGGGTGTCGACAAAACCCAAACTGTCAGCAGATAGAGTATTTGAGGTAACAACAGGAACAACTTCACTATCAGAGGGAACCTGAACACAAATAGCAGCATCAACATCAATAGCAATTGACCCATTATCAGGAGGATCAGCCACATTACCAGCAGGAACAGGTATAGTACCAGCAACATCAAAGTTCCTACGGGCTTCAATAGTAGTCTGCCTTAAGAGTTCCTCTATATCTTTGAAGAATTCATAACCAAACTTTTCAGCATCATCCTTTGTTGTATGCTCTTGACATTGAAGCTTCACCAGCTCTTCTGCATATCCTAGATCACTTGAAATAACATCAGAAGCAGCTGAGTCCTTGGTACCTGAAAAGTGGTTAGAAGGAAAGGAAGGAACAAGGATAAGTTGTTCATCACACTCTGGATCTGACTCATCATCTGAGGAACCTGCAAAGTTAGATTGAGCATCTTGTGGTTCTGCAGAAAGGTTAGATTTATAACGAGTATAACCTAAATGGTCAGTTAAATAGTCAAGATCAAAGTACCAGTCTTGACCTGCTCCTTGAACATTTGGCTTGTCCTCCATAAACCTCAGATTCAGCGTCTTTTCAACCCTCTTTTTGGAGATGTTATATACCCTGTAAGCCTTACTATGAGTTGAATAGCCTACTACAAATTCCTCATCAACTTTCCCATCAAACTTGCCCAAACGATCACTGGTGTTAAGGATGGTGACATGACAACCAAAAGGCTTAAGGTGGCTAATGGTAGGAATCTTGCCAGATAGAAGTTCATAAGGTGTCCTTTTGTGAGGATTAGTTATCAACACCCTGTTCAATACATAACAAGCAGTGCTAACTGCTTCAGTCCAGAACATGGTAGGTAACTTAGAATCAGCAAGCATAGATCTTCTTTGCTTCAATCGTGGTTCTTTTTCCTTTCAAGAACTCCATTTTGTTGTGGAGTCCTGGTTGTGCTGTAATCCCTTTTTATCTCCTTTGTAGCACAGAGCTCTATCAATTTGGCATTCTTGAACTTTGTCCCATTATCACACCGAATGGCTTTAACCTTCTTGTTCAACTGATTCTCTACCAGGGCAATAAAATCTTGAAGAATCTGGAATGTTTCATCTTTAGTCTCCAAAAAGAATGCCCATCAATACCTACTATAATCATCAGTAACCACCAAACAATAGTATTTGTGATCAATGCTTCTGATAGATGTAGGACCAAAAAGATCCATATGTAGAAGCTGCAAAGGCTCAGAGATAGTGCTGTCTGCAATAATGGACTTATAGGAAGCCTTGTGTTGCTTTCCTTGTTGCAAGCCACAGTTGTGCTCATTAGTAAAGACCTTGGAAGGAAGTCCATTAACTAACCCAAGTTTAGCTAGCTTGTTGATTGTTTTGAAATTCACATGAGCCATCCTTCATGCCATTTGTTAGATTCATCCAAGGATGCTTTTGCCACCAAACAAGCTAAGTCACCTGCAGGCTGAACTTCATTGAGATTGAATGTATATAGATTTTGTTTCCTTGGCACCTTCAGAACAACTTGACTGTCATCAGGTATCTGGAAATCTTTTGAGAGAACAAGACATTCAGTATCAGTGAACAACACATAGTTTTTCTTGTCACAAATTTGGGACACAGAAAATAGATTGAAGTTTCTCAATGCTTCCACATAATTGGGAAGTTCTAATAGTTCCCTTCCCTGTGATTTTACCATCTCCTCTTCCAAAAGTAACAGTACTTCCTTGAACAGATACAAAATCTTAGAGCCTGTCTCTGTTCCCTGTCATACTCCTAGAACAACCACTATCAACTATGCCTAAATCTTTATTAGAAAGAGGATCATCCTACAAGATAAAAAATATACAACTACATTAGTATTCATGGAGACCCAAGTCATCACTGACTTGGGCCTGCCTTGTGGATCATATTAGAAAAACCTGCAGATGGATGAGATCCACTATTGTTCTTGGAACCCCTCATAAAAGATGGTCAATTGTGTGTCCAAGAGCAACCTGCTGAGGGCTTAACAGCAGTATCCCACCTTGCCCCCCTTTTATGCAAAAGGTCATTATTTACAGGCCTGTAATCATTTTGAAAATAAGCACTAGTAGGTCTGTATAATGGCCTATTAACATTTCTTCTCCAACTAGATGAAGATGACTGTCGTGACAGAATCGGTTGCCGGAAGAATCGGTCTACTAGCGAATCGGTTTACCGGTGAATTGATTCTGCTGGTCCTCACATGTGTTCCAGAGGGAACAAACGGAGGAATGTTGGTCACATCATTCCATACATATCTATATCTCTGTTGATTAGTACACACATTCATCTGCTTCTCATAAAAATCACAATCTTTGATAAGATGAAATGCACTACCACAAACAAAACATGATTTCTTCTTAAAATGATTCTTCAAAACAAGAATAGTCTTATCACAAATAGAATTATTCAAACCATAACCAAAACCATAATTCTTTTTAACAAAATCAACATAACAAGAAATGTTTCTAAAAGAAGATGTCTTTGAAGAAGGTTCTTAAACAGCAACTCTTGGGGCATGGTGAACTGGTAAAGGCTTGGGAGAGGCAGACTTTGAAGACTCTTCATTTGAATCACAACTGGCATAGTCTTTAGATTGGGTCTCTGAAGTCCTGGAAGAACAAGAGACAAAAGTATTAGATTCACTGCCAGTGTCAGATAAGTCATTGGACTTCTGACCATAGGTAATATGTGATTCATCTGAGTCTGAGTCTGGGTTGGGTGGTCTAACAATACCATTGATGGAAGAAGGAACTGAATGCATTTCACCTTGTTTTACAAAGTTAACAGGTTTTCTATATTTATCTTCCTCTTTATCAGTGACAGGATTAAAAACACTATATTCATTAGGGTCATAAAACTCATATGGTTTAATATAATCCTTGAACCCTAACCACATCTTAGTTTTAACAGACATAGAGCTATTCCATAGTTTATCTAGGTTTTTAGCTTGTTCTTGCCACTGATTATGTCTAGCCACCTCTGAATCTAAACTAGCTTGAAGACTCTCTTTTTCAGCAACAACCTATACATATTCTTTCTTATTAAATTTTAACTTATTCATGGTGTTATCTAAATCTCTTTCCAAAACCTTAATTCTTTCTTCAAGAGCCAATTGATTTTGTTCATACCAGGCCTTTTGTTTTTCTAAAGCTTTAATAGTTTTCTTATATGCCTGGACCTGAATAAAATATTCTTTATATTTCTCATTGACATCATCAAATTCACTTTTGAGAGCATCATATTTAGCATTACACCCAAATAAACAATTTTGTACCTGAGAAGTGATGCCCATCATAGCAAACTCTCCAATGATCCTCAAAGAACTACCGATCCAACTGAGGCTTTTCATCCTCACCATCATTTACATGATCATCCCAGTCAACCCTGTTCTTTAGTGACAACAAGGCTTTAGGCTTCACCTCCTCAGCTTCCTTGAGCTTGTATGCATTATACCTTCTTCTGTCACCTCCCTTATTGTCTGGACATTCTCTAGCAAAGTAACCAAGTTGGTTGCATTCAAAGCATCTGATCTTCTTCCTGTCAAACCTGGCTGATTCTCTTCCCTTGTAGCCAAACTTCTTCCCAAAGCCCTGTTCAAACATGTTGACCTTCACAGCAAGCATGGCCATCTGCCATTTGAGGTCCATCTTCTCCAAATCCTATTTATCCACTTGCTCAAAATCTTCATAGACCAACTATTGTTGGTCTTCAGTTTCAGCAACAAAAGAGTATAGCACATCTTCCATCACAGAGTTAGACTTTGATCTTCTTGTAGAGGAATTGTGTGTTCTGGATGCTGCTGATGAAGAAGTGGGACTCTTAGCATAAGAAACCATTGTGTGAGCACTTGTAGCACTAACAAAGGCTGAGTGTGTTGGAGTTAGAGAATAAGAAGAGTGACCCTTGATATCAATTTCAAAAGATCTCAGTTTTTGTATAAGTCATCAAAGCTGATATAATCAAGGCCTCCCTTTGCCTTGAGAGTGAGAGAAACCTGCCTCCAGGAAGAAGGTAAAGCACGAAGGAACTTGAGATTGCATTCCTCATTGTCAGGTTTAGATTTCATCTGATTAATCTGGATGTGGATTTTCTGAAACCTGTCATATCCCTTATGAATCCCCTTTTTTTCAAAGATTGAAAATTCCTGAAAGTTTTGCTTGAGCATAGACTTCCTCATTTTCTTGGACTCATTGTTTCCTCTAAACCTTGCTTTTATTCCTCTCCAGATCTCTCTTGCATCATCCAGATGATAAAATTTTCTCACGTGCTCATCTGGAAGAGCTTGAAGCAAGGTAGTCCTCGCCTTGGTCTCCCTCTGAAGAGCAATCTGTACAGCACTTTTTGTGGGTGGAAGTATTATCAAATTCCCATCGGCATCTCTTCCAGTAGCCTTCTTACTGTTGCCCTTTAGAACAATATTCCAGAGATTGACATCCATGTTGGAGATATAATTTTCCATCTTCATGGCCCATATGTCATATTCGTCCTTCTTTAGGTATGTAAATTTGGCGTTGGTGTTGGACATGGTGGTGACCACTTGCTGAATAGTGGACTGGGTGTTTGTTGGCTCAGGTTGTTCATCATTTTCTGAATCTGAATGTTTTGATGATGGCATTGTTAAGGTTTTGAAGAAAAAGACTGTCTTCTTAGAAAGATTCTCACGAGGCTCTGATACCACTTGTAGGGTTCAGTCCCAGATAGATCTTATGAGCCTAGAAAGAGTATAGATATCCTGTGTAATCACAAGACAACTATGGAGAACCTTTGCAAGAATTGTATTCACGCGGAAAATAAATACAATACTCAAGAAGACAATAAACACCAATAACTTGATCCTCTATGGATCTATATTAATTCACTATTATTGTTATTGAAACACATACATAAAACCCTAGCCGCTAGTTTCTTTTATAATACAAGAAACCCTAACTTTGCAGCTTGTTAATCACGTAAAAGATATGCACTATCTATTCCTATTTTAACTCATGCATATCATAACTAATAAACTAATAAAGCGGAAACTACATATCCGCAGAAACAAAACAACTATTAGAGAAAACTGCACTATCCGCAGAAACCTCACTATCAGCAGAAACTATTCTACTATCAGCAGGAACCCACTTTTACATAATTCCTAACAGACCCTTTGGTGGAGGTGGTGCTGTCAACAGTGCTTGCTGAGGTGGTGCTTGAAGCTCTTCTGGTGGGATTACTACAGTAAGGGGAGGAACAACATGGACTCTTGAAGAAGTTTCATCATCTATACCTTCATATGGAGACACATAACTTGGCATGGAACTTAGGTCTGAGCTGGATTCTTTAATGATAGCATCTTGAGGTCTTGGTTGGATTGCAGAAGGTCCAGCAGCTGCAGGGTTTGTCTTCACACATGAGTGAGATGTGTTCCTTGGTGGAAAATAATTATTCCAACCACCTTCAGAAGAACCTGAGTGAGTTCTTTTTCTTGATGAAACCTCTTCCTCAACCCTACCTGGGTGAGTCCTAACAAACTCCTCCCAGACACTGTCAGAAGAAGAGCTATCTGTTGAAAGGTTGATTGGATTTGAGTTACTCATGATCTTTGGTGAGATGGTGCTTGAAAATATTTTTAGTGAGAGAATTTTGGGAATGTGAGTGATATTTGTGCTATGTGAGTAAGATGGTCTTAAATAGAGTTAATATGATATCAAGGAGTTAAATGTGGGGAAGGTGTGAGTAGTTGTGGAGTAAATAAATCAGTGACTTGGAGTTGACCTTTTGACTGGGTGATTAGTATTATTCTAACCACTGCCAGTATTCATTTTGAAACCGCTCCTTGTCTTACTAACCACTGCTAACCTTAACCATATTTCTTGTGTTTGGTTTGTGTTTGTGATGTGCAGGTATGAAGGACTTATGTACAATTTGGAGTTTTTTAGGAGCTGTTGCTGTGTTTTGTGATAAAAAAAAGTGTAAATCTTTTGTACTTCTTCATACTTATGCTTGATATCACTATTTTTGCTTAGATTTGATTGTTGCAGTCTTAGTCAAAAGTTTGGAAAGTGTTTGCTGTATCCACTGCTAGAGTATTTCAAACCACTGCTAGTGGTTTTTAATCCACTGCCATAGTATTGATGCTGATGGATACTTGAGGGGCTGTTTTGTAACTTTGGTGATAACGTATTTATTTCCCCAAATCACTGCCAGATCATTTACTTGATCTTCAAATCACTTCCAAATTGACGCCTATCACAAACCCTAACCACTCCCAATTGCTTAATTCACAATCCCACATCATATCACATCACCAATCACAATGCCGTCGTTGTATTCCAAAACCCAAAACCTAGTTGCTTACTTGATCAAAAACAATTAATCAGAAGGTTTTTATGAGATGATTGATTTCCTTAACCATAGTCCTATCCACTTTGCATTAACTGTAACACCCACAATCTTTAAAACATATGTTCATCACTTTTGGTAGAATGCTGAGATTCATGAGAGAGATGGGTTAGAGATACTTAGGACTATAGTGGATGAACATGAGATTTTGGTCAATGAGGAAGTAATTAGAGGTGTTTTGAAGCTGGATGATGTTGATGGTGTAGTTAATCTTTCTGATGCTGTTATTTTTGAAGGGTTAGAGAGATTGGGTTATGAAAGGAGAGAAGGTAGAACTAAATTTCATAAAGGTATGTTTTCACCTCAGTGGAAGTTTTTGATCCAAACTTTGTTGATGTGTGTGAGTAATAAGACCACATGATTTGATGAGTTTCCATCCAAAATTGCAAGTGCGATTATTTGTCTTTCTGAAGAAAGGAAATTCAATTGGTCTAGGATGATTTTTGATGGATTTTTGAAGAACATTAGGGAGAAGGGTAAATATTACTTATACCCTAGGTTTATTCAACTGATTGTGGATAGTCAGATTACAGAACCTATTGATCATCATAGGGAGTATGAGGTTCATTATATGCTTCCTAAGGTTTTTCCCCACATGAGGCATAAGAATCTTAATTTCACAGGCAGAGTTACCCCTTTGTTTCCTAATATGATTCCTTTGCCAGATACTTTTGATTTTGAAGATGTACATGAACCCCAACCTTCCCAATCCACTGAAGCTGGAACCCCTGCTACTACAACTGAACCTGCGGCTATCACACTTACACCCACTGCTATTACAACTAAACTCACTGCTGGGCCCTTAACTTCAACCTCTGAACCCACTAGGATTTTGTGTACTAGGAGAAGGAGGAAGGGCACCAAGCTGCCTCAGGCTGGTGTTAGTGGTGTAGCTGATGAGGCTATCACAAGGAGTGGAGGTGACATGATTGGAAGGGCTTCCACTACTGACTCATGCTTAGATGTTGGTCAGGACAGTGGAATCATCAATAATACCCAACCTTTGGCAACTCCTACTATGGAGAGTTCCTTGGAACTCAACACAAGTGGAGGAATCCCTAGCCAACTGGCTACTTTAGGGTGCATAGATGATCAGGCTAGGTCTGATGCTATGTTTTCTTTACCCAAGGATTCACCTCTTGGAGCAGGTTACATAGCTCGAAGTGATGAGGGTAGTTTGGAACATGATATTGAATTGACGGATTCTACTCAGGTACATGATGACTTTTCCAATGAACCACCTCTCAGACCAGTTAACACAGGTCGAAGTGGGGAGGATATTCTTGAACATTTACAGGAATTGACGGATAAGTGTACCAAAATGGAGGGAACAATCTCTAGTCTTCAAGAACTTACTGTGTTTCAAGGCAGACAGATCAAAAATTTAAAGCACAGGGTGTTTGTCTTGGAAAAGGTTAAGAGCCCAGGGATTACAGTTGTGAAAAAGATTAGACAGCAGAGAAAGTAGGTGAACTCCTTTCAGAATGTGACTTTGGAGGATGTAACCAAATAGGGGAGGAATGAGTGCATAGATTCAGGGGAGGCTTCTGTGAACATGGATGACGATTTGGATAGTGGAGATCAAGGAGATGCTTATGTGGTGCCTGATAAAGATGGAAATGAAGCAGTACTTGAAACTATGAAGAGTGTAGCAGAAGACAAGGAGAAGGAGGTGGTGCAGGACACAACCACTGCTAGTGTTGCTGCAACCATGACTAGTTCAAATGAAACCACTGCTGCAACTTTATCTGAGGTAACCACTGCTACTTTAAACATACCTATAGTTGTAACAACCACATCCATAATAGTCACAACCACTACTATATCTCCACCCATAACTAAAGAAGTAGAGAAGGAGGTTGCTGGTACTTTGGTAAACTTAAGTAAGAATTCTGCACCAATCATAACACCTAAACTCTTAAGTAAAAGTTTGACAATTGGTGAGCCTTTGAAGACTAAGGAGGTTTTACCAGACATTGGAAAAGGAAAAGGTATTGCTGAGCCAGTTTTGAAATTTAAGAATAGACAAGAACATATTGCTTTTGATGAAGAGTTTACAAGAAGATTGCAAGCTGAAGAAGAAGCAGCTGCAGAGAAAGAAAAGCAAGAAGAAGAAGAAGCTACTCAGAGATTGTTAGCAAAATGGAATGATAAACAATCTTATCTTCAAGCTTGTTATGGGATAAAGGATGACTATACTACACAAGAATGGGCACATTTATCTATTGATAAAAGGTGTAAAGTGTTGGGTGAATGGGCAAGAAAGATAAGACAGGAGAAAAATCAAGCTAAAAGAAGGACACCTCCTACTAAGAGTGAAATGAGAAATGTTATGATGAAGATTATCAAGAACATGGATATGCATATTAGTGAAAATTTAAGAAAGTGTACATATGAAAGAATTGAAGAGATTTATTTGAGATGTATGAGGAGAAATGATGATTTCAATCCCATGAATTCTGAAAAGGAAGAAGAGTGGATTAAAAGCAGACATAAGAGAAAATCTGAGATTCAGGAGACATCTGGATCTAAGAAACTGAAAGAGAATACTGAGAAAGACTCAGGAGGAGATGATACAGTACCTAGTACAGATGATCAACAAATTATCTCATATACATTTGAGCTTAATGGAAGTGAAGGATGTTGGAAAATTCAAAGAGCCAATAATGAAGTCTCTGAGTTTGAAAAATTTTCTCAAATGCTTCAATATCTGAATAGAGATGATTTGATGAATCTTTGGAAGCTTTACAAGGATAAATTTGGTGTTGTATGTCCAGATGATCTTTA
Organism: Chrysanthemum lavandulifolium; assembly: GCA_022545495.1. Lineage (NCBI taxonomy): Eukaryota > Viridiplantae > Streptophyta > Magnoliopsida > Asterales > Asteraceae > Chrysanthemum > Chrysanthemum lavandulifolium. Next base: position 242,261,650 of record CM040240.1, read on the forward strand.
TGAGAGAATGGTGTATCATAATCTGAAGATCTTGTTTGAACCAACTCATGATGAACCTGAATGGAAAGGACTCTACAATGGCAATGTTACAAGATGGTTTTTATATCAGTCTTGTAGATTTCATGTGTTAACTATTTCTAGAGAAATTATTCATATGCTTGTAGAAGGTGATTATCCTCAGTTGAATAAATATCCATGAGTTGTTACTCAGATGGTCAAGCCTGGTGGTTTAAAGATGCTAAAGCCGTATGATGATCAAGCTTACAGTTTATTGTTAAAGTATGATCAAATTCTTAAAACTGTTAAGTGTTTGGATACATCCTTCATGACTGATGATTTGAGCTTAAAGGAAACTTGACAATTCTGTTTGAATGTATCAAGTTTAGGGGAGGATTGTTGGGTTGTAGATTCCACTGATCAAGAATTATTCTAAGTATGGAACTACTGCTAGAGTAAATGTAACCACTGCTAGAAGAAGGAATCCACTGCTGGAGTTAAACAACGGCTAGTAGTATAGTGAAACCACGGCTAATGTATTGTAACCACTGCTAGTCTGTTTAGTAGGTTAAATATTTTGTATTAGATAACTATGGAAACAATATTTATCTTGTAGGTTACGTATTGTATTATGTAAAGGACTCCTTAGCCTATAAAAGGAGGTTCTAGGTTAGATTAGATATATGTGTGTTTTGATATATCTAAGGTCGATACACTTCAAGGTTGTAAAACCCTAATACTGTTTAGAGTATTCGTTATTAATATAATTGAGGTGTTTAAGTGTTATTACTGTTCTTCTTCTTAAGGTTAAATATTATGTTCCGCGTAATATTTAATAAGTAATTGTTAAGTCAGTTTCTATAAGGATCGTTTGCTCAACTGGGATCAACAAAGTATACTCCTTAAAGTTTTTTTAAAATGTTTTTCTAGATATCCTTATAAAAATAAATAAGAATTACATTAGTCGTTGTTATAAGTACAATCGCGTTTATTTATTTTTATATTAAAGTACCCTTGCTTACAATTTGATAATTATATTCCCGTTTTCAGTAATTTAGCCGTATTTAAAATGTATACTCGTGTCCACATAGGTTAAACTTTTAAAATGAAATAAATGAGTCTTTATTGAACGTATATAGTAAAAAAAATTGATACTTATAATCTTATGCAAATTTATATGTTGTTATTTTAAAACAGCATATACATTGTATTTTTTAAGATATAAAGTTTATAAATGGTATAAAGTAAAGGGGGTATTTGTTTATGTAGGATCGTTATTTTTATTGTGTTGATGATTCGGGTGGTCTTGGATGATCAAAATACATGTTTTCCATTTTAGAGAGAGAAAGTAGAGAGAGAGGGTGTTCTTGCTAGAGGTTTACACAAATGAAAGGTTAGATTGAATTGAAGCACCACCCCTTCCATGGATGGAAGGGGTATTTATACTTACAGACTACACGACCTCCTATCGGCCTGTGGATCAAGGATACAGTGGGTAAAGACCCGTCCTTCCTCCACGGTGTTGCACTACACTATACTACGCTACAAATTAACTAATTAACTACTACATAACGTAAATAACTACAAATCTACGAGCTAACATATGCTAGACTATAATTGGGGTGACCGACACTTTAACATGGAATTTCTAATTCCTAACAATCTCCCCCTAAGGGAGGTCACCCCATGAAATACATTTTGCATCCTAGCATTCTTTCTTTGACATTGTTCTAGAGCTCGTAGACTTGAATTCTTCACTTTCGCAATCTTTGTGCTTTAGTATCGATTCTTTAAAGTCCGCATTGAATTGTACTTTAAGTGGAGGCCTTTAATTGATCCACATCTTTGATGATCTTCGAGCTTTCTTTGAGATCATCAGCCACAGTAAATCTCTGGATCACCCTTTATTGTGTTGCCATCATGTGAAGTTGTGACTTTCGGACCGACATGCTCACACTTTCGGGATCATGACATCTTTTCATCGAGTAGCGGAAGCTTTCTTCGGTTCAAGATATTTGCGGCGCAGCAAGAACATAGTATAAAAATATTTGAACCGAGTTACGTAGATATGCACCGGTCATGATTTCTTCAATTAAGTGTGGTTCTTTGTGAGCATGCGGCTATGGATTGACTCCTCAATTACGATCACCGTAACCGTCAAATGTACCGCAAACAACAGCTAGCAATAAAACACACGAAAGTGTCTTTGATCACTTCGTTGAATTGAGGTACACGCCCACGGTTCCCGTTGATCGATACAAGTCTTGCTGTGATCGGTAGGATTCCTAAGAATCTCCTTGATGGGGTTTCGCAATTGTTCTAGTTGTTCTCAAACCGAACGTCTCAAAGAAGACAACATGGAGTGAGTGAACCAATGAATTGAGATTCACCGATTGATGAAAATGATTTGAAAACAATCGTGTATTGCTTGAAGAAAGAGTTTTGCAATACGACGAAGGTTTTATGAGAAAGATTAATTTTCAATCAAAATACTTTTTGTATTAGAGAATGAGTACACATTCGACGTGCTAGCGAAAAGAAGAGATTCGCACATCGAATGGTTTTCTAAAAGTATTTTTCAATCGAGATACTTTTGAATTTGAAGACATAAGTACACATTCGACGTGCTAGAGAAAATAAGGTTTGCACAATGAATGGTTTTCCAAAAGTATTCGTCAATTCCAATCTCGGACCAAGGTTGATTCAAGAATGAATCTCCCCATCGTTTCTATCCGGTTGTCACAAGTTTGATCTTACGAGAAGATCTCACATGTCACCCACCAAGAGCTTGTTTGATGTTGGCTCTAGAAGGATTTCCATCTTCATCTTGAATATTTTCATATCACTCGATGTTCGGCAATACCACAAGGATAATGCGTGGGACTCTTAATATATACTTACTTTCCACATTGTGTGAAAAAGCAAGTCTTCAAGAATTTAGTGACCTAACGAGATATTGTGGATGATCTCTTGGCTCTAGACTCAATCGTGCACATTTGGTTCTGTGTCGGAGACTAGGGAGAGGTCTCCTTCTTCAATATCAACAATCTCTAAGAGAAAGTCGATAGATTATGTCGGTTCCCGTGAGAATGAAACAAGCCCTTTTAAGAGGAACTTGAGTAGTTTGGGAAGTTTAGTGCGGTGCGTCCTTTGGGTCCATGACGTCTTGTCTTCAATACCGGCGTTACCTTAGTAACCACCAAGAGCATATGTATTGAACCCGTTTCTTGCCCTAAGGTTGAATTGATGGAGGCTATTTCTTTTCACCCTTTTTCACATTCAGTTCTTTTTCATTCTTCAACCCCTTGATGCTTACCGAGACTTCATAACTAGAACCTTGTTGGGTTTATTCCAAGACTAGCTCGCCTCGATCCGCACTCTTCCCATTTCTCATTTTTCTCCTTTTTCAATATTCCTAAGGACTCTACACTATCTAGTGGATTGTCCTCGAAGATCCCTCCGGTTCGGCGGATCGTGGGAACAAATACCTAACCTAACCATCCTTATAACTCCATGCATAAAATAAATTGGTCGGTCTTTTGGTATTGTTCTTTCCTTCATGAAACCAATTGAAAAATCATTTGGAAAACCAATCAAGGTACTTGTGATACGAGATCAAAGCATTTTGTACCTTAATAGTTTTGATCATTTAGAAAACCTCCCCCTCAACATGTGCGTATGATTTAGAAATTTTTTTTTTAGCACAAGGAGGCAAGAGGACTTTGAAATATTTTCTTTGATCACAATTTTCTTACGAAAAAGCCATTTGATTTTCATGGTAAAATTCTCCCCCTCAATATGTGCGTAGGATATTTGAAATCATTTTATCACATAGAGGCAAGAGTTCTTTTGAAGTACATTTACGATCACACAAGCCATTAAGAAACCATTTAAAACTCAATCAAGGTACTTTATGATAAAACATAAAAGCATTTGCACCTTGATAGTTTCTTTTCTTTAAAATGCTCCCTCAATATATGCTTCGAGATTCGAAAGCTTTTAGCACATATGAGAGGCAACGTGCACAATTAAATCAAACGATCACCTTTTATCAAATTTCATAATTAAATCACAAATTCTCCCCGATCAAAATATCAAACCCTTTGAGATTTTGGATCCCAAGTGATTTAATTAGGTTTTAGAAAACATGGGAGAAAATGTGGCCTTGTTTAAATACTCATCCGGTTTTGGATAAATCCTCCTCCTCAACATGTGCATTATGTATTTGAAATCGTTTGGCACATGGAGGCGGAGTGCCTTTAAAGGACTAAAATCAATTCCATTTAAACAGATTTGAGATTTAAATCACGATCTCTCCCCGATCAAAAATTCAAACCAAGCGAGATTTGTGATCCCAACCGATTTAAATCATTTAGAAAAATTTGGGGAAAGACGTGGCGAGATTTAATTTTGAAAAATGACAGATAAGGATCAATTTAAGACATTAAAGATTGTTAGTATCGGTATGAAAGTTTTAAGAGATCTTTTAGTAAAATAAAACAATTTCACAATCAAACAAGAACAGAAAAATTTCATTTTGAAAGACCTTGATTCTAACGAAAAATCATACCATGACATAACATTAAATCTTTAGATCACCACTTATATAGTACAAAGCGGAACTTTTGTGAAGAAATATCGTTTGAAAATATATTATTTTAAATCACTCTCCCTCAATCCATGACCGTAGTCGATAATTGAGTGACTCAAGTTTTGATAAAATGAAGTCCGGTGATTTTCAAAATTAAGTTCAATTTATTTTCAAAACAATATTTTCCATTTTCAAACAATTTAATCAACTTATTCAAAATTGTTTAAAAATGGTATCTGCATAAAGATATATTAAGTGGTTGAGAAGCTTCATTGTTCTTTGTAGGGCTTGGAAGAAAAACCGTCTGCAGATGCGGTGAGACTTCTTCTTATGTTGCATTTTGAATGCCAACCGAGGTCAAATTAAGCTCCGTTTCTTCAATCACTTAGAAGAAAACCATCTGGCGATGCGGTGATACCTCTTACGTTGCATTTATGCCAACTCTCCATTGAAGTCCAATTAAGCTCCGTTTCTTCATTTGTCAACCCAAGATATCGTTACCCTTTCCTTGCGGCATCCAATCATGTTCATTTGTGGGATCCGGATCGGGAACATTCTTATATACCAATATACCTGCATATGTTAGTGAACACACATACAAATATATGGTGGTCGACATCACCCAAACAACAATCGACTAATTAAAGTCAATTCAACATAACAATCAGATCATATATAGCATGGGAATAATGTGTTTCTCAAACTCTAATCATCTAAACCTAACAATCATATCCTAGAAACCTAGTCCTTCAACATAGGCAATTATATTTTTCCAGATAAGCACGTAGGATAATTAAGAAAGTCCGTTAGATGATATACATTTGGAAACATTCTCCCCCTCAATCAATGACTTATTTTCTGAAAAGATTAAAAGCGCTGAAGTCATTGATTGAGTTTTCAATTTTCACAAAACTCGAATCGATAGATTTACAAGCAACTCATTTACCACCATTTTAGAAAACAACAAATATTTTTCGAAGAATTTATAGACGGAAAATATTTGAGTAGGAACAATGATCCTTGACATACTTTCCTCATTTGTTTTTAGGATAAGTGAACGAAATTTGTGAAAACGTTTAAGCGTAGCACTTTCCTTCCTTTTAAGAGCGGGTTGCTATCTAAAATAATAGCAAACCATGGTTTAAGCACGGGTTACGATCAAGTAATAGCGCAAGCCATAGTAATAAGCACGGGTTCTGATCGAAATAATCGAAGCCATTATTTGAAGCCCGGTTCTGATCGAAATAATCGTAAGCCATATATATTTTTTTTTTGACATGTATTGGAAAAGAATATTTACACCTCCTGCTCGAACTTCATCTATGGTCCCGTGCCATTATTGAATGACATTTCTAAGACCGTAGATGTTATCGATACCAGAAGACATGCCTTGAGAAAAACATATTTTTGGAATTTTTGAAATTTTCTGATTTTTATGGTTTTTGAAGGTTTTATATTTTTCTATTTTCTTTTTGTGGTTTTCTATTTTTGTATTTGGTTTTGTTGGTTTTATATTTTTGTATTTTGCTTTTCTGAAATATATACAAAGATAGAGAAGATGATATAGTAAAAGAAGATGATGATACGAGTACCGAGATAAGGATATCGAGCAACACGTCGTAGAAGATAGAAGTCATCAACTCTTAAACATTCACCACCAAAGCTTCCAAGGGCTCTTGAATTGAAAGAAATAGAACCATCTGAAAGAGAGACTCGCGACTTCCCCAAACCAAAAATCCTTTGGATGAGCGATTCAAGCTCTATTTCAAGCTTTCCTTAGCCGGTGCATGAGAAGCACACCATTATCATAAATCCATTGCTCCTATTAAGACCGATAATCGAGATTCTCCATTCGGGGTTATATCATCCAATAGAACATCAGCAACGTTTCATCCCACACATAGATAACACTTCTCAAATTTCCTTTCAACTGACGTCTGAAGCGATCCATTCCAAAAGGTGTCAAGAGAACAATTTCCCCCAAGTAGTTGAATTGATGCAGTCAGTCTCTTTGTATAATGCTCAAGAACTCTCCCAAATACACATCATGAGGGTAATGAAGAACAACTCCCCAATGTTCACATCTTTCGTCCCTGATGAATGTGTATGAAGCACAAGAACCTGAAGTACACCAATATCCAAGAACTCTCCAGAATACACATCAAGAGGGTAATGTAGAACACCTCCCCTATGTTCACATCTTTCGTCCCTGATGAATGTGTATGAAGTTCAAGAATCCGAAGTACACACATTCCCAACGAGAGAATAACTGATAACACCTCCCTCATGTTACACATTTATCTCCCCTGAATATGCCATACTTGTGTACCTCTTTTATCTTCAGAAACTTTCTCTAACATCACTTCCCCTACATAGTTGGAATAAACACTAAACGCCATGAGTCAAACCTTGAGTTTCTCTACGGTCATGACAATCGTCTTCCCGGGATATCTTCAATCACTTAGAAGTATTAAGTTCATCAAAGTTTACTCGCGTTTAGATGCGTGTCTCCTTCCCCCTTTCTAGTTTTGATACTTCAGAATCAGCAACTCTTTGAATGCCCAAATACTTGAAATTTGTTGAGAAGATCGCTTGAAGTCTTTGTGAGAATCAACTTCTCAAGACTCACTCGACTATTTTATCAACCCTTATGTAGACAATTTGAAGTGACCATCAAGAAGAAAACCGATATACCCTACTTGAAACTCAAGTCAACTTCCCACATTTGTATCTTAAGCTTGCACCTAATGATGGAAGAACGGTGTAGAGAATTTATGCTTCCAAGAAATCTCTAAGTACTCACTACCCAAACAAAGTATGAGACATTAACACCTCTTGCGTTTATCCACACCGTCATATCGTGTGACGAGTAAAACAAAGTAACTCCTAATAGTGATAGTTAACCGTGTCTTCAACAATCCACCTCATCACTGGTAACTAGATAAGCCAAGTCTTCAACTCAAATTCTTAAGCCCGAGAAAGTTATCAAATAAGAACACGCCTTTGTGAAAGTCAACTTCAATATCAAATAAGTGATAAATGATTAACTCAAGTAATCACCTTGTGTCAAATGTCCAACAATAGTCAATATCAACGTCTCGAGTAGTCATTGCTAAAGAATATGAGCAAGTCTAATTGGGAATTGAATCGACTTATAACTTTCTCCCAATTAGTGCTCTCCCTAAACCGACAACTGCTTTGATAAATGCCCAAATTAAGAAGAAGTCTTTTGATAATCAACTACAACTCGTCTTTTAGTCTTCTAACATGTAGCGTAAAATGTAGAATAGACGTAGACTCGACCTTCTTCAAGATTGTCCGGTTGGGGAATAGATAGTTAACATCTTCAACTCACCAAAACAAGAACATCACCAAAAGCATCCCAATCAACTTACATCTTGCAAATCCCTTAACTAAAATCCTCCCAATCAAACAAGAACAGAAAGATGTTCATCAAGGAAATCGACAATCGGGCCGCAACGAACACACAAGATGGTAACACCAAACTACCAATCACATCAAACAAGAACAGAGAGATTGTTCGGAATCATCATGTTGATGTATACGTAGCATTAACCGGAAGCACTTTGTCGATAAACTCATCAATCCAAGTGAAGATGTCAACCAACGGCTCTTAGAAGAGAAAACTCCATGTGAAGATGACCCGATAAGAAGAAGCTCGGTTCTTACATGAGTTTAGAGCCGTATGACCATTTGTATTCTCTAATATCAATCAACAATGCAAAAATTCACACTTCTTCTCCCCTCAAGAATTGCATACGGAGATGCCATTCTTGATTAAACAAGTGAACATTATCCAAATGTAGTCTATTCACACTTCTCCCCATAAAATCAAAGACAGATGTCGCCATCATCATTATAGTTGAGAAAGTGGAATCGAAAACAATCAACAATAGCCGGTTCACTTGATGACCAAGCGCATGGAAAAGTATGAAGCATGTTGATGAGAATGGTCATAATAGAGAAGATTTCTCTTCTTGAAGATAAAGCGCACCGACACGTACACTTTTCTTTTCTTTAGAGAACGAGGCTTGAACTGAAGTATTCAAACGTCATAAGAAGATTTCTCTTCTTTGGAAGATAATCGCATGAAACGTACACATTTCTTTTCTTTGAGTACGAGGCTGAATCGATGTGAGCAGGGCGTCATAAGAAGATTTCTCTTCTTCCTCAAGATAATGCGCACCGAAACGCATACACATTTCTTTTCTTTGAGTCGAGGCTGAATCGATGTGAACAGACGTCATAATCTCTCTTTTCATCATCTCTTGGCAAAACATGTAATCAACCCATTATCATTCAGTAGGCTTTTTGTAGTGACAGCTGATGGAGAAAACCCAATATGATGAATTTGACCCTGAAGTAAACTAACCCGTACTCGTGACTTAAACTTGCACATATGTAACAAAGAGCGGTGTTGAGAATTCATGCCCCTTTGAATCTCTAAGTACTCTATACTCTTAAACCAACCAACCATCGAGTAATAGACGTATATCACCTCTAGAAAATCTACAATTGAATGTGACACTGAGCACTACAATGTAACTCCTTAAAGTGATAGTTATTTTGTGATTGTATGAGCCCAATTCCCCCAAGTGGTAAAAGAAAAGGTAAAAGACACCCAACAATAACTAGATTTCCAAGTATTCGTTTTTGATAATAAGCATCGAACAAGGATCATGAAGAATCTTCATCCAACCATCCCCGATATCTTCAGATACTAAGTACACTCGCCCGTGATATTTTACTTCAACCTCAAATAAATAATAGTGAATTAACTCCGTTGTCACATCTTCTGAACTGCTCAAATCTAGCCTCCTTTGACTTTTTAAGTGAACTATGATAATGGTTTCATCCCGACTATGGTTTAATGAGCATAACCCCGTAAAACCTTGAAGTAACCAAACCGCCATGACGAATATCCAAACACACATCCAATTCATGAAGTACACCCTTTTATCCCTTCTTCAAGCGAAACCGTGGCACCAACATCAAAAGATCCGAATTACACTTTCCTTCTCCAAGATGGTTCCATCATTACGGATTTTACTACTCTATGGTTTAAACCGAAAATAGTTTCTTTCATGGGATTTTACAAAACCAAGAATAAACCATAAGATAGATCCGGAAATGCACTCAACAATTACCAGGATGTTTCCATTGTCACGGGATTTTACAAGTCTATGATTTAAACCGAGAAATAGATTCTTTCGCGGGATTTTACAAAATCAAGACAAAACCGTAAACAATGTCAGATTGAATATGTTATGACAACTTAGGTTTCGGTGAATATCTATTTTAAGGGAACATGCAGCGGTTCATCAACGGTTCTGTAACCAACATCCACAACATCATCAACAATCCAATACACACTTTTGGTAAACACATCATTCACACATTATGTCGGCTATTGTAGTGACCACATGGAGAAGTAAACCCGATATATCAAACTTGATCATGAAGTAGAAACCCCCAAATTTGTTACTTAAACTTGTACTCATCCTTGTGAAAAAGAAATGGTGTACCCAATGTACAAATCCTCTTGACTTATCCTCAATCGTGTGAGACACCGGAGTGATAGTTACGTTGTGGATTAAGCGAGAAAAAGCATAACCGTAACTAAATAGCCAAGTCTTTATCACACTCTAAAAATGCCCAAACAAGTCATCTTCGGAAGGGTAGAAAGAAAGAAGACGAAATAAGTAAACCTGTCCGGAAAAACCTTCCTTCAAATCCAAATGAGAAATACCGTACAAACAACCCCGTAGTCAACATTTTCCAATAAATACTTCAAGCCGTGACATAATAATCTCCGTAAATGAGTATATACCAAATTGCCAAATCTCATCACATAACGAATCTCACCATCTCATCAAAGCATCAAATTTCATAAGAAGATCTCATAATCAAAACCCACCAAGTGAATACACTGCCCAAGAATATTCGATTCATAAGATTAATTAGTTTTCCCAAATTGAAGCTCAAATATCCTAATAAGTGTAATCGACCCATGAATAAAATACCACTTGAGACCCGATGTATATCCGTATCACAAACAAATTGGATTCAATTAAGAGACGCCCATATGTAGTGAATAAAAGCCCATATACAGATTAGTATAAAGATTGAACCCAAGTTCATCACACGACTTTTACAACATATTGCATCCAGTAACCCGAGTTACATAATAGCTCAACGAGTTAATAACAAAAAGAAGTTATTAATAACTCAATGATAACAAAAACGTCAAGCTCACTGGTTACAAACCATTCAAAACCACGAGGCTCAAGACACTGCCCATGTCTTGTGATTTTCCATCGGATCAAGAGGCCCAAATTGAATTACACGCCCAATGTATCAAAACAAGTCCTCCAATCCGGTAAGCATTGAGCCCATAACCGAACAATGACTCACACAAGAGTAACCGGTTATAAGTGACTAGCCCTAATTTTTCTCATATTACTCATTAGCAAACCCTAAACACACTCACAAACAAACCGCCTACCACACTCCTCTCTCAAAAACGGATTCGGAAAACAAGAAATCAACGCATCACATCTCAAACCCTAAGAAAACTCAATCAAAACGCCTTCAATCTTCATATGCACAACGTGATAAGAATGGTCTCACCACAGAGATGGTTCGAGCCACTGCCACAGAGATGGTACGGGAGACGATAGCGAATCATGTATGCCACCAAGATGGTAACGTGGTTAACTGATGTGCTTCAAAGTAGGTATTACTTTTACCCATTTGTTTGAGTTTCCGAAAGAGTTTCACTATGAACGAACCAATGAAAAGGATGTAACATAATTGTTAAAATCTTTTTCATGAATCGTATATATTTTAAACCAAATGATCAGTGATGATGAGGTTTTGTGAGATAGACATTTGATGGTTATGTTTTGACCTTGAAAAATCACAAAACCGCTTACGAGATTATTGTTGAATTTTTGTTATTATCCAATTAATCCGAACAAGAATTTAAAGATGAAATCTTTTATGGTTTTACTCTTGATTCAACGAGGTTCGGATATTTGACAAACGAATAAGATCTTTGATGATTTATTATGGGTTGATTGGATTTTGATACATCCATATGAATCTGCGATCTTGTATCTCTTTTGAGTTCTTGATCTATGATGATAAACTCTTTTGTGTTGAGAACCGTACACAAAAAGAAACGAAACTGAGATCCAAAAAAAAATGTTTACCCCATTGATCTATGATGAGAAGGATTAATTCGTGTATGATTACCTTAGATGGTTGGGTATTAATTCACAAACACACGAAGAATAACTTGAGATCATTTACTTTACTTGTTTATGGATCTGTGATGACATGGTTGTGTAAAGTAGTCGCTTGAAGGTCTTGATAAGACTTAGAATAAGCACAAACCACTTCTGAGATTCATTACTTCTTTTCAATATGTTTGAGTCTTGAAACATGATTGAAGTTAGTAGGATAGAATGAAGATTGATGTTGAAGTTGTATTTGTTATTGGTTTTCAAATGTCGTGGTATTGTTATGGTCGAGGTCTAGTTTCTGTAGATGCATACATGCTTACTTCTTCTTCATCTCTTTCTGTTGCAATCAAGTCTTAATTTTACGGGTCAAGTCGCTAGCAACATTATTTAGCCAAGTCGCTAGCCAAATAGCTAAGCTAACTCGCTAGCCAAGTTGCTAGCCAAGTCGCTAGCACTGTTATTTGACTCAATAGTCAAACAACCTTAAATCGCTACATTTTATCAAAGCAAGTCGCTAGACAACTTTTCATAGCAAGTCGCTAGCCAACTTCTCAAACCAAGTCGCTAGCCAACTTCTCAATAACTCGCTACTTTGGATTCAACGAATATAGACAACTTGTAAATACAAGTCGCCACTATGCTTGACACAAGTCGCTAGGAAGAATGACCCAACTCGCTAGCATGAATATATGAGTTTTCCGATGAGTTTTTCCGACAACTTTTCCGGCCGACTTCAAATTTACCCGAAACAACAAGATTGACCCATAAAAATGTGACTTTGACCACGGTTTGGTAACATAACGAAAAAAATGGACACAAAGCGGTCTGATTAAGACCGGGACTTTTGACATTTTGAGACTAATGAAAGGATACAAAACAAACACAAAGCGTACACATGAAAATAATTATCCGACCACCAAAACCGATTAACTACGTGGACCAAAAGAACAACAAACAATAACCATAGTACGGACCACACAAATCAAAGAAAACACAATAAACCTTGTCTCGGTACCAATTGTAGGATCGTTATTTTTATTGTGTTGATGATTCGGTGGTCTTGGATGATCAAAATACATGTTTTCCATTTTAGAGAGAAAGTAGAGAGAGGGTGTTCTTGCTAGAGGTTTACACAAATGAATGGTTAGATTGAATTGAGCACCACCCTTCCATGGATGGAAGGGTATTTATACTACTGCACTACACGACCTCCTATCGGCTGTGGATCGTGGATACGATGGGTAAAGACCCGTCCTTCCTCCACGGTGTTGCACTACACTATACTACGCTACAAATTAACTAATTAACTACTACATAACGTAAATAACTACAAATCTACGAGCTAACATATGCTAGACTATAATTGGGGTGACCGACACTTTAACATGGAATTTCTAATTCCTAACAGTTTATAATCCAAAGTTATTAAAAAAACATGAAGACTTATAATATTACACTTAACTCTATATAATTTTTAAAAATTCAACCACTAAAGTTTTATTAATTACTTCCTCTTTTTTTAAGTTTTTATTTTCACACATTTGACACTTATATTTTTATGTGTTTTTTTATTAACTAAATTTCTCCACTAAATTTATTAAAATTTGACTAAAATCAATTTAATTTTGGCTTTTATTAACCAATCATATCACACGATTTTGCTTATGTGGCGAAATCGAGCTCTCCTATTGGCTCAATTGTTTTTTCAATAAGAATGAATTGACAAAAGCACTCCGAAATGATGTAATTCCTTTATTATATAAAAGATTTTTTTTGTATTTTTTAAGTTTAATTTGTAATTTATTTAATGAATGAAGATTTTGTTTACTTGAAAAAATGAAAAATAAAATAAAATTGTGAGTCCGAAAAAAGGTGTTATAACATGTTATTAGTGAGAGGTTATTTTCATGTGTGAGTGTTAAAACTGAGAATACTGAGGTGGTGTTGAGGTTGGAAAAAAAAGGTCTTAACATATTACGACACCTTGTGCTCTTAAATTAAAATTAGTTAGTTAATTTGTATTTTATTTAGGAGTAAAATACAGATAACCATATCCAGTGATCTTTTTAATGTACCCAATAACCCATTGATCCTTACAAATTTTCCCAAAGCTAGTTGCAGTTGCAAAATTTTATTTGACATAATGCTATTTAATGCTACTCTAACTACTCATATATACATGGCCAGTAAGTATGATAAGAGGTAGTCTCGTATGAACAGGAGAGCAAGTCTCGTATCATCGCCTGGCATGAACATAATTAGCCCATTCAGTACCCCGTAAGAAAGGATTTGGTGATTATTCAGGAGAAATTATTTGCTGCTGAACAGGAGAGCAAGTCTCGTATCATGGCCCATTCTGATCATATTTGGCCCATGCTGAACATAATTAGCCCATTCAGTACCCCATTTTTATCTACCAAATAGCATAACATTTGACCGATTCAGTAATTCCATTTAAACCATCCTATTAAGCGATTATCAAACAACCCTAATATCTCTCACTGTCGCGTTCCATTCTTAGGGATCTATAAATAGACGATACCTGGAAAAATAATCAGAAATAAATATAAAATATCTAATAATAAAAGGTGAATTATTTTAAAGATCATAAAAAAATGGAAACTGAGGACCAATCTTTAAAATAAAACACTCACTTCCAACCCTCTCACCCCATCTTTTCTTAATTAAAAACCACTTTCATCATTCGTTTTTGAAAATAATATATTTCCGTTAATCGTTAGGGGAAACAAATTACATGATTACGACAAACATTTAATTATACTTCCGATTTTTATTTATTAATTTATATATTTTTTTTTTTGCGTAAACTGCAAAAAATGTTTCTAACCTTTGCCATTTTTGCGAGAAATTTCCCTAATTTTGAAAATTTGCTAGTTGTGTACCTAACGTTTGGGGTTTTGCGAGAAATCCCCATTAGGCTTTACTGTAGTTGCAAATTCTCGTTTTTTCTAACGCTCGTTACTAAAACCCGTTAGTTCACTTTTCCTGCCATAAAATCCACATGACAACTCCACTTCTACACCTGCCTTTGTGTGAGGGACATTGGTTTGCAACCAAGTGTATTCTTTTCATTCTTAGCCACTTCTAGTATAGATCGGACCCTTGCTTTCATCTTCCATATTGTCCAAATCACCTAAATTAACAGTAGATCCAACATGGGTGGCTAGAAAATTAGAGCTCGGAGTTCACTGTGTAGGATCGTATTTATGGAAGATTTGGTGATTCGAGAGGTCTTGGAAGATGGAAGAAAGCCATCTTCAAGTTAGAGAGAGAAACAAGAGAGAAAGGAGAGAACTATGTGTTATTTTATTGAAAGGTGAAAGGCTTACACTTAGAGACTCTCACCCCTCCATGGAAGTATGGAGGGGTTTATATACTCAAACACATACAACAATGGGTAATTGACATAACAAGCCCATATGTTTAAGGTAACAAGGATAGAAAATGTAATCCCGTTAATGTCGAGCGAATCCAACAATCTTCCCCCAATGGGACGACATAAGGGATTACTTACAACATTTACTACAAATATAGAAAACATAATAAAGAAAGGTCTTCATAAGCTCTTCAAGTGCTGAGGATGATGAAAGTTTACGCTCTTTGTCTTCTTCTGGTACCTTGACTTGAGAACCGTTTTCTTCACTTGTAGACAAATGATGCAATATGCATAAATTGGATTAACTTCCTCCCAATTCATGCCGCATGTCTTTAGCAGCTTCTCCGTACACTCCTTTTTGACGAAGTTTCAATCGACTTCCCCAAACCGACAACCGCCTTCACAGATTCAAACTTTGATGTAGTGAACATTCCTCTAACTTTAGAAGTTTTCAAGACGCAATGAATTTGTAGATGAGCACTAAACCACACAAGGTAAATCTGACATATTGCGGAAAATCCGTTCGGGGGTAACATGCAAGAAATCAATAAGATCATCTCAAATATGTGGAAGCTTCACACCAAACAATCCGCGAAAGACGAGATGAAATGACTTCCCCCTGAATGTTGCGGTCTATCGGAATAATAGTTACTTGTGAATATGCAATTACACGATAAAATGACCGTGTGTGAGGCATCACAACATCATATTTAGGTAACTTCACGCACGATAACTCTGTGAAAGTGAGACGATAACACCAAATTGAGAAATTTTCACCACAGATCGTCTCATTTCTTCCCCCTGATTGAATAAATTCATGAAAGGAGAGGGTTTTCGGAAAAAAATCCAAAAACATCAAAGGAAGCAAACACCACCTATACTCTCTTCCCCCGATGTTTTCAATGAATCAGAATCATACACCACGTATGTTGATGATGAATTGGAGACATCAAAACCATGTATGTTCAATTAATCGAACAAGTGTGAAGTACCATAAATATCTCGTGAGAATCAACTGCTAATAAAACTTCTCTACTCGTGTATACTCTTCTCATTAACTCTTTACCGACCCCATTATCATTCGATGGCTTTTGTAGTGACTCGATGGAGAAAACCCAATATGACGAACTTGAGACTGAAGTAGTATAACCCGAACTTGTGACTTAAACTTGCACTATTGTCAGACGAAGAACCTTTTGTCTTAACTCCATCGAAAAAAGGTAAACTGAAAGTTTCTCAAATTATCCACACCTTAGTGTGACACTTGAGCACAACAACGTAACTCCTTACATCAGGTTCAACTAGATAACTCAAGTCTTTGTCATTCGAAACGGTTAAAGCTCTAACAAGGATCTCGAAGAATTATGCATCCAACCAACCCCGATGTCTTCAAAATACTAAGAACATGCACCCGTGATATCCCACTTCAACCTCAAATAAATAATAAAGACTTCACGCTGTAGTCACATCTTGCGGTTAAATGCTAAAGAACTAGATTTCGTTAACGGTTTAAATGAACTTGATAATGGTTTCCTGATCTTGTCAAAAAATGTATCCTCGTGAAAATTTTCGTGAACCAAAATACCACTTATTTTCGCCAAAGAATTATACCAATAATTATCTCAATGTATTAAAATACATTTGAATGATTAAATTTCAGCTAAAAAAATATTAGTATAATTTTTCGGATAAAAAACCTAGGCCCAATCCATGTTAAATATTTGATGATAAATTGCAGCCCAACAGAAATAAGCCCAACATGTAAAATCCGGTAATCTCAATCCAATTCCCACTTAACCTAATATACGGATATATATAGTACAAAATCTCTTATTACATTAACCCTAATATTCACACACAAGAAATGTGCGCCCCCATCCTCCTGATAACAAACCCTAGACACCAAAAAAAAAAAAAAAAAAAAAAAAAACCATCCGCCCCCATCAAAGTACCACACGATTTACACAACCGTTTGTTTCACTTAGACATTCGAGTGAATTACTCCATATGATTATCGTCTTCAATATCATTGTACGAAGGTCACAGGTAGGTCTGTCTTTTGATTATCGTTGTGGAACGTCCATTAAACCGAATCAAAAAGACAATTAAAACACTTATGTTTTGATTGTACCTTTTAATTGTTCGGATATTTGTGAAATACAAACATTAGAAAGATAATCGATGAAGATAGTTTTGAGGGTTTTGACCGGTTAATGTTTGATGAATCTACGAAAAACCCCGAAACTAATCTGAGATATGTTTGCATTTGATTATCGTTTCATATAAATTAGGTCGATGATGAAAAATATAGTTTGTTTGTTTGACCCTAATTGGTCTGCGGTAACAAACTTATTAACTGAGACCTTTTTGTTTTATTTTGAGTCTGCTTTGATAGTCGAGAAATAGAGATGAACTGTGATGAGGAAATGTTGTATGAGATTAGTAGTAGGCTTGTATGAGATTGTTGGATATTGGTTTGAGGTCAAGGTCATATTTCTTCATCTCGTTTTTCTGATCTTATGCGTAAAACAAGAAACCCCTTTTGCGTAAACTAGGTCTTACGCGTAAAGCTTATGCGTAAGACCTTATGAGTAAGGCTTATGCGTAAAACACATTACGCATAACAGTTCTTACGCATAACTTCACAGTTATGCGTAAATATCTCTGAAGATGGCTCCTTAGGCATAAAAGTAGGGTTTTGACCATTTGTTGACTTTTCCGGCGATGTTTTCCGACCAAAGGTTCTGACCAACTTGAGAAACCCAGAAATACATCATAATAGACCTCATTTTTTGACCCTCTTTGACTATGAATAAAAAGACCTCACGACCACAGTTTCACTAGTTTGGTAAAAAGTCTTAATAAAGGATACATAAACTGTTATTAAACCAAACAGATATGTGACATAACTTTGAAATTATAATACTTTTAGACCAAAAATGATACAATAAAACTTGTTAAAAATCTGATAAACACAAAGGTATATGGGAAAGGTTAAAACTTTGTTAAAAAACAAATTTTACAAGATAGATTTGACAATATACATCACCAAAAAAATCAACCATAACTAAAACAGACCTTGCTCTTGATACCAATTGTAGGATCGTATTTATGGAAGATTTGGTGATTCGGGAGGTCTTGAAAGATGGAAGAAAGCCATCTTCAAGTTAGAGAGAGAAACAAGAGAGAAGGGAGAGAATTATGTGTTATTTTATTGAAAGGTGAAAGGCTTACATTAAGAGACTCTCACCCCTCCATGGAAGTATGGAGGGGTTTATATACCCAAACACATACAACAATGGGTAATTGACATAACAAGCCCATGTGTTTAAGGTAACAAGGATAGAAAATGTAATCCCGTCAATGTCGTTCCATTTACGCGTTAAGAGCGATTCCAACACACTGATTCTGGATATTTATATGGTACGTTTTTTTTATTTTACTTTTATTTGAATGAACATGCACTGTATATCTGGAAAGTAAAACAGGTTACCTTGATTCATGAAAATGTTATGATTGTTTTTTGATTTTTGGTTTTCTATTTCGTTGTTTTATCTTCCTAGATGCGTACCCAAACCTCTTCACTATTCAAATCCACCACACTAGTGAGTTTTCTGATCCACCTGATAGAGTATACAAGTTTGTTCTGGTTGATCATTTAGACCTATTTGATTCTAAGAAGTTCTTCATGCGCGAGATGACTACCGTTTTGTTGTTACACCTGCTTATCACCTTAAAAACTTCCATACACCGTATATATTTGTAGATACACCGTACACGTCGTATACACGAATGTATATACGTCATATAGGACTAGTGAATCCAAAACCTGCACTTTACTAAAACTGAACTTAACCATTTCCGCAACGCCTGATACTAATCATGTACTTCATTTATAACATGATATCATATATGGTTCTACTAACATCTTATCATATTCATATCCTTGTTATAACCTTCTTCTAATCATAAAACTAGAAACAATCATACTAACATGACCAAGCTACTAATTCGTTACTCACCTCTTTTGGTTTAGGCGTTCCTCTTACTTTCACTTGACCTCCATGATCACCTAAACAAATAATACTAATGATATCATTATTAGAATATGCTATTTCTTCCATAACACATTAGCTTCTTCATGAACTACTATCTTTGGCTTCATAGAAACCTTATGCCAAACACTCCATTTCAACTATAAACTAAACATGCTCATCATCATCATCATTAACTCATAATCTCTTAACATGAGCTTTACTAATTCCGTAACATGATTTCTACGAAAATGCTTCTTATAAAATTCCAATCATATCATAATCATCTTTTTTATCATAATAAATCATAAGTAATGCTAGGGTAGTCATAATACCCAATTCACCTAAAAGCCCCAAATTAATCACTATAACTAATATCATAGGTTCATGACTTACCTTAGATGGGAAACTAATCCAAGAACATCATGAAGCTCATTGATTGAGGGTTAATTAAAAGCTTGCAATCCTTCAGAATTCATGTAATAACGCCAATGATTCTTAATCAAAACTTTTATTCTTCACTATAAAGAAACTACATAAACACCCACACACACCTCCTAGGACATGTGGGAAATGGGAAGGAATAACTCCTGATATTTTGTGTTATAGGGCTTCAAGGGTAAATCTGTAATTTAGAATTCAAATTCTTACTTCTGCACTGTTAGTCCTTGTCATTAATTCAGTTACATGGGAGGTGTTTTTTTCGTTAAATGCTAACTGAAATAACTTTCTAGAATCCCATAAATACTATTAAAATATCTGTTACCGAACTTAAATTTTAAGGGTGTTACAGTATGCAAAAAATTTTTGTGTATAAATAATATCTTAGATGTTATGTTTATTTACTTGTATGATAAAGTGAGTAAGGATCAAATGAGAAATAAAAGTAAAATGAGAAGAATGAGAAGTAATCACAACCGCACATTTCAGATGCACCTACAATAAAAGATGCAACTCCCATGAATTTTCTCACTAGATCTTTTCCCTGATAAAGTAGTTAATTATTAAAACTTAATATTTTAATATTAATTTCTTTTATGCTTTTTAACTAAATAATTTGTATGCTTTTTAACTAAAGCACACGAGAGTAGTCTAATGGTAAGAGCTTTAAGAGTCCCAATAAAATATCACAATTTCGAATCTCATTGATCCATAATTATCGATGTCTAATGATTTACCAATCTTTACGGCCCTTGTTTCATGGTATGTGCAGCGCGAGGTAATTTGTTAGGACACAAAACATAGCTTGAGTAATATTTCTCTTGTACCTAAAACATAATTTTTGCTGTTAAAACTCGCTACATATACATCTTGTGATAGCCAATGAAGAGTCTGATATTTTCAAAAACTATAGTGGTAGATCAAGAGATCCACCAAAAGGCACGAGCTTTTTTAAAAAAACAGCATGAAACTCATATCAAAATATAAAATTTCTATTAAAAACAAAGAATTTACATACTTATAATTCTCAAAGGATATGCACGTGCTTCTGCTCTGACTCAAATATGTTTGCTTTTGGAAAGTGACCACGCTAAGAGAGCACCGTATCAAATGTTATAGTTGTTGGAATTATTGTTAGGTCACTAGTTTTACAACACAAGCATCAATGAAAGAAATAGAGAAGAGATCGAGGTCGATTGAACACTTTAAACACACACACACATGTAAAGAGTAAACCGGTTATGCGTAGAGTGAAAGAGAGTGAATAAAATGAACAACCAACCCTCAAGTGAGGGTTATTACATAGTATTTATAGGAGGGAAGCTAGGGCAATACTCCTAGTCCCTTCCTTTCTCCTATGGGCTTGGGCCTAAGCTCATGGGCCTTCTACATAAGCTTAAGGCTAATAACAACATAAAGGCCATAATTAAGCTAACTATTACATATGAATCACTAACAATTGATTTAGGTTTAGGAGTGATTCCAACAATCTCCCCCTAAGTGTTGGTGATGAATGAATGTAAACGGTGAAAGTACTGATGTAATAGTAGCTTTGACGTCTTCTGACATTCTTCTTTCTTGTGAGAAGAATTGCCTTGATTTGAACAATCTCCCCAGTGTAGAGAAATTGTTTTCTTTAAACAGTTATGCTTTGACGTCAACTTTAACTTTGTTCTTTGATCATTGTTCTTTGTGATGGTAGTCATAGTATGTTGTTGTTGTCTGCATCAAGTCTGCCTCAGGTCTGCTTTGCTGCTCCAGTAACTCCACGTCATTCTTCAACATGCTCACATGCTCTTTGATGTTGGATTTCAGTACTGATGAAGTTCTTTAAGTCTTTAACTTTGTAGATTCTATGGCTTGACGAAAAATCATTTGACTTATGTGTTGCTTTGAGATAGAACTTTCATTAGTGATGATGTTGGCATGAGCATGTGAAGAATCTGCACGATCGTTCCGCTCCAAAGCTTCCATAAGAAGTAAACATGAAAACGGTTAGTAATAAGCGGATTTCGGCACTTACAAGTTTGAACTTCGAGAGTGTTAATAGCATAGTGTGAAAACACAACTCTAATTCTTACAAAGGTCGTTCCTGAACTGGAGTCCCACAAGTGAGATAACGCGATGTGCCGGTACACCTATAGTTCGGATGAGTCGAGGTACACCAAGCATCACCTCACGATCGTAGACCGTTTGAGACACACTAAGCGTAATCTACGGGAGTTACCGAAGTGACTGCCGTGGTCATTGATGTTGACCCCGGCAGAGTTTCCATTCAATCACTGAGGATCAAAGTCGTGAACCTCTCATAAATGTTCTTGACAGATTGCTAAGATCTGTGAAGGACTCGATAACGTACCACTGATGTTCTTATTGTTGAACATCAAGTGATGAAATGTCAAGTGTACCTAAGAGATATTTTGATGAATCTCGTGGCTCTAGACTCAATAGTGCGTTTTGGTTTTCCTGATTGGAGACTAGGGAGAGGGTCTCCTTCTTCAATATCAACAATCTCTAAGAGAAAGCCGATAGATTATGTAGGGTTCCCTGTGAGAATGAAACAAGCTTCTGTTGAGAGAAACTTGAGTGGCTAAGAAGGTTTAGTGCATGCGTCACTGGGTCCATGACGACTTTTAATCTTCAATACCGGCGTCATCAAGTGACAACCAAGAGCATATGAATTGAACCCGTGTCGCCCTAAGTTGAATAATTTGGAGGGCTATTTCTTTTCACCCTTTTCTTTGCATTTCTTTTTAATTATTCAACTCCTTCTTTCTCCGATTCTCATTTTCTCCTTTTTATAATCGTACCTAAGGACTTCTAAGTACTAACTATTTGTGATGTCCTTGGGTAGATCCCTCCGGCTCTGGCGGATCATAGGATGGTTATTCCTAACCTGAGTCACCTTATAACTCCATGACTAACCTATGTTGCCATAAAACCAATTTTCAAGAAAATCTCTTACAACGGTTATGATTGTAAAACATTTTGTACCACTGTAAGAGTTTGATCTTTTGTATAAATACTCCCCCTCCACATGTGCTTAAGAGTTTTTACGGAAATCTACACAGTGAGGAAAGAGCGCGCACTTTATGAATTGATCAACTCAAGATAGACAATCCCATGAGACACGGTTACGTTGCATAGTTAAAGAGTTACATTGTCGACTTTTAGATGACAACTAGCTCTAATAACTACCTTGAAGGTGTAGACAACCCTCGAAAGGTTGTCAAACCCATCGAGTTCATGTCTACCAAGAGTTTCTCGAATGGTACATTCTATTCGGACAAGTCCTTTGCGAGACACGCTTTACATTACTAGCGAACTAGCTTGAAATTATTACCGTCCGGACAAGTCTTTTCGAGTTACAAACAGCTAAGTATCGTCAATTCGTTGGTTAAGTCTATAGCACAAAGATTCATTTGCATTTACACAACATATTTCTTATCACATAATTTTCTCCCCTCAAAAATGGCATATAAAATGTTATTTTTGAAAAGTTGAGAATAAATATGACCATTTCGTGTTGCGGGAAGATGACCATCGTGAACAATGCAGAACAAAGTTTTAATTCAAATACTTCCTCAACAAGTGATATAAACGGTTGAGGTTTTGAAAATCATAAGGGGAAGTACTTGTTCTTTTGAGCAAAACCTTTAAAAGTGAAAGGTTTGATAGGTTTTACTCAAAAGTAAGAAGCTTTCGCTCCTTTTATAAGGATTGTGGCACTGAAGCGTACCATAGGGTCCTTTCTTTACAAGAACGGGTTATACACTAAAATGTGTGCACAAGCCATAGACATATATAATCACACATCCAAATTATAGGAAATAGAAGCAGTTCAAGGGTACCAGAAGTCCGTCAATCTTTCCAGAATGCGTTCGTATGCTGATAGCGGCAAGAGCAATCTCGGACGACCACCTACAAAGCTCTCCGAGTTCGAAATGGTCCCGTCGATACAACCTTTCATCAATCTTTCGATGATCCTTCTCACATCCCGCCTTTCCTTGGAATTCCATCGCTTTTGTGACCCAATACCTTCATGAATATCCTTCAACCTATAAGCCAATCCGTCCCTAACCTTCTTCAATGTATGATCCCCAAACTTGTGAAGATCTCTACACGCATCAAGTAGTTGCGATGTGTTTCACTAATGTAAACCACTCCGAATGGTTGGTCGATGAGTGTGTGTTGTGAAAGTCGGTTAATGTCGGGAAGATCTAGCCGAGGTGGAGTGAAGTTGACACGGTCTGTTATGATTCAACCGCAAGTCGGAGATCTTCTACACGCTCTTTGATGACTATGCTTCGATGAAGATAAGCAAGGACTTGATGAATTCACGTTGTACTTCGCTTGAAAATTGTCTCATGCGACCACGTACTTTGGCAAGGTACATGTCTTCAATGTCGTTAATAGACAAATTCTCAAAGTCCGCTTCGAGAATGCATAATCCCTTTCGCCTTGCCTTTTGACCACAATATTCTTGAGGAAAGTGTAGTCCCATTTAGACGAAAGATCAACATGTTTAATAGCCACGATTGCTTTAGTATTGAACACTTCATGTTGAGACTTCTAAACCCGGCAACAGAGTAGATTCGCATGGCGTTAGCCAATGGTGAATCCCATACAATGCATCACGGTCATATACTTCCACATTGTTGGAGAACATATGGTTAGCCCTTTCCTCGATGGCTATGCGCTTAGAGTATATGGTCACGGAATGGAAGTGTCGAGATGTAGCGATTTCCTTGAATCATCGCCACCGTGTCGAAGAAATTCCAAGTCTTTGTTGAAGAAATATCGGAATGGAATCCTAGGCTGATCTGGTTGGCCAATTGTTGGTAGAGGTTTTGACCATTCGGTGTAGTATGGAGGGTTGTCCCGTTTGGTGAAGTCGATGTTTGCTTCTGGGTTGAGCCAATCCATGTTGTTAGACATGGCTCGTGCTATATAATCGAGGTGATACTCAACTTCAATAGCACTTTCCGAGCTATCTTTGAGAAGTTGAAATGCTTCATTCTTGATTCGCTTCAACTCGGATTTCGTCATCTTCTTCACACGGAGTTTTTCTTGCAGTAATTTTGCATGCTCCAATGTACTACATTATGTAACCTCTTGACCTTCAGCTGGTAGGGAGTGGAATCAACAAGCTTCGAGAACCATTCAAATTCAGTAACATCCTCGTCTAGCCATGATAAGACGTCACCATAGGCGCCTTCTTCTTCTTCTTCTTTGGCCTGAGGAGGATTCGGTTTCTTGGTGTCGGGAGAGATGGGTTGTTATTGGGGCTCATGGAATTCCTCTTCGTCACCACCCGTATACTCAAAGTGATCACCGGTTTTCGAGTCCGGGTGGTAACTCGTAAGAATCTTGAGGTTTTCAAGAGAAGAACGAGGAGGAGACCTTTGTTGAGTGGAGTCCGTTGGGGTGGAGGTTGCATAGAAGATGATTCACCGGACTTCTTCAGCGTTTGGGCTCGTTATCCTTATCCTTATCTTTGTCTTCGCTGCCTCTTGGACGCTTTAGGCCTTCACTTCTTCTCCGTATGATGACCTGAGTTGGTATTCCAGCAATGCTTCAAACAATTTACCTTTGTGGTAGGCAAATGTTGCAGAGCATTTTGACATTTGAGCTACCAGCCGGTTCACCAATTCATCATCCACATTCATTTGAGCTTCCATGTCGTGATCTGAAACACATTTAGCCAAAAGAACCAACATATCGAAAGACATAATGTTAGTCAACAGAAGGTTTTATTGACTAATTATTGAATGTGCTATGTCTATGATTGTTACGAGTCCAAAGTCACTTGTTTGTCCAATAGTCTAATGACGTCGTGATAAGTTTCGTGAGTTAGTTAACTTTAAGTTTTAAAGTTTATGTTATCACAAAATTTTAACAACACATTTAAGTTTATTAGTGACATTATTGGTTTCGTGAAGTTATGATTCATTTATTTACAAGTTTGCACGCGTAACAATTCATAACGAAGGTTTGATCAAGGCTTAGGCGTATAAATTGTAGCTTATGCGTAAACAGGAGAAATATACGCGTAGGCGCAAGCTTATGCGTAGGATCCTTACTTACGCGTAAGAAATATAACGCGTAGGAAAAGGGAACCTTATGCGTAAAGCTTACTCGTAGGCGTATATGAAACCTTACGCGTATGGCTTACTCGTAAGAGTAGACCTTATGCGTAGAGGTCACTGTTTACGCATATCCTTCACAGGATACGCGTAGTCCCTTTGTAGAACCTTACGCGTAAACGCTACACGTAAGATTTCTCTTACGCATAACCTTCTACGCGTAAGGTGATCCTTATGCGTAGATTGCTAATGACCTTGATTCTGAATTTTACGTGTAGCAGACCTGAAATGAAGTTATCATAGCAACGATATTAACACATATATCCATTCTAAAACAGATCATGGCATGAAAACACATAAAATAGTTTACGCATAAGATTACTTACGCGTAGTCTTAAACCCTAGTTTCAAGAAATACGCTTAAGAAATCTAGCCATGGAAATTGCACCATACTTATTCTGGGAAGTCTTAGAAGCCTATGAAGTTGTCTTATGCAAGTTTTAACATCAAACAAGTTATGAATCAAAAATGCCCAAATCGTATGAACAAGAACCCTAAATTTCAATTCTGTCATTTTGGGTGTTTCTGGGCAAGTTCTAGCTATGGATAGGTTCAATTAAACATAAAATCAACCTCATACAACAATCTTTTTAACCAGAAACATTCTCATTTGAAAACACCCAAACTTCACGCATAAACCCTAATTCCCAAAATCAATTAATTCATGTATCTGGATGTGTTTAAGTGATGCAAATGTGATCATAGATGTTAAGAAAACGTTTTGACACAATCATTTCAACCACAAACTCACAAACTTGATTGTGTGTTCATACGCTTATGCGTAGAACACAAAAATCATTGTAACTCAAGTTTTAACCGTTGGATTTATGAAAAATTCAAAACCATTGTTTAAAATCTTGTTACTAACACAGAAACACTTACAAAATGATGATCAGAAACACGGATTTGAAGATGAATTCTGTAGGATCGATAATATTATTGTGTTGATGATTCGGGTGGTCTTAGATGATCAAAATACATGTTAGACATTTTAGAGAGAGAAAGTAGAAAGATGGGTGTTTTTCTTGGTAGAGACTTGTAGCACAAATAATGAAATATTAGATTGAAAGCACCACCCCTTCCATGGATGGAAGGGGTATTTATAGTTACACAAGATACGTCCTCCTATCGGACTGTGGATTAGGCATACAGTGGGTAAAGACCCGTCCTTCCTCCACGGTGTTACACTACGCTAAATAATTCGTGCTAAACCGTCAAGTTTTCTCACACAAGCCGGCCACTTGTGAATGGCCGACCGTAAGAAACTTAAAACAGTTTAGACACAGAATGCAATGAAGATCTGGAGAGTATAGTGTTTCCCCGGGTCGTTATGTCCCAGCGAGCTGTGCGAAGAATCACCAAACGAATAGTGATCGAGAGATTTGAACGGAAAAGAGGTTTGATATGATTATAACTACAGAAAAAGTAAACAAATTACAGGGGCTTAAATGCAAATTAAAGAAAATTAGAAAGATAAAAAATATTAAATAAACGCTATCACTATATGCAAAATGATGTTTTTGATTTAATGTTTTTATAAAACTTGAATTTAAAACTACGTGACGTACAAATGAAAATATGAAACTAAAGCAGTATTAATCCTAAAAATATGAAAATGACATTTTTACAATCCTATTGATAAAAGAAAATATTTAGAAAAATAAAATTATTTTTATAATTATTTATCTAATTATTATTAATTAAAAACTATTTTTAACTATTTAATAATAGCCTAAAATACACGAAAATAGGAAATAAAGCTAGAAAAATAAAATTTTGACTTGGAAAAATCTAAAATAACAAAAGAGAATTTTCAAAACTATTTTTGTATTTTTCCGATTATTTTGTATTTTTATGAATTAAAACTATTTAAATCTACTTAAATTGCTTAAAAATACAAATTTAACTAAGAAAATCTGAAAAATATTTTTTGACTTTTATATTTATCTTAACCTAAGAAAATGAAAAATTATTTTTTGAAACTTTTCCAATTAATTGTATTAAATACTAATTAAAAAGCCTAAAAACTGATTTAAATCAAGAAAAATACCAAACTGACCTAGAAAAATCTGAAAAATTCAAGATAAGCCTAAAATAATATTTAGAATCTAGGAAAAATAGAAAAACAGGGGGTTGTGTGTGGAATTATGCAACTGCAATGCAAAGTGCTAGTGAATAAGCACTCCAAATAAGCCACAGACCACAATAAGCTACCAACTTATTACAGAAGTTACAAAAGGCTAAAAGTATCCAAATGCAACAAGTTACAACTACTCTACACCTCTGAAATACTAATTGCACAGATTTGATGATTTTGAGTTTAGTGCAAAAACAGTTTTAGGGGCCTACTTGCACCCCAAGAATAAGCCACCAAATAAGCTAGAATTCAAAAACTAGAAATGGGAACCTACACTAGACCTGGCCAAGAGCTTGTAAACCAAAAACCAGACCTTGGGAAGCTCTGATGAGCAGCTTTGCACAAAACCTGTGCAAGCCTTGCACAAAACCTGTGCACACTCAGTTAAGACTGAGTTTGTGCACAGGGGAAATGAGGCCACATAGACAAGCCTTTTTGGAGCTTATAGAAAATTGACAAAAATCCACAAAAATGATATAAATAAACTAGACCAGTTGAAGTTTTAAAATCCCAAGTTTTACTGATTTTGAC
The DNA here is from genome assembly GCA_022545495.1 of Chrysanthemum lavandulifolium. Taxonomy (NCBI): domain Eukaryota; kingdom Viridiplantae; phylum Streptophyta; class Magnoliopsida; order Asterales; family Asteraceae; genus Chrysanthemum; species Chrysanthemum lavandulifolium. Next base: position 242,290,192 of record CM040240.1, read on the forward strand.
CCAGAAATGAATCCATAATAAATCTTTCTAGATTGGGTGAAAACAGGTTTTACACTTTTGACTTTTTAACAGTTATGAAGAAATTGACTTATTTGAACTTTGAAACTGATTTTAAGGATTGAGATTGATGTTATAAGGTGAAATAAACTCAATGCAAGCAATGTCTATGAATTTTAAACACTAAACAAGCTTTTGATTTCCAAAAATCTCAACAGATATGTATCTAAGACAGATTAAAGGTGATTTGACTTTTGAATGGTTGCAGGCACAAATAACTGACTTAAATGAGTATAATAGAACTACACAAACCAAAACCAACAAGTTACAACTACTGAGCAATCCTATAACACAGTTTACCTAACTGGTCCAAACACACCTTTATTTTACTGATTTGCAATCAACACTAAGCTAAACACTTAACTGGCTAAAATTAATGATCAAACTGAGCTTAGGTAACTTAAATACAACTAACTAAACAGGTTTGAACAGATTATGATTACAAATACAAGTTGTGCAATGGAACTTGAAAATAAACTTACATAAGGTCCCAGCCACTATGGCTTGAAATCAGTAACCAATGAACCACTAGCCTATTTCTATCAACCCATTAGAATCTAAATCAACCCAAATCCATTTCTGCATCAACCCATATCCATTTCTGCATCATTTTTGCCCTAGTTTGACTTTCATTGACCAAATTCCAAAATTGATTGAAACTTAAAAGCAAGCTTACAAAAAGCTATAATAAGCTTATATAAGCTTGTTTGAGTGAGAAAATAAGCTATTTAGAGTTTGAATATGAGAATTCGAAATGGAATTTTGCAACAGTGAACACAACACTATGAAATGGTAATGCTACTTGAATTGGCACTTGAAAATGGTTTATATTGATGAAACAACTTAAAGTGAGCACATTACAACAAAAGATTACAAATTTTTAACTTAACTAACACTTTTATATTAAAAACGACATTAATGAAAATTTAAAAACTAAAGACTCCTCTTCTCTTGCTCCTTCTTGCTTCTTTTATACCCAAAACATCTTCTCTCACTATACTGAGCAGTTCCCACTTGTTTCCTTGGCCATTGGATGACATGAGAGCATTTTGGCCATTGGATCAGATTTTGGCGCCAAAAGTGTTTATCAACTGGGAAGGTTGAGTGAGGAGGACAGGGGTGCATTAAATGTATCTTGGAAGGTAGTTGAAGGTGGGGGGACATGGGAGTGTGAAGGTGAGGAGGGGGGATGGGAGTTCTGGTGTTGCAGAGAAGCAGTTGGGGAGAAGAAGAAAAAAGGGCGCGTTTGCTTTGTTTGACCAGATATTTGACTAAGGCTTATATTATGAAGGGGGGTCAAACTGGAAGGGTCCAAATGGTTATGGCAGGGGGTCACAATTGGTTTGACAAGGGTCCAAGTGTTTTAAAGGTTTAATAATACCAAGGACTTGTTTGTAATTTCTGAAAATTGGAGGACCAGTTCTGCCAATATCTCAAAGTTGTTCCAAGGGCTGAAAATGACAAGTTTCAATAGTACAAGGACCAAAGCTGACATTTTCAAATTTCCAAGGACCATTTTTGCCAATTTTTAAACTTGAAGGACCAATTTTGTAATTTCTCAAAACTTTTGACATTTTTCACCAAAGGACTAATTTTAACAACTTATGATTTTAAAAGGACCTTTGGTGATTTTTCTTTGAAATTAAGTGCTCGGGATTATTTCGATAATTTTGAAACTTGGGGACCGAAACCGCCAATTATGCAAACTTAGCTCATTTTTCATCCGATTTTAAACATTTTGCATCTGAAACATTTAAAATGCAATTTTGGAATATTTTCAGTATTTTGATGCATTTCTGAGCATTTTTAAACGTTTTGCAGTTCAGATTTAACCAAAAATGATGAGTATTTACACACTCATCACTAAACTATGTAACTAACTAACAAATAAACTACTAAACAACGTAAATAACTACAAGTCTATGAGCTAACATATGCTAGACTATAATTGGGGTGACCGACACTTTAACATGGAATTTCCAATTCCTAACAATCTCCCCCTAAGGGAGGTCACCCCATGAAATACATTTTGCATCGCATTCTATCTTTGACTTCGTTCTTGAGCTCGTAGACTTGAATTCTTCATTTCGCAATCTTTGTGCTTTAGTAGCGAATCTTCAAAGTCCGCATTGATTTGTACTTTCGGTGGAGGCCTTTAATCGATCCACATCTTTGATGATCTTCGAGCTTTCATTGAGATCATCACCACAAGAAATCTCGGATCACCCTTTATTGTGTTGCCATCATGTGAAGTTGTGACTTTTGGACCGACATGCTCACACTTTTGAATCATGACATCTTTCCATCGAGTAGCGGAAGCTTTATGGTTCATGATATTTGCGGCAGTAGAAAGCGTAAGCATAGTATAGAAATATCATAACCGTGTTATGTAGATTATGCACCGACCATGATTTCTTCAATTAAGTGTGGATGTTGTGAGCATGCGGCTTTGGATTGACTCCTCAATTCGATCACCGCAACCGTCCAAGTGTACCGCAAACAACAGCTAGCAATAAAACACACGAAAGTGTCTTTGACCACTTTCCGAATCGAGGTACACGCCCACGGTTCCCCGTTGATCAAGATAAGTCTTGCACCGTGATCGTATAATTACAAGAATCTCCTTGATGGGGTTTCGCAGCTTGTTCTAGCGGTTCTCAAACCGGAACGTCTCAAAGAAGACAACACGGAGTGAGTGAACCAGCGAATTGAGATTCATTGATTGATGAAAAATGATTTGACAAACAATCGCGTATTGCTTGAAGAAAGAGTTTTGCAATACGACGAAGGTTTTATGAGAAAGATCAATTTTCAAACAAACATACTTTTTGTATATGAAAAGAGTACACATTCGACGTGCTAGTGAAAAGAGGAGATTCGCACATCGGACGGTTTTTCCAAAAGTATTTTTTCAATCAGAGATACTTTTTGAGTTTGAAATATGAATACACATTCGACGTGCTAGAGAAAAGAAGATTTGCACATCGAACGGTTTTTCCAAAAGTATTCGTCAATTCCATTCCTGGACCAAGGTTGATTCAAGATTGAATCTCCCCATCGTTTCTATCCAGTTGTTACAAGTTTGATCTTACGAGAAGATCTCACATGTCACCCACCAAGAGCTTGTTTGATGTTGGCTCTAGAAGGATTTCCATCTTCATTGTGAATATTTAACATATCACTCGGATGTTCTGGCAATACCACAAGGATAATGCATAGGACTCTTAATATATTCTTACTTTCCACATTTTGTGAAACAGCAAGTCTTCATTAATATAGTGTCCTAATGAGATATTGTGGATGATCTCTTGGCTCTAGACTCAATAGTGCACATTTGGTTCCTATGCCGGAGACTAGGGAGAGGGTCTCCTTCTTCAATATCAACAATCTCTAAGAGAAGGTCGATAGATTATGTCGGTTCCCCGTGAGAATGAAACAAGTCCTTTTAAGAGGAACTTGAGTGGTTTGGGAAGTTGAAGTGCAGTGCGTCACTAGGACCATGACGTCTTGTCTTCAATACCGATGTTACCTTGGTAACCACCAGTAGCATATGACTTGAACCCGGTATCTACCCTAAGGTTGAATAATTGGAGGGCTATTTGTTTTCACTCTTTTCTCATTCAATTCTTTTACATTCTTCAACCCCTTTAGTGCTTACCGAGACTTCATAACTAGAACCTTATTGGGTTTATTCCAGTACTAGCTCAGTCTCAGTCCGCACTCTTCCCATATCTCACTTTTCTCCTTTTTTCAATATACGTAAGGACTTCTACACTAACTAGTGGATTGTCCCTGGGTAGATCCCTCCGGTTCTGGCGGATCATGGGAACAAATACCTAACCTTATCGTCCTTATATCACCATTCATAAAGTAAAAAGGTCGGTCTTTTGGTACAGTTCATTCCTTCTCGAAACCAATTGAAAAATCATTTGGAAAATCAATCAAGGTACTTGTGATATAAAATCAAAGCATTTTGTACCTTAATAGTTTTGATCTTTTAGAAATGCTCCCCCTCAACATGTGCGTATGATTATGAAATTGTTTAGCACATGGAGGCAAGAGTTCTTTAGAAATAATTTCTTTGATCACAATTTCCTAAGAAAAATCCTTTTGATTTTCTTTGGTAACTTCTCCCCCTCAATATGTGCATAGGATATTTGAAATCATTTTATCACATAGAGGCAAGAGTTCATTTGAAGTACAATCACAATCACACAACCATTTAGAAACCATTTGAAAACTCAATCAAGGTACTTTATGTTAAAACATAAAAGCTTTTGTACCTCGATAGTTTATTTTCTTTTGAAGTGCTCCCCCTCAATATGTGCTTCGAGATTCGAAAGCGTTTAGTACATATGAGAGATCAGCCTGCACAATTGAATCAAAATGATCACATTTTATCAAATTTCATATTAAATCACAAATTCTCCCCCGATCAAAAATATCAAACCCTTTGAGATTTTGGATCTCAAGTGATTTAATCAAGTTTAGAAAACATGGGAGAAAGTGTGGCCTGGTTTAAATACTCATCTTGTTTTTGGATAAATGCTCCTCCTCAACATGTGCATCATATATTGAAATCGTTTGGTACATGGAGGCAGGAGTGCCTTTGAAGGACTAAAACCAATTCCATAAAAACAGATTTGAGATTTAAATCACGATCTCTCCCCTGATCAAAAATATCAAACCATTTGAGATTTGTGATCCCATCTGATTTAAATCATTTAGAAAAGTTTTAGGGAAAGACGTGGCAAAATTTAATTTTGAAAAATGATTAATAAGGAACAGATTTAAGACATTAAAGATTGTTAGTGTCAGGTATGATTGTTTTAAGAGACCTTTAAGTAAAATAAAACAATTTCACAATCAAACAAGAACATAAAAAATTTCATTTTGCAAGATCTTTGAGTTTTAAAGAAAATCATACCATGACATAACATTAAATCTTTAGATCACCACTTTTTATTGTACAAAACGGACTTTAATGAAGAAATATTGTATGAAAATAATTTATTTTAAATCACTCTCCCCCTCAATCGATGACCGTAGTCGTTGATTGAGTGACTTAGATTTTGATAAAAATGAAGTCCGGTGATTTTCAAAATTTAGTCCAATTTATTTTCAAAACAATATTTTTCCATTTTCAAAAACAATATAATTCAAAGTTTTAGAAAAATGATATCATTCACTACTTGTCCTGCACAAAGATACATTATGTGGTTGAGAAGCTTCCGTTGTTGTTGTAGGGCTTGGAAGAAAACCGTCTGCAGATGCAGTGAGACTTCTTCCTACGTTGCATTTTGAATGCCAACTGAGGTCAAATTAAGCTCCGCTTTCTTCAATCACTTAGAAAAAACCATCTGGCGATGCAAGAGACCTCTTATGTTGCATTTATTCCAACTCTCCATTGAAGTCCAATTAAGCTCCGTTTCTTCATTTGTCAACCAAGATATAGTTACCCTTTCCTTTCGGCATCCAATCATCTTCAATTGTGGGATCCGTATCGGGAACATTCTTATATACCAATATACCTGCATACGTTAGTGAACACACATACAGATATATGGTGGTCGACATCACCCAAACAGCAATCGACTAATAAAAGTTAATTCAACATATTAATCAGATCATATATGGCATGGGAATAATGTGTTTATCAAACTCTAATCATCTAATCCTAATAATCATATCATGGGCACCTAGTCCTTCAACGTAGGTTAACATCATTTTTTAGTTAAGCATTTAGGATAATTAGATAAGTCCGATAGATGATATAAATTTGAAAACATTCTCCCCCTCAATCAATGACTCGTTTTCTGAAAAGTTTGAAAGCGCTGAAGTCATTGATTGAGTTTTCAATTATTACGAAAAACTCTTAAACTGATTGATTTTAAAGCAACTCATTAACCACCAATTTTTGAATACACCAAATATTTTTCTGAAGAATTTTAGACGGAAAAACATTTGTGTAGGAACAACAGTCTTTTTGACGACATGCTTTCCTTGTTATGTTTATAGGATAAGTGCACGAAATATTTGAAAATTTGTTTTAGCAGCACTTTCCTTTCTTTAAAAGAGCGGGTTGCTATCTTAAATAATAGCAAGCCATGGTTTAAGCGCGGGTCACAGTCTGAAGTAACTGTAAGCCATAATTTTAGACATGTTTAGAAAAGAATATTTACACCTCCTGCTCGAACTTCATCTATGGTCCCGTGCCATTATTGAATGACATTTCTAAGACCGCAGATGTTATCGATACCAGAAGACATGTCATAGAAAAACATATTTTTGGTATATTTTTTTTTTTAATTTTCTGATTTTTTTGGGTTTTTAAAGGTTTTATAATTTTCTATTTTCTTTTTCTTGGTTTTATATTTTTGTATTTGGTTTTTGATAAATATTTACAAAGATAGAGTAGATGATATAGTATAAGAAAATGATGATACGAGTACCGAGATAAGGATATCGAATGACCCGTTGTAGAAGATAGAAGTCATCATCTCTTAAACATTCACCACCAAAGCTTCCAAGGGCTCTTGAATAGAAAGAAATTGAACCACACGAAAGTGAGACTTTGGCGACTTCCCCAAACCGAAAATCCATTAGATGAGCGATTCAATCTCTATTTCAAGCTTGCCTTAGCTAGGTGCAGAGAAGCACACCATTATCATAAAATCCTCTGCTCCTTTTAAGACCGATAATCGAGATTCTTCATTTGGGGTTATATCATCAAGAAGAAGAACAACAACGTATCATCCCACTCATAAATAATCTTCTCAAATTTCATAGCCACCAAGTCCGACGCAATCCATTCCAAAAGGTGTCAAGAGACCACTTCCCCACGTAGTTGAATTGATGCGCGGTCTCTTAGACTAGAGCTCACGAACCCGAATACACATACCAAGACAAAGAAACTTATACCATCAAGTAGTAGATTAAGTCCAATAGCCAAAGAATAACCCCGATGTATACTTTTCTCCCCAAGAAAGTGTATGAAGCTCAAGAACCCGAAATACCCGAATGCCCAAAGAGAGAATAATCGATAACATTGAAGAAGCAGGCGAATCATCGATTATCTCTGCGGGTGACAATCTCTGCGGATGTCAACACCGGAATAAGTGATTATATCTCGAATCACCGATTAAGCCCTCAAGTAAAACAATGAGCATCCCTAATGTACACAATCTCTCTCCCGATGATTGTGAAAACATCAAAATCATCACACACTTGTGTACCTCTTTCATCTTCGTAAACTAACTCTTCCATCTCTTCCCCCACATAGTTGGAATAAGAATACTAAACGCCTTGATGAGTAAAACCTTGAGTTTCTCTGCGGTCATGACATATGTTTTCCCGGGATATCTTCAATCACTTAGAAGAGTTATGTTCATCAAGTTTACTCGCGTTTAGATGCTTGTCTCCTTCCCCCTTGCTGGTATTGACACTTCAGAATCAGCAAAACATTATAAGCCCAAATACAAGAAATCTGTTGAGAAGAACCTTAGAAGTCTTTGTAAGAATCAACTTGCTGAAGAATATGAGCAAGTCTAATTGGGGATTAAATTCGACATTTCACTCTCCCCCAATTAGTGCTCTCCCTTAAACCGACAATCTTTATGATGAATTCTTGAATAAGAAGAAGTCTTTAGATAATCAAATGCAACTCGTCTTTAGTCTTCTAACATGTAGCAGAAAATGTAGAACTGATTGTAGACTCGACCTTCTTCAAGATTGTCCAGTTGGGGAATAGAGTGTTAAAATCTTCAACTCATACCAAAAAGCATCCCTCCAAAAAAAAACATCCCAATTAACTTACATCTTGCAAATCCCCTTAACTAACATCCCTCCCAATCAAACAAGAACATAAAGATGTTCATCAAGGAAATCAGCAATCAGGCCGCAATGAACACACAAGATGGTAACACCAAACTACTAATCACATCAAACAAGAACAGAGAGATTGTTCGGAATCATCATGTTGATGTATACGTGAAGCATTAACCGGAAGCACTTTGTCGATAAACTCATCAATCCGAGTGAAGATGTCAACCAACGACTCTTAAGAAGAAACTCCATGTAAAGATGACCCGATAAGAAGAAGCTCGGTTCTTACATGAGTTAGGAGCCGTATGACCATATATTCTCATATGACAATCAACCATGCAATATTATCATACTTCTTCTCCCCCTCAAGAATTGCATACGGAGTTGTCATTCTTGATTAAATAAGTGAAAATCATCCGAATGTTCTATTCACACTTCTCTCCTGCAAAATAAGCACATGATGTCACCATCTTCATTATAATTGAGCAAGTGGAATGAGAAAACAATCAGTGGTAGCCCGGTTCACTTGATGACTGAAGCGCATGGAAAAAATATGAAGCATGTGGATGAGAATGGTCATAATAAGAAGATTTCTCTTCTTCAGAAGATAAAGCACACTGAAGCGTACACTTTTCTTTTCTTTGGAGAACAAGGTTTGAACTGAAGTATTCAAACGTCATAAGAAGATTTCTCTTCTTCATAAGATAATGCGCACTGAAACGTACACATTTCTTTACTTTAGAGTACGAGGCATGAACTGTTGTGTTCATACGTCATAATCTCTCTCTTTTCTGCTCTCGTAGCAAAACATGTAATCATCCCCATTATCATTTTGTAGGCTCTTTGTCGTGACAGCTGATGGAGAAAACCCAATATAATGAATTTGACTCTGAAGTAAACTACCCCGAACTCGTGACTTAAACTTGCACATATGAAACAAAGAGCGATGCCGATTTCCATTAGCATCTCTAAGTACTCTCTATGTACTCTATACTCTTCAACCAACCAACCATCAAGTATAAGACGTACATTACCTCTTGAAAATCCAAAATTGAATGTGACACTGAGCACTACAACGTAACTCCTTAAAGTGATAGTTATTTTGAGGTGATATGAGCCCAATTCCCCCAAGTGGTAAAAGAAAAGGTAAAAGACACCCAACAATAACTAGATTTCTAAGTCTTTGTTTTTGATAATAAGCTCGAACAAGGATCTTGAAGAATCTTCATCCAACCATCCCAGATACCTTCAGATACTAAGTACACTCGCCCGTGATATTTCACTTTAACCTCAAATGAATAATACTGAATTAACGCCGTTGTCACATCTTGTTAAAAGCTCAACTCTAGCCTCCTTTTAACGTTTTAAGTGAACTATGATAATGGTTTTCATCCCGACCATGGTTAAAAGCACATCACCCCGTAAAACCATGTAATAACCAAACTGCCATGACGATAATCCAAACACACACCCAATTCATGAAATACACCCTTTTATCCCTTCTTCAAAGCAGAAACCGTAGCACCAGCATCAGATAAGATCTAGAAATACACTTTCCTCTCTCCAGGATGGTTCCATCATCACGGGATTTTACAACTCTATGGTCTAAACCGAGAAATAGTATCTTTCGCGGGATTTTACAAGACTAAGAATAAACCGTAAGATAGATCTGGAAATGCACTTTACTATTACCAGGATGTTTCCATTGTCATGGGATTTTACAAGTCTATGATTCAAACCGAGAAATAGGTTCTTTCAAGGGATTTTACAAAATCAAGGCAAAACCGTAAACAATGTCAGCTTGAATGTGTAATGACAACTTTGGTTTTGGTGAATATATGTTTTAGGGGAATATGCAGCGGTTCATTATCCAACATCATCAACATCATCAACCATCCAATAAATACTTTGGTAAACACATCATTCACGCATTCTGTCAGCTGTTGCAGTGACCACATGGAGAAGTAAACCCGATATACCAAACTTGATCATGAAGTAGAATTCCCTAGATTTGTTACTTAAACTTGTACTAATCCTTGTGAAAAAGAAACGGTGTACCCAATGTACAAAACCTCTTGACATTCTCAACTGAGTGAGACACCGAAGTGATAGTTACGTTGTGGGTTAAACGAGAAAGAATCACAACCGTAATTAAATAGCCAAGTCTTTATCACCCTCTATAAACGCCTAAACAGGTCATCTTCGCGGAAGGGTAGAAAGAAAGAAGACGAAATAAGTAATCGTGCTCGAAAAACTCCACCTCAAAGCCAAATAAGAAATACCAAGCAACAATCCCGTAGTCAACCTTGTTTAACATTCAGTTCAAGCCGTGACAAAATAGTATCTTTCCGTGAAATTGTATACACCAAAGTATCGAATCTCAAAACACAACGGATCTCAACAGCTCACCAAAACACATCATCAAATCACATTATCACAAATTTCATCGACAAATCTCATTGTCATCATCCGATCAAAATCATTAAGTCCAATTCAATCCATTCTTAAAATTTAAGTCCATTTCATTTTTTGCAAATCTCGCCTAGTCGACTCCAAATTAGGAGACCACCTTGAAAGATCGTCTCACCAAAGTAATGTAAATATGTCCCACCCTGAATGGCATAAATCCAACTCTGTTAAACAAGATGCAAGTTTTGTACATCACTTTACATCCATATTATAAATTATTTCACATCATTCCCTTCGTTTTATAAAGTATGATTGCAAACTCCGTTTAACAGCTCATTACAAGTAAATATGCACGACAAGATCAGGCCCAAATTAGATATGTATGAATGGTTCAACAGTATACGATCCATTTAAGACACTTGAGACACGAGGCCCATTTAGAAATAATGCATACCTAAACCATTCAAGCCCAAGCAGAACCAAACTCTCTCCAACATATCACACGGACCCAACATTCATACCCTAGTATCCGGATATATAAATAAAAAAAAGAGGCACCCTAAGTTTTCTCACATTAATCCCTAAACCTAATAACAATATGTCCGCCTCCTTCTCACAAAGCAGCAATCAAACCCAAAAAAAATCTTCCTCAAAAATTAATCCGCCTCTTTCATTTTCACATAAAAACAACGCCTTATCCTTGAAAAACACATATCACAAAAATCATGATACCCTCTAGTAGCATCTTACAATTAAACCCGAAGGATAACCAAGTTATATTCATCAAATTCTGAATCGGTTTTAAGACAATACTCAGTCACAGGGATGGCTAGAGGTGATGAATCGGCTTCAAGATCTTCAGGGAAAGGTCTCGGGTAGGTCTTTGAATGTGTTTGTTTAATTATAACAAACTTAAGATTAGATTATAACAAGTTTGTTATAAGTCTTTTTCTTTTTATTCGGATAAAACTGAATCTACGCTTCAAATATGGATCGATGAGGATTTTAATTCGTGTGAAAGTCCTTGAATCTTCTTGATATTTCATTATATGTCACGAATTAATAGGCTGTGATCATGGAATTACTTTTACTTTGTAAAGTCGATTCTAGGATATGAATGAGAGTTTTAAAACTAGAATAATTTTTTGTTGATGTTTTGATATGGATTAGAGTTGGAAAGGCTGAGATTGACCCTCGTTCATGGTCCTTTTCAGTTTCAGTTGATGTTGTGCCAATGATGTTTTGTAACTGAGGTCAAAGTAGTTTTGAGGTCAAGTGGTCATGGTCAAATCTTTTTCACATCTTCAGTCAAGTCGCTAAGCTTGTTAAATAACAAGTAGCTGAGATTGTCAAGTCGCTAGCCATAGTATTATCAAGTCGCTACCCCCTTTTTCCAAAGCAAGTCGCTACGACTTGTTGAATAACAAGTCGCTAGGTCAAAGATATGAGCCAAGTTGCTAGTGAGTATCAAGTTGCTAGCAGAGTGATGAGTCAAGTCACTATTTGTTTAATAACAAATCGCCACGTTAAGTCGCTACAATATTTAGCACAACTCGCTACTTGATACATTGAATCTGGACAGTTTTGTGTACAACTCGCTAACATGATATGTGACATTTTTTGATGAGTTTTCCGACCCTTATTCCGACCATATTCATATATAAACCCAGAAAACTTGTTTTGACCCAGTTTTGACTACAAGAAAGTGACCACATGAATATCATTTGACTGGTAACAAAATAATCACAAGAAAATGGTATACAAAATAGTTTGGACACTAACACAAGCATATGTATAAACGTGAATGGAACGTGTGACTATTGTGACCAATGAAAAGATATCATAACTGAAAAAAAGTGTATAGACTGTTCATTCACAAAGAAAATATTCCGAACAAAAAATGCACAAAAAACAGTTTACAACCAAGTATAGTTACCATATTTCGAACATGTAAACCTGTTATACCAAAATACTGTAAAGGCATTTTTCGAACCAAAAATGATACAAAAACAGTTAACAACGAGAATCAAACACCACAATAGATCATCAAAACACAAAAACCTTGGCTCTGATACCATTTGTAGGATCGATAATATTATTGTGTTGATGATTCGGGTGGTCTTGGATGATCAAAATACATGTTAGACATTTTAGAGAGAGAAAGTAGAGAGATGGGTGTTTTTATTGGTTGAGACTTGTAGCACAAATAATGAAATATTAGATTGAAAGCACCACCCCTTCCATGGATGGAAGGGGTATTTATAGTTACACAAGATACGTCCTCCTATCGGACTGTGGATTAGGCATACAGTGGGTAAAGACCCGTCCTTCCTCCACGGTGTTACACTACGCTAAACTATGTAACTAACTAACAAATAAACTACTAAACAACGTAAATAACTACAAGTCTACGAGCTAACATATGCTAGACTATAATTGGGGTGACCGACACTTTAACATGGAATTTCCAATTCCTAACAAATTCTTATGCGTGGGATTGGGTTGGTAATGATAATAAATGATATGAATTAAATGAGGTTGGTGGAGTATTTTATGAAAAATAACTTTGAGGTTTTGACAGTTTAAGTCCCTCCACCTTTTTCCATTTTCATCCAAAGCCTTTTAACTTCCATTTTCGTTACCAAACGAAAGATTTTAAAACAGAAACTTGATGACACTCCCCTTTGACTTAAGAAATAATGAAAGGTTATAAATTTTAGTCCGAGGAGTGTCAGTGAACCAGAAATGTAACCACCATTTTAAAGAAACAACCTGGATTAGGTAACATGCAAGTACACGGTTATTTTGAAACAGTTAAGAATTTATTTTCTCCCCCTCAACACTTGATCGAAAAAATACTGAATTTTGAAAGATTTAAGTGTTGACGGAAGAAATGTACTTGCCATGTTTGAAGAAATATAGATAGAAGAATATTTTTGTTGTTTTATCCGATTTTCTATTTTGTATTTTGTTTTGAAAATTATTTACAAAAGAGATTTTGGTGTTTGACCGTTTTTAAGACTGCTTTTAAGAGTTCATCCAATTCCTCTTGAGTCAAACACCGATACCGATCCAAAGGGACCAACTCATTAAACCTAGCGGAAGGCAAGGCTTTGGTGAGTAGATCGCCAATTGGTATTCTGTACCATGAGTATAATTCAACTGCACTGCTCCATATGGTCCTTGATGAAATGATAGCGAAGGACAATGTGCTTAGATTTCGAGTCTTGAATCGAGTTGCACAAGATCGCAATGGCACTCCGATTGTCGCAGACATCGGGATTCATCAAACACGTAACCATAGTCTTTGAGTTGTGTTCCGTTGTGTTCTCATCCGATGACTTGAGCACAACATGCCGACATGGCTACATTATCTGCCTCGGTTGATGACAATGATGTACAATCCTACTTCTTTGATTGCCAAGACACCGCTTTATCACCAAGAAATTGTAGTGCTCTGAAGTACTTTTCCGTGAATCTAAACATCATGCGTGATCGGATATGAAAAAGCGATTAGTTCAAAACCGTAATCCTTCGGATACCGGATCCCAAGCTAATGGTTCCCTTTATGTATCCGAGGATTCTTTAGCCTCGAGAGGTGGGTTTCAATTGGTCTTGACTAATAACGGAGCGAGATAAACGGCAAAGACAATGTCGGTCGGCTAGTCGTTAGATACATGAGAGACCCAATAATACTTGGTATTTGGTAGGGTCGACAAGTTTCCCATGTAAATCGTCTAGCTTCTTGGTATGAGTTATGGGTGTGGCATAAGTGTCACGTGTTTTCATTCCAAATTTGTTTAACAATTCAAGGGCATATTTGGATGACTCAAGAAAATACCACGGGTGATTGATGAACTTGCGATCCTAGAAAGAATGTAAGTTCACCCATCATGGACATTTCAAAATTTTTCTTCATTAGTTTTGCAAAGAGATTGAGTACTTTTTATGTGTAGACCCAAAATGATGTCATCCACGAATTTGAACAATTAAGATATGTGCCCGTGATATTGTATAAAAGAGTAGGGTCGATCAACCTTTGTTGAAATTATTGGCAATGAGGAAAGATGATAGCTTATCGTACCATGCCCGAGGAGCTTGTTTGAGACCATACGAGCTTTGTTCGGTTTGTAGACATGGTTCGGGATCTCGGGATCAACGAATCCTTCGGTTGGTGACATAAACCGTTTCTTTAAGTTGTCCGTTGAGAAACGTAGTTTTGACATCCATCTGAAAGACCGTCATGTTCATATGAGCCTCGAACGCGAGAAATATCCGAATAGCCTCAAGACGAGCAACCGGAGCAAATGATTATTCAAAGTCAATACCTCCTCCTGTCGATAACCCTTAGCCACCGGACGTGACTTGTTTCGATTACGTTCCTTCAACATCCAATTTGTTCTTCCAAATCCATTTAAGACCAATGACGAGACCCCTGTTGGTCTTTCAACTAGTTCCCATACTTCAAGACGTTTGAATTGGTTGAGTTCTTCCGCATGGATTTTATCCGCTTGTCTTTGTCATTGCATCTTTAATGTTTTAGGCTCAGTTAGCGATGGTGAGTGCATAAATGCAATGTTCACCATCTGTGTGAAGACGTTGTCTCGTAATGACCGGTTGATTCGGGTTGCCAATAATATTTGCCAGAGGATGGTCTTTTGTCCATTGATGTGTAGAGGGTTGATTTTGGTATACATTGTTGATAAGGTTTTAAAATGTACCTTTTTGAGGGGTCGTTTAAGCCCTTATTTGATCACTTTTGTATCCGTTATTGCATAATATCGTTCCTTTTCACTTTTTAGGTCTCTTGAAGGCAAACTGATGTAATGGCACTTATTTGGACGAAAAGGCGCGGATATATGAAGAAAATGGCCAAAGTCAAGAATCGAGACACTCAAGTCGCTAAATTACAAGGGGCGGCGTCATGCTTAATTTGCGACGCCATCGGAGGAATTTGTGACTCTCGAAGAGAAATTGCTAGTTTTGAAGACCGGCGTCGGGCTTTAAAAGAGTAGGCCGTCGCAACTCGGCGGCCTAGATTCAATCGACGGCGCCGAAGCTAAAGAGGACGGCGTCACAAGCATAAGATGACGCCGTCGCAAGATTAACTTGCCAAGACGAAACCCTAATGACGGCGACACGACGGCGCCACAAATCATAAGGTGGCGCCATCGCACATGTAATCTTATATATAGAATCCGAATTTTTCGCTTTTAGAGTAGTCTTTTGGGTAAACTTTTGAGTAAAACCTAAACCAAACCAAGGTCGTATTTTAGGGTTCTAAACCCTATCTTACACCAAGATAAGTTGTTTACTTCATTAATTTAATTATGTCTTCAATTATTTGTGTGTATGCTTGCATGTTCTCCATGTCCGGCTAATTTACTTGTGTGTTTGCTTAGGGAATACGAAACTTAATTATTGAATATTGATTGGTTGTTTCTTATCTTAGTTGATTAATGATCTAGTAATGCGATAGGTCATTCGTTGTGTACTTAATGCTTGATTAATCTTTGTGAACCTTAGGTTATAGCACTTTGAGTTGTTGTAAGCTAAACTATCCAAAGAGGCCATAGAGTTAGAGTTTATCATCCCTAGTGGGTTTTGTAGACGAGACCCTTTGGTAACTTCAAAGACTTAGGGAGAAACGCATACCCTACAACTTTAGACACACAACGCAATTAGGAATAAGGACGTGACAATTCAACCACCAATAGGAGATAATTAAGGAGTAGTAAAACCTAAGTAAACACATCTTTAAACTATCATACGAGCACACAATAATTAGACATAGACTACCACCACCTTAGTTTAGATAATTAGATAATAGTAGAGTAATCGGTAGAAATACCAACCCCCAAATCCAAACCCCGAGATTCGTACTTTTCCTTTTCTAAAAACATAAAAAGATAAAAATAATCTTCCTCAACCCCAACCTTAGCGTAGTAACTTCTCACTAGCATTCCTATTCCCTAGAGAACGATACTAATTCTCGTGGCTTACCCTAATACTACACTACAACGATTAGGTTCATCGCCTAGGTGTTGAAAACTTGCTCGTGAAAAGGAAGTTCCTTTGACCCCGAACGCTACTGTGTAAGCGTATCAAGTTTTAGGCGCACCGGGAATAGAATAGCTAGTTAGTAGTCCACCTCATTTAGGTTTCTTTGCTTGATTCCTATCAAGTAAACTTTTTCTCATTTTAGCTTCCTTTAGTCTATCCCCTTCTTCATGACCTTTGTTCGTAACCCCATCACTTTTCATCATGGAAGGTGAAACCCCTCAAATCATTGTCCCGCCAAGAGACCGTACTCTTGGTGAATACTCAAACCTAGCCACCAAGGCTATAGGAACACCATTGAGCTTCCCGACCAAGCCCAAATACGGCCTGCGATCCGACACCATCCGGTTGGTGCAAAATGGATGTGCATTCCATGGACTTCGTTCAAGATCCTAATCGACATCTTAAGGACTTCCTTAAAATTGTCAATTCTATTGACCTTGATGCTACTACTCGGAGACCACGCAGCGTCTGCTTTCTTCCAATTCTCTTTAAGAAAACAAGCTAGTAAATGGCTTTTTCATCTTCCCAAGGGATCTATTTCAAATTGGGAAGATCTCACTGCCTGTTTTCTTGCTAAGTTTTGCTCACCAAGTCCAAGTCAACCACTCGACCATCAGTCCTTCAACTCTCTTCGCAACCAAATCATTGATGAAATCAAAGACCTTGGTGAGTTGAATAGGATTGACGAAGAGGATAGTGCTTATTTCAATCTTTACCCCACTAAGGAAGAGATTGCACACCATCGATACATAATTGATAATCCACGATCTCCAATCATTAGGATTTGCCCAAAGATTAGGAGAGGAAATCCTTGGAACCTAAAAATCCCTTGTATGATCGGATATAGGAATGTCGAACATGCTTACATAGATACGGAATCTCCCATCAATGTGATGTCATCTATTGTCTACAATGACATTATGAATGAGCGACTTAATATTAGGAGAGACCCCAAGTATCCAGGTGGAGTTTGTAACTTCGTGGGAAGAGTCAAGGATGTACATGTCTTCATAGGAAATTTCACCTACATAGTTGATTTTATGGTCCTAGAAGATGTAGGATGCGTTATTGACTATAGCTTATCTCAAGTAGTGCTAGGAAAACCGTTTGTTGAAATATCTAAAATGAGCCATAACAAGTATGATGGAACGGTTAGATTTAAAGAAGGAAACGATGAGATTACTTATAGGATGCCTTGGAAGACGAATGAATATGGCCATCTATCCCCTTTTGAACGAGACAACATTAGAGCTTTTGAGGACAAAAGCAAAGACGATGTTGAAAAATGTTACAAATTCATGTGGGAAAGAATGAGATTTTATTATAAGGATTGCTTGACCCTAGGGCCTAGGTATAGAGTCGATGAAAATTTTGTCAACATGATAGAATTCTCATTGAGAATGCAAAATGAAGTAACGTAGGGACACGACTACGAGTCTAGCTACAAGACTCTTAAATAAAGAAAAGCGCTTAGGGGAGGCAACCCATGTTTAATTGTTTGCTTGTTTGTGTCATATATCTTTTATTGATTGTTTAATCTCATGTTTAAATTTGTAAAATGCTTTATTTTTAACCTCGTCTTAATTGCATATAAAGGTATTTTACATAAAGGATAAGTGTAGGAGGATTACACACGTTTTCATAAGAAACGTGAACATGAGAATAACAATTAATTAAAAGATATATTTGCATGTTTGTTCGAGTCAAATGCTTGTATCGAGTCATAATGGATGTTTTGTAGAAATTTTTCTAGATTCTAAAGATGTAAATTTTCCGAATTTTTCCGAAAATCGCAGACCGCTTTTTGTCGGATAACTGACGGCGTCAGATTGTAACTTTGGCGTCGAAGGAGTAAAACATCGATTACTTTTCTCGCTTTACGAGCTACTTAAAATTTTGGAATTTTCCGTGTCTTAATTTTCTTAGAAATTCATAAACATCCATTCCACAAGCATTATATCCTAGTTTAGTAGAGTCTTATATATATTATTACCGCCGATTTTACATGAAGGTTTCGTTTGTTTTCTTCAAGTGTGCGTTTTGTTTATCAAGAAGAAGATACATAAAGTTGGAAGGAGATTTTCACGCATACATTCTTCTTGGAAAGGATTTAACCACTACTTCACACACGGATCCTACCGAGCTAATCGGGAGTATTAGTTTCTTCGCTTTTGATTACCTTCTTTATCATAACTTTGATACTTTCGGGAACATTGGGGACAATGTTCGGTTTAAGTGTAGGAGGAAAATAAAACGGAACTTTGAAACTATGCTTATCCTTGATTATTTGTCGTGTCCAATTGCATTTGCGTAATAAACCATGAGAAAATGTCGCTTAGGGTAATTTTGGCACCAAATTTAAAATTTTCATGACATATAGGAGTGGGCCATTAGTCTTAACAAAGGCGCCTCACGGATAGGAAGTTATATGACTAGCACAAAATCCTTTACCACTTAAATTCCACCAAACCGCGAGGATCGCCTTAGATTAGTAGGAATTAAAGCATTCATCTTTAATGCTTAGAGTGTGAACCGGTAGTATATTAGATTCTAGAACTTGTTTTGTGATGCATTCCGAGATCGCTAGTAAGACTACACTTGTGTAGTTAGGAATAACTAAATGATAAGAGGCATTAGGATAACCCTTGTTTGATACCCGTAATATAATTACTCCTTCCACATCGGTTGAGTAATTCCCCCACACCCTTGCGTTGTACTCATCTTTAGTACACGATACCCCTAGTTAAACCCTCATAGCCTATCCTTTTCGCGGTTCTCGTGATGTTTCGGTTTTTCTGGAATATCAATGAAGAGCATTGTTTACACCCCACCTCCAAATTTACACCCAAATCGCCTTAGCCTACCTTGTATGCACTCACTTTTAGTGCATTATTGTTATCACCCAAAACCCTTAGTTCAATTATCTAGTTGCTTGCATGAGTTGCTAAGTTGAGTCATATCCTTTGTACACAGTTTTGGGACGATTGGGACTCATGAGAAAAGTTAAAGTTTTAAATGACAAAAAGGGAATGCCAATTCCCTTATTTGTGTAATAACGTACTTCAAGTGTTTTGATCTTTTCAATTCGGGTCATATTAGTGTTAGAGTAATAAAAACTCAAGTGTAGGGATGTTGTCACAATTCTCAATTTCCGGTCATTTTTCAAATTTTACTATTCATTCCCGGAGAAAAATTTATATTTCATTAACGAATATATTTCTTATTAAATAAACGCTATCGCACGATCATTTATTTTGAACAATTGATCCGAAACTTCCAAAAATTTATTCCGATATATTTTTATACTCATATTAAGATTATAAAAATAATATTATTACTTTACCCGATGTTTTCAATTTATTTTGTATATAAATTGTTATGTATAAAATTTTACGACGGTTTTCGTAAATTCAACTCGATAATTATTTATTCACTCAATTATTGTAAGCAATGTATTTTTATAATTTTTATGACTTTAATATATTTTATTTTGTTCCGTTAAAATTTATTTCTAGCAAACGCTACCCTAAATAATTAATAATACACAAACTACCTATATTACATACACTTTTATACATTTGTAATATAAAAAAAATTCACTACCTCTTTTTCTTTTACCCTATGTCGACCAAGATAACATGACACAATAAGTTTATGTAAAAAAAATCTTTACTAGACCTACACTTGTACAAACTAGACTACCACTTGTAGTATTTTTTTAATTATAGACTCACTATACACATACCTCCCATATATTTAGGTGAAAAAAAAATATATGCTCTCTTCATTTCATTTCTAAAACCGGCCAAGGAAGAAATCAAGAGGAAATCCAATATTTTTGCAAGATCAAGTTTAAATATCAACTCTAGTATACCCTTAATCAAGGTTTTGAAATAAAAACCTAGGGTAATTAGGATAAACCCTTGTTCATTTAACCTCATCAAGTAACTAGTAAGCATTTCATGGTCCTTTTCATATTTCATGTTCATATTATGTTCATTTTACCATGCTTGAGAAAACATGCAAGTCATATTGATGACTATACCACTTTTATTGTTTTTAAGTGTTATAAATATATATTCATCATCCTATAATTACTCCTTGAAACATATCACTTTTGGTGATGTCTAGGAACCCATGACACCCTAAGAAGGTGTATGGTAGGATTAGAATAGCTTCGGCGTTGGTTTGAATTGGTTAGAATAGGTTTTGCGCGAGTAAAACTCATTTCGACAACTTTATTTAAAGGTCTGATCATATTTTTGAATTCTGGAAATCTCGACAGTTTACAAAAATTTTGGGCTAGATATTTAGAAAATATACTTTAAAACGAAAATGTGGCCGCTTGAACGGGTTAAAACGGAGTTATAACGAAGAAGTTATGCTATTTTTAAGTTTAACGACGAAAACTATTTGTTTCAGAAAATTCAGCATGTATTCTCAACTTTTTACGAGTCAAAAATGAGTCTTAAGCGTTATAAAATGTGTCGACTTATCAAATATATATTAGTATACTTTAATACGAAGCTAAGGACATATAAAACGTAAAAAACGGACTTGTAACGATTAAATTACACGCGTTTAAATAAAGTTGCCGTAACTATATTAAATAAGCAAAACTAATATATTTCTATTAGACAAACAATACGGCCGCAAATGACCCTGTTGAGGGTCGTTTTTAACATTGATGGGGTACTTTTTATGAAACGATGTCTTCTAGTAAAAGTAAGTTCGCCTAGCCTATTTTCCAAAATGTTTAACCGCTCGTCAAGCGGAGTTGTAACGAATAAAATATGGACACTCAAACTTTGCCGAAAGTTACCTTAAACAATATTTTAGACACAAGTACCATACTTTACCTATATTTTTCTCCATGATCGAGACCTCTAGGATGAAAACTTAAATGCTAAAACTTTAAGATAATGATACAAGCTTTCCAAAACCGTTGAGTTTGTTTCCTAACACTCAATGTGCACCATTTCACGACTAGCTTTTCAAGGCCGTTTAGTCACTTTCATAAAATTGTCAAATGACATTATTTTACGACGAAAAGTTATAGTTTCATAATAAATCACTAAATGACTATCGAGGGATGTCATTTCAATATAAATACTTGTAAAGTAATTTATAAACTGTCAAGACTTTATAAGATTATTTTTCGACGATAAACTTTATTTTCAAAAGTGTACAAGTGGTATGGATATCATATGAGTTTGCATGCACGACATTGTTTCATGACTTATATTAGAGCATATCATTCATAATAGGTCACGGTTAGAGAGTTGCGTCTCATTTCTGTGCATCCACTTTATCATCATAACTATTGCAACAGGTGAGTTCGTAGCCCCACTTTTACTCGTTTAATTATTTTATAAACTCTTCGGGGGAGATACATGCTCAACTTCATGCTTTTACATTACACTTATATGAATTTAAACTATATTGTTTGAACTATCATGAACTTGTTACCCTTTTGTTTCCCTACTTATGCTAGTAAGTAGATTGTGCCTGAACTAAATTGATCACTATGTTATGAACACTATTATTTGAACCACTTTCCGTGACTTTGAGCCTTTCGACATATATATTTGAACTCTTTTAACTTGATAGGAACATATTGGCATAGATTTGAACACTTTAACTTGATTTAAAACATTTTGACATATAATTAATCTCTTTTAACTTAATATTGAACCTTTGACTATTTTGAACATGTTTGACGTAATATTGATCCATTTGACTATTTTGAACTTGTTTGACTTTATAATGAACCTTTGACTATTTTGAACTTGTTTGACATAATATTGAAACCTTTAACTATTTTGAACCTTTTGAAAGGTTTTGAGCTCTTTGACTGTTGAACTGTTTTGAACTTTTGAACTCGACTTAAACACTTGAACTTAATTATGAACTTTTGAATGGAACCCTTGAACTTAAATACGAACTTATGACTTGTTTGAACTTATTGAACCGTACGTGTTATGACCTTGACCTAAAGTCTCCCATGATCGGAGCATCACTATAAAGTCTCCCTTGTTCGGAGCATCCCTATAAAGTCTCCCTTGTTCGGAGCATCACTATAATTCTCGCCTTGTCGGTGGAGTGTTCTCAATAATTCTCGCCTTAATGGTGGAGTGTTCTCAATAATTCTCGCCTTAATGGTGGAGTGTTCTTAATAATTCTCGCCTAGGTGGTCGAGTGACAAAGGAGTCTCCTTTGTTGGAGCAGTGCAAAGTCTCCCATGTTCGGAGCATCCCTGAATTATTATATTCGTGGTGTTATATTGTGAACTATTATGACATCATACACTTGACTATTAAACTATACATCTTTTGGCAATGGGTTGTGAACACACAGGTTGCAAGTTTTGTATGGGCGGAACTTGGAACTGAGTGGATTTACAATGCCTTTGCTTTGTGAACTATTATGATAATGTGCACTTAACTATTAGACATACTACTTTTGGCGGTGGGTTGTGAACACACGGGTTCCAAGTTTTGTATGGGCGAACTTGGGCCGAGTGGATTTACAATGCCTTTGCTTTGTGGACTATTCTAAATGACCAAAACTTTGCCTTTGTTGCATGAACGCTCTTTAAAAGCTTTACTTGTTAACCAAACTCTATGAACTTACTCAACCATTGTGTTGACACTTTTAGCATGTTTTATCTCGGTATCTAAGGCATTCACTTCATGGCATGCATGTGGACTTATCATAGAGTCGCGATGACGACGCGCTCACATATATTTTATGCACTTAACTATCGCTTTGATTGTAACAAACTCATTTTGGTATATTGGAAATATTTTGGGACCTATGTTTTGCAAACTCGATTAGTTTACTTAATCAAATGATATTTTCAAACGACACTTTAGGTCGCTCGATATAATCAGAACTTTGATGCTATGATAGTCATCCCCGTGAATTCCATTCACGCAAAATGTAATTTGGGGTGTGATGATTGGTATCGAGCATTGGTTATAGAGAACTAGATTGCATCATTGACCCTAGACTATAACTACATCATCATAGCATCTCATCATATCATTATTAGTGCATACTCATTATACGTGCGGGTTTATGACTTAACACCCAACATCATATGAGTCAATTAGTCCAAGCATTACATAGTTACTCCTAAATTATACATAGCCTGATCACCTATGTCTAATTCAAGAAGAATCATGCAATGAAGGGAGTAGTAGTCTCATATGTGTAAGCAATTCCGAATCGAGCCAAATTTTCAAAGATTTCCTTCAAACCACTTGTTTCCGCTTGATCCGAGCGACGCTTCTTGTTTGATGAGTTGCAAAGATCAAGCTAGAAACAAGTTGTTGCTCAAACCGATTTAGCCTAATCGTATGACAGTTCTTGTTTGATGAGTTGTGGGATTAAGTAAAAATCGGTTACCTAAAAGTCTTTTGAAAATTTTGCTCGAGAATGGGAAAGCTTGCCTCACCAAACCTAAACCATAAGAGAGCATGCCTTTAGAATGGGAAATGGTCACGATAGCATGAGAACGTACCTAGTTGGACGAGGAACCCATATGCATGAGCATTGACATAATCATTTAGACCATACACGAGCATAAACTTTTAGAACCCTTGTCGCGGTTTGGGCTATAGTTATCATTAATTGAATCACGAGGACGTGATTCCTCTGACATGGGAAGAATGTCACAATTCTCAATTTCCGGTATTTTTTCAAATTTTACTATTCATTCCCGGAGAAAAATTTATATTTCATTAACGTATATATTTCTTATTAAATAAACGCTATCGCAAGATCATTTATTTTGAACAATTGATCCGAAACTTACAAAAATTTATTCCGATATATTTTTATACTCATATTAAGATTATAAAAATAATATTATTACTTTACCCGATGTTTTCAATTTATTTTGTATATAAATTGTTATGTATAAAATTTTACGACGGTTTTCGTAAATTCAACTCGATAATTATTTATTCACTCAATTATTGTAAGAAATGTATTTTTATAATTTTTATAACTTTAATATATTTTATTTTGTTCCGTTAAAATTTATTTCTAGCAAACGCTACCCTAAATAATTAATAATACACAAACTACCTATATTACATACACTTTTATACATTTGTAATATAAAAATTTAACTACCTCTTTTTCTTTTACCCTATGTCGACCAAGATAACATGACACAATAAGTTTATGTAAAAAAAATCTTTACTAGACCTACACTTGTACAAACTAGACTACCACTTGTAGTATTTTTTTTAATTATAGACTCACTATACACATACCTACCCATATATTTAGGTGAAAAAAAAATATATGCTCTCTTCATTTCATTTCTAAAACCGGCCAAGGAAGAAATCAAGAGGAAATCCAATATTTTTGCAAGATCAAGTTTAAATATCAACTCTAGTATACCCTTAATCAAGGTTTTGAAATAAAAACCTAGGGTAATTAGGATAAACCCTTGTTCATTTAACCTCATCAAGTAACTAGTAAGCATTTCATGGTCCTTTTCATATTTCATGTTCATATTATGTTCATTTTACCATGCTTGAGAAAAACATGCAAGTCATATTGATGTCTATACCACTTTTTATTGTTTTTAAGTGTTATAAATATATATTCATCATCCTATAATTACTCCTTGAAACATATCACTTTTGGTGATGTCTAGGAACCCATGACACCCTAAGAAGGTGTATGGTAGGATTAGAATAGCTTCGGCGTTGGTTTGAATTGGTTAGAATAGGTTTTGCGCGAGAAAAACTCATTTCGACAACTTTATTTAAAGGTCTGATCATATTTTTGAATTCTGGAAATCTCGACAGTTTACAAAAAATTTTGGGCTAGATATTTAGAAAATATACTTTAAAACGAAAACGTGGCCGCTTGAACGGGTTAAAACGGAGGTATAACGAAGAAGTTATGCTATTTTTAAGTTTAACGACGAAAACTATTTGTTTGAAAAATTCAGCATGTATTCTCAACTTTTACGAGTCAAAATGAGTCTTAAGCGTTATAAAATGTGTCGACTTATCAAATATATATTAGTATACTTTAATACGGCTAAGGACATATAAAACGTGAAAATGGACTTGTAACGATTAAATTACACGCTTAAATACGATGTCAGTAACTATATTAAATAAGCAAAACTAATATATTTCTATTAGACAAACAATACGGCCGCAAATGACCCTGTTGAGGGTCGTTTTTAACATTGATGGGGTACTTTTTATGAAACGATGTCTTCTAGTAAAAGTAAGTTCGCCTAGCCTATTTTCCAAAATGTTTAACCGCTCGTCAAGCGGAGTTGTAACGAATAAAATATGGACACTCAAACTTTGCCGAAAGTTACCTTAAACAATATTTTGGACACAAGTACCATACTTTACCTATATTTTTCTCCATGATCGAGACCTCTAGGATGAAAACTTAAATGCTAAAACTTTAAGATAATGATACAAGCTTTCCAAAACCGTTGAGTTTGTTTCCTAACACTCAATGTGCACCATTTCACGACTAGCTTTTCAAGGCCGTTTAGTCACTTTCATAAAATTGTCAAATGACATTATTTTACGACGAAAAGTTATAGTTTCATAATAAATCACTAAATGACTATCGTAGGATGTCATTTCAATATAAATACTTGTAAAGTAATTTATAAACTGTCAAGACTTTATAAGATTATTTTTCGACGATAAACTTTATTTTCAAAAGTGTACAAGTGGTATGGATATCATATGAGTTTGCATGCACGACATTGTTTCATGACTTATATTAGAGCATATCATTCATAATAGGTCACGGTTAGAGAGTTGCGTCTCATTTCTGTGCATCCACTTTATCATCATAACTATTGCAACAGGTGAGTTCGTAGCCCCACTTTTACTCGTTTAATTGTTTTATAAACTCTTCGGGGGAGATACATGCTCAACTTCATGCTTTTACATTACACTTATATGAATTTAAACTATATTGTTTGAACTATCATGAACTTGTTACCCTTTTGTTTCCCTACTTATGCCAGTAAGTAGATTGTGCCTGAACTAAATTGATCACTATGTTATGAACACTATTATTTGAACCACTTTTCGTGACTTTGAGCCTTTCGACATATATATTTGAACTCTTTTAACTTGATAGGAACATATTGGCATAGATTTGAACACTTTAACTTGATTTAAAACTTTTGACATATAATTAATCTCTTTTAACTTAATATTGAACCTTTGACTATTTTGAACATGTTTGACGTAATATTGAACCATTTGACTATTTTGAACTTGTTTGACTTTATAATGAACCCTTTGACTATTTTGAACTTGTTTGACATAATATTGAAACCTTTAACTATTTTGAACCTTTTGAAAGGTTTTGAGCTCTTTGACTGTTGAACTGTTTTGAACTTTTGAACTCGACTTAAACACTTGAACTTAATTACGAACTTTTGAATGGAACCCTTGAACTTAAATACAAAATTATGACTTGTTTGAACTTATTGAACAGTACGTGTTATGGCCTTGACCTAAAGTCTCCCATGATCGGAGCATCACTATAAAGTCTACCTTGTTCGGAGCATCCCTATAAAGTCTCCCTTGTTCGGAGCATCACTATAATTCTCGCCTTGTCGGTGGAGTGTTCACAATAATTCTCGCCTTGTCGGTGGAGTGTTCTCAATAATTCTCGCCTTAATGGTGGAGTGTTCTCAATAATTCTCGCCTTAATGGTGGAGTGTTCTCAATAATTCTCGCCTAGGTGGTCGAGTGACAAAGGAGTCTCCCTTGTTGGAGCAGTGCAAAGTCTCCCATGTTCGGAGCATCCCTGAATTATTATATTCGTGGTGTTATATTGTGAACTATTATGACATCGTACACTTGACTATTAAACTATACATCTTTTGGCAATGGGTTGTGAACACACAGGTTGGAAATTTTGTATGGGCGGAACTTGGAACTGAGTGGATTTACAATGCCTTTGCTTTGTGAACTATTATGATAATGTGCACTTAACTATTAGACATGCTACTTTTGGCGTTGGATTGTGAACACACGTGTTCCAAGTTTTGTATGGGCGAACTTGGGCCGAGTGGATTTACAATGCCTTTGCTTTGTGGACTATTCTAAATGACCAAAAACTTTTCCTTTGTTGCATGAACGCTCTTTAATAGCTTTACTTGTTAACCAAACTCTATGAACTCACTCAACCATTGTGTTGACACTTTTAGCATGTGTTATCTCAGGTATCTTAGGCATTCACTTCATGGCATGCATGTGGACTTATCATAGAGTCGCGATGACGACGCGTCTCACATATATTTTATGCACTTAACTATCGTTTGATTGTAACAAACTCATTTTGGTATATTGGAAATATTTTGGGACCTATGTTTTGTAAACTCGATTATTTTACTTAATCAAATGATATTTTCAAACGACACTTTAGGTCGCTCGATATAACAGTAACTTTGATGCTATGATAGTCATCCCCGTGAATTCCATTCATTGCAAAAAGTAATTTGGGGTGTGATGATGTGCTATAAACCCTATCATTTTGATGTTATCGTAGAGGATGGTAGAGTAAAAGTGTATTAAAAATAAAAAAAAAAAAAAAAAAAAAAAAAAAAGCGGCTACCATCCTACATCTTTCTTTAAATTTATGTTTGTTTATTTCGGTTATCTAGAGTTTAGAGTGTCGAGTCTTGGCTTAGCAACGCCATTCTTCGTATGCATGTAACATTGAGATTTTGACTTGCCACCACTAAAAGCCTATCCCACCAAACCCTTTGTTTCCTACCGTAAGCCTAACGTTACAACCCTTTAAAGACCTCTTTGATAGTCTTTCCTAGGTGCTTACGCCAAAGCAATGGAGGTTTGATCTATTCTCAAGCCTATGGTAATCTATGTACTAGGACCGGTTAATGAGTGTTTATCTTCCATTTCCAATTTGTTATATTTCATATACACCCGAGCGATGTGAGTATCCAAACACCCCATGTGAGGTGCTAGTATGTAATTTCCGTGCTTGTTATGACTTTTGCGGGGCTTGTATGTGTTGTGGACTGTTTTAAACCAATGCTTCATGACCCCTAACTTATAAATTAATTGGCTAAAAGCACATTTGCTTGAGGACAAGCAAATACCAAGTGTAGGGATATTTGATAAGGTTTTAAAATGTACCTTTTGAGGGTCGTTTAAGCCCTTATTTGATCACTTTGTATCCGTTATTGCTTAATATCGTTCCTTTTCACTTTTAGGTCTCTTGAAGGCAAACCGTAATGGCACTTATTTGGACGAAAAGGCGGATATATGAAGAAATGGCCAAAGTCAAGAATCGAGACACTCAAGTCGCTAAATTACAAGGGACGACGTCACCGCAATTTCTTGACGCCGTCGGAGGAATTTGTGACTACTCGTAAGAGAAATTGCTAGTTTTGAAGGACGGCGTCGGGCTTTAAAAGAGTAGGCCGTCGCAACTCGCATTTGCCTAGATTCAATCCAGACGGCGCGAGAAGCTAAAGAGGACGGCGTCACAAGCATAAGATGACGCCGTCGCAAGATTAACTTGGCCAAGACGAAACCCTAATGACGGCGACACGACGGCGTTACAAATCATAAGGTGACGTCGTCGCACATGTAATCTTATATATAGAATCGAATTTTTCGCTTTTAGAGTAGTCTTTGGGTAAACTTTTGGAGTAAAACCTAAACCGAACCAAGGTCGTATTTTAGGGTTCTAAACCCTATCTTACACCAAGATAAGTTGTTTACTTCATTAATTTAATTATGTCTTCAATTATTTGTGTGTGTGCTTGCATGTTCTCCATGTCCGGCTAATTTACTTGTGTGTTTGCTTAGGGCATATGAAACTTAATTATTGAATATTGATTGGTTGTTTCTTATCTTAGTTGATTAATGATCTAGTAATGCGATAGGTCATTCGTTGTGTACTTAATGCTTGATTAATCTTTGTGAACCTTAGGTTATAGCACTTTGAGTTGTTGTAAGCTAAACTATCCAAAGAGGCCTTAGAGTTAGAGTTTAACATCCCTAGTGGGTTTTGTAGATGAGACCCTTTGGTAACTTCAAAGAGTTAGGGAGAAACGCATACCCTACAACTTTAGACACACAACGCAATTAGGAATAAGGACGTGACAATTCAACCACCAATAGGAGATAATTAAGGAGTAGTAAAACCTAAGTAAACACATCTTTAAACTATCATACGAGCACACAATAATTAGACATAGACTACCACCACCTTAGTTTAGATAATTAGATAATAGTAGAGTAATCGGTAGAAATACCAACCCCCAAATCCAAATCCGAGATTCGTACTTTTCCTTTTCTAAAAAACATAAAAAGATAAAAATAATCTTCCTCAACCCCAACCTTAGCGTAGTAACTTCTCACTAGCATTCCTATTCCCTAGAGAACGATATCAATTCCGTGACTTACCCTAATACTACACTACAACGATTAGGTTCATCGCCTAGGTGTTGAAAACTTGCTCGACGAAAAGGAAGTTCCTTTGACCCCGAGCTACTGTGTAAGCGTATCAAGTTTTGGCACCGCCGCCGGGGAATAGAATAGCTAGTTAGTAGTCCACCTCGTTTAGGTTTCTTTGCTTGATTCCTATCAAGTAAACTTTTTCTCATTTTTAGCTTCCTTTTAGTCTATCTCCCTTCTTCGTGACCTTTCCTAACCCCATCACTTTTCATCATGGAAGGTGAAAACCCCCCTCAAATCATTGTCCCGCCAAGAGACCGTACTCTTGGTGAATACTCGAAACCTAGCCACCAAGGCTATAGGAACACCATTGAGCTTCCCGACCAAGCCCAAATTACGGCCCTGCGATCCGACACCATCCGGTTGGTGCAAAATGGATGTGCATTCCATGGACTTTGTTCCGAAGATCCTAATCAGCATCTTAAGGACTTCCTTAAAATTTTCAATTCTATTGACCTTGATGCTACTACTCGGGAGACCACGCGTCTGAGTTTCTTCCAATTCTCTTTAAGAAAACAAGCTAGTAAATGGCTTTTTCATCTTCCCAAGGGATCTATTTCAAATTGAGTATAGCATGCAGTAGATACAGCTTATGCCCATAAGTAATCTGGAAGTTTAGCATTGATTAACATTGTTCTTGCAGCTTCCACTAACGTTCGGTTTCGTCTTTCAACAACTCCGTTTTGTTCTGGTGTTCATGCAATAGATGTCTGATGCTCAATTCCTACTTTCTCATAAAATTCTTAAAGAGTTTGGTTAACAAATTCATTTCCTTTGTCTGTTCTTATTTGACGGACGGTGTTTCGGAGCTGAACTTGAATTTTCGTGAGAAATGTGATGATCATTTGTGGAGCTTGGTCTTTGCTTCGAAGAAAGTAGACCCAAGTCCATCGTGAATAGTCATCAACAATTACTAAGATATAGCATTTGCTATTGATCGTTTGCACGCGCATCGGGCGACACAAATCCATGTGAAGAAGATGAAGCACATGCAGAGAGCTATGTTCCACCTTTGAAGGAAAATGAGCATGAGTGCTTTTCCCTTGTTCACAGGCTGAGCCAAGGTGATCTTTAGAATACTGGAATCGTGGGAGACCTTCAACTAGTTTGTGTTGAGCAAGATTGGTTATAGTTTGAAAGTTTAAATATGAGAGACGACGGTGTCATAGCCAGAATTTTTTTGATGTTGCCTTTGAAAGTAAGCAGATGGGAGATGAAGCAACCATGTCTTGCATAGAGATAGTGTAAAGACTTGAGTTACATGAAGCCGGACATAAGGTCGTTTCCTTGTAGATCATGAATGAAACAAGATTTCTCCCGAAAGCAACCTCCAAATCTCCATCACGTAACTAACCTCATCGAAAGCAGTTGTGACCGAGGCCTTCCACATAAAAACCATGCTAATTTCGATGTTCCCATTGATATAGTCTCCGTAGCCCATGATAGTCGCAAGTGATCATTCTCGAATCGACAAAGCCAATGAACTTTGCAATAAAGTTTGATAACAGCTTTAAGGTTGTCATCATGTGTCGGGAACATCCGCTATCAACAATCCGGAGAATGATCATATCACCGCATTACACATGCATTTACACGATGGAATAGAAGTAGATGTGGAACCCGAAATGTTTGAGGGTTCCGAGCGCTTATAGTAGACATACACACATCAATAACTTTAGGCATCCATTTAAATCCTAGTGTGTTATATATCCATTTATGCCATCTCCAACTAGTATTTGCTTAAGTCTTAGTGAATGCACTAGGTGGTACTACATTCCTAGGAGGTGAAACTGGAGCTACAGGGACATCAATGCGGTTCTTAGAATCTAAAGAGGGTGGTCTACCAAGCACAGACTTAGAATGATTAGTGGGCCTAGAGGTATTCCGATTCTTAGGATTCCTTAAACGAGAGAGGATAGCTTTAGCAACACATTTGTCATGACAATCAGAATTCATACTTTTACGAAAAATAACACAAGGTGCATCAGACTGAATATCAAAAGTACTTAAAGGTTTAGCATTCGTTACATCACTATTTCTATTACATTTGCAGACTTAATATCTATAGTGGAAGCAACATGAGTCTTATTCATAGTCCTAGGGTGTTCTTCTACTTTAGCATTCCTTATTGATCTTTTCTTAGGTCGCAACTTCCTATTCTTCGATGTAGTGCTCCTAGGTCGTGAAGTGCGGACGTTTGGAAAAGAGACAACTATTCTGTTTCAAGAGAAGGAAGCACGTTAGCAACTTGTGTTTTGGCAAGAGGCATTCTAGGTTCACGATTACTAAGTGTTACCGGTGCTATTCTCTTAATCACAGAGGCGTGTTGTTCATACTTTCCTAACATTTCTCTTAACTTAAAGATAGTGTGAATCAAATCTTGATTTTCGTAACGAATATTACCAAAGAAAATTCATTACTTCTCTAGTGTGTGTAAGATAGTGATCAAGTTCGTTTGATGCTTCATGACGAGTCTTATTGAGTAAATCAAATATGACACCATATTCTGTTTAACTTTTACAAGTTCTTGTTCATATTTTGAGATTTGACTTTTCAAAGACACGTTTTGATCATCCAGTTGCTCAAATTTTGGATTAAAATTGTTTGATTGCAACTGGTGGATTTTGTTTTGCAAAGCAAGTTCACAATTTTGACAATCTTTTGACACCATTGAAGACGACATTTTGCATTTGAAAGCTCGTTTAAGAGACGTTCGTTTCAACTTTTAAAGACTTGATCCGAAGCACATTATCGGTATTCTCAACAAGAACAACATTATCAACAAGATCGTCAGAGGTATAATCGGATGCATATGACATGTAATTCAATAACACAACATTATGGATATCAAGACGATAACATCATTCAAGAGTCGATCAACATCTTTTCTCAACATTTTCTTTTTACGTTTAGTATTGGTAATAGATGTTTCTATTTTCTCGAAAACGACCTTCATCACTCCAAGTTCCTTATGAAAGTCACGTTCCCAAGACAATGCACAATGTTTCAAATTTTTAACATTTGGTAAAAGATTTTTCTGAAAAATGTCTCTTTGTTCTCGCGCCAAAGGCGATTGAAAGTGTTGAACTTTGATTTCAGAATGATATTCTATCTCATGTTGTAAACGTTTGAGGTCAGCCATGAAAAGGTCAAAATATCTAATAATTTTGCGATTTTTAGGTTTTGAATTTACTTCACTGATGGAAGGTAAAGGACCATAAATTTGTGCATAATCTGGTTTGGGATTAACATTAGAAGACTCAGACGTTTTTATGATAATCCTTGGTGTGTTAGAAGAATCCGTTGGTGTGACGAAAGTGACCGGTTTTGAATAGTTAAAAGGTTTGTTGTAAACAACAGTTTCTAATTTTGATCGACTCTCGTCTTACGCATCTAATTCCTCTTGACGATGATATTCAACAACACTCATAATGTAATTATCAATTTTATATTCTGACCGGAAACTTCGTGATTTGGTTTGAATGCTTTGGTTGAAAGCTTAGGTTTGTAATCGCAAGATTAGGTCCATATCCATTTGGATTGGGTTTTAAGGTAAACTTTTGAATAGTCATACCGACTCACCATGTTTATAAACAATGCTTTTAAACTCTTTAAGTTTGTTTTGCAAGTCGATAATTTCTTCAAGATGATCATCTATTTGTTTCGTTGAATGCTTTTTGTATGCAGAGAACTGTTTTGACAAGTTAACAACTCACCTTAGCTTTTGATTTTCTAAGGTGAGGCGTTAATTTGCTTTTTATGTTCATGTTTCAGCTTGTTCTATTTCGCACAACAAAGCATTCTTCACGGCTAGATCACGATATGTCTCTAAATATTTTTCGTTTTGATGAGATTTAGCAAAGGCGGCTTCAAAACCTTTTTCACGTTTTCTTGAGTTTTGAAAAGTTGAGTTGCTTTTGTAAACATTCAAAATCCTTGGTTAACGAGGCATTTTACTTTTCAAGTCTTGATTTAGTGCGACATTCTTCCACTATGGATTGTTGGTTTTAAGCCACGGATCAACATCTCGGACGAGGCACAAGTTCGGCGTGTTCAACGTGAGTCACAACATGATTATTATTTAGATCCTCAAGTATAACCACGGATTCAATTTGATTATCAATGAAAACCATAAGGTCATCTTGATCGTCAAATGTAACTACGGGTCTAATTGAAAATCGTCGGAATGAAATGTGGATGACTCATTTTGAACATTCGAGCCTTCCGGATTCGGATGTTGGCGGAGATATTAGATCGATGATAAATATGGTTTGTTCGGTGCACGAGACAAGACATCGATGTCATACATCGGGCCTGTGTCACTCATGTGTAACTCATGCATATTAGCCATCAACATAATAAATGCATTGGCTGCAAGTCCTCCATATCATCATCCGAGTCTGCATCCGCCATAAACCGTGTTCTTTGTCTATGAGAGTTCCACCGCTTCATCCTTAAGAGCCAAAAGTAAAGCCTCCTTGTAATAAGCATTGCCCCTAGCCCTCGGTTTTGGGCATGCATTAGCCAGGTGTCCCTTCTCATTGCAGTTGTAGCATCGAAGACCATTCAACCCATTCTGAGCATTTCCTTGTTCCACCACTTGAGCTCTGTTGTTATTCCTACCCATAGCATTAAACCCTTGACCACCACCCATCTGACGACCATAACCACGATTTTGAACTTCAACTCGTCCATTGTTCACAATAGCCTAATTCCTTGTGTTTGATGAGGAACGAATGCGATTGTTGGATTTGTTTGTATAACGGCCAAAAGCATTAGCAATCATAACAAATCCTTGTTGCAATGCTTCGAACGGATCGGATTCCTCATTAACTTGACTAGAAAGTGCCTGATCATTGTTGTTGTTGTAAGGAACCAATTAATATGTTGAGATTGCTGTGATTGATCATTTGGTGTGATATTGGCAGTTGGTTGAGTTGCTGGTTGAGGAGGATAACTGTTTGAGCATACAAGGCAAGTTGTTGATTTTCCTGATGTGAAGTGAAGCAATTTGAGCACGGAGAATCCTTTCCTTATCAACTTCCTTTTGATGAGGCTTCAAGTAATCGTACAACAATCCGTGTGTAGAATGATGCATGTTCTTCGCTTGACGGAGAAAATGACATACTTCTCCCATTCGTGACCAAGACTACTCAGAACTTAGTATTAACGCAATTCTTGGCATGATGATGTTGTGTTTATCCAAATCATTTATGATGTCGAGAATCGATGATGATAAGACTCTAGTGTCTCTCGTGTTCAATCATGAAGTGTTCATAAGCCAAGTAAATTTTGGATTCCATATCCTCCCGATTGAGTGCGATCCTTCCATAAGAAGATGAATATGTTCCCACATTGCCTTTGTAGTCTTTTGAGCATCAACACTTCAAGAATTGGGTTTGGTAATCCTAAAAGGATATATTGCATTGCAAGCTCATCGCCTTCATAGTGTAGAAGTTCTTACGGATTCAGTCACCACAGTAGCAATGTTTGATTGTTCATCTCTTGGTGGATTAGCATTTGGATCTCCGGCACAATGACAGAGGCATCCGAAATGGACCTTCCAAGATAACCTTCTTTAAGAACTTTCCATGTGGCTTCTTCAGATCACAAAACCTAAAGAACCTAATTACCCATTGATCGTAGTTTCCTGGAGTGAGCATTGGAGGTCTATCAAGTGATCCAGCCTCAAGAATTGATTGTTGGATGCTTAAAGCTTCACACATCTTTGCAAACCAAGTGGGTTCCTTGATTTGTGCAAAACCGTCAAGTCTAATCACACAAACTGGCCACTTGTGAATGACCAGCCGTAACAGACTTAAAACAGCTTAAGCACAAATGCAATGAAGATCTGGGGAGTATAGTGTTTCCCCGGGTCGTTAAGTCCCAAGGAGACTCAATGGTGTGTTAAACACATGATCAGACGATAGATTGATCACTAAAGATAGCGATCAGAAAGGATTTGTAAAGGATAATTACACTACAGAAAAAGATTATAAATAAAAGCGACTTAAATGCAAATTAAGAAAATTAAAAAAATAAAAGATATTAAATAAACGCTATCACTATTTTTAAAGTGATGAACGTTTAAAACTAAAAACTTAAAACTTACGTTTAAATTAAAAATACGTAAACGTACAATTAAAAACGTGAAACTTATATAATATAAATCCTAAAAATATGAAAAATACATTTTTACAAACCTAATGATAAAAGAAAATTTATAGAAAAGAAAATTATTTTACAACTATTTAATTAATTATTATTAATTAAAACTAATTTAAACTATTTAATAATACTCTAAAATAAAAGAAAATATGAAATAAGACTAGAAAAATAAAGTTAAGACTTAGAAAAATCTAAAATATGATAAAACTAATTTTAAAACAGAAAATATATTTTTAGACTTTTTATGTATTTATTATTAATTTAAAACTATTTAAAACTAATTTAAATTATTAAAATACCAAATAAAAGGAGAAAAATATGGAAAAATACTTTTTAAGCTTTTTACATTTATCTAAACTTAAGAAAAATGAAAAATTATTTTTTTGAGACTTTTCTTAATTATTTGTATTTAGAGCTAATTAAAAAGGATTAAAAACTAAATTAAATCAAGAAAAATAGCAAAACACCTTAGAAAAATCTGAAAATTTCAGGAAAACTATAAAATAATATTAGAAAGCTGGGAAAAATAGAAAAACAGGGGCTTGTTTGGCAGAATCTGAAACTGATGAGTAAGTGCTTATTGAAATAAGCACTTACATAAGCAAATGGAGTCCAAAGGGTACCAAACTGATATGGAAGTTATAATAAGCTAAAATAACTGAAAAGAAACAAGTCTCAACAAGTTCCAACCACTGAATAGCTAGATGCAAAGATTTGAGTAACTGAGATTAATGCAGAAAACAGTGACCAGGGGTGCAACTTGAGCTAATGCACAAGCTACAAAATAAGCTGAAATGGAAAAACACCAATGGGAATCTGTTCTAGACCTGGTTGAGTATCTATAAGCCAAAAATCAGACCTTGCCAAGCTCAAATGAGCTTGTGGCAAGTGCAAGTTCTTGAAAACTCAAGATATCTTTGATTCTCGAAAGGCGAGGCGATGAGGCCCGAAAAGAAGCTCTTTTGAAGCTTGTGAAAATTTGGTAAAATTGTACAAAAATACTGATAAGGAAGAGGACCAAGTGAAGTTTCTAAAATACCAAACCTTACTGAAATTGGCTCAAAGATGAGCTCATTAAAATACCATCTAATGAGCCAAACCGACATTTTGCCATTTGACTTTTTAAAGGAAAATAAAAGTTGACTTTTAGGAACTTTGATCTTGATTTAAAGATTGATAATGGTCTAAATTGATGAAACAACACTCGCTAGCTAGGTTGATGACTTATGAACACAAAACAAATAGTTTGCCTGTCAAAATTCCAACAGTGGGCAGATTTAAGTGAAGGTTGACTTTTGTGGGGTTGCAGGCCTAAACTAAGAATGAAATGTGCTCAAATGATCTTAATACACATGAAGCAACAAGAGGCAGTCACTGAATAAGTCTTTAAGATAGATATATAAGTAAATCCAAACACCTATTTATTAATCATTATACAACAACAAATGATCAAAACACCGATTCAACGGTATCAATGATCAAACCAAGTCCAACTAACCTAAGTACAACTATTTAAGCAGATATTAACAGCTTGTGACCACAGATACTTGTACAAGCAAAGCTCAAATAAACTTGAAAATTAAAAGTGAGACATATACTCACATGTTTCCAAATTTGTCATAGCTAAGAACAAAACCCAAAACTACTACCTAAGCTATTCCAACCCACATCCAACTCGCAACACCCAAATTCCATTTCCATAACCAAACCGACCTTGTTTGACTTTATTTGACCAAAGTCCAAATTTGCTAAAACTTAAATGAAAGCTTGTAAAGCTATTAGAAACTTGTATAAGCTTATTGAATTTAAAAATGAGCTTATAGAAGCTTGGATGCAAGAAATAGAGACTGAAATTTGCTACAGTGACCTGAAACATGAAATTTATCTAAACTTGGATTGAAAACTCAAAATGATATTACAAAGATGATTTATCATAAAGGTGATGCCAATAAGCTGAAATTACATTGTTTAAACTAGACTAAAACACTTAATTAAAAAACGACATTTTAAAGAAAATATTAAAACTAGCTACTACCCTTGACCGCTTTTCTTCTCCTTTATACTCCCTTGCTTCTCTCTCTCTCTGAGATAATCCCACTTGGTTTCGAACATTTGGTAGACTTTTGAGATTTAGCCAAAATGTCAATTTTGGGAATTGCTTTTTGACAGTTGGAGGGTAGAGTGTTAGGAGAGGGGCATTTAATGGTTTTGGAGTTGTGATGAGGTGGGGACAAGGAGATTGATATGGTGAGGAGGGTTGAGGTGGAGGTGTATGCAGAGAGCAGGTTGGGATGTTGGAGAAAATGGCGGGCAAGTGGTGTCTGCTTGACCATTTGACCAAGCAGCTTGACTGGTGTTATTAATAGAAGGGGTCCAAAATGCTTTGTGACAGGGGGTCATATGGGTTAGGCAGGCCAAAAAGGGTTTAAATGGTATTAAAGGGTTTATAACTATAGGGACCTAAAGTGTAACTCTGAAACTTCAAGGACCAAGGCTGCCAATCTTGCAAAGTTTCTTCCAAGGACTAAAAGTGACAACCTTCAAAAATATAAGGACTAAACTTGCCATTTTGCCATTTTTCAGGGGCCATTTCTGCCAAATTTGAAACTTGAAGGACTAAAATTGTAATTTTCTCAAGCTTTTCATATTTTTCACCAAAGGACTTAATTTGACAAATTATGATTTAAAAGGACCTTTGGTGATTTTACTTTTGAAATTTTGAGCTCAGGGACTGTTTTTGACAATTTTTGAAAGTTGGGGGACTAAAACTGCAATTTTTGCAAATTTGATAAGTTTTTCATCTGATTTTGATATTTTGCATTTAAAACACATAAAACAACGATTTGTGATATTTTGATCATTTTGATGTGTTTCGAGTGTTTTCGATGATTTTGCAGCTTAGATTACACAAAATGATGAGTATTTGAAACTCATCAATCCCCACATCGAGATATTGCTAGTCCCTAGCAATGATTTGAGAAAACAAAATGGATTTTAATCTCTTTACCAAAAGCCATTACTCGGAGTAGCCAAATGTTTCAGTTCAAGTAAGAACCATGGTACACCGATAACCATGTGATTTTGAGCAAACCACCGACTTTCAACGGATTTGATTTTGTCTTTACCGTGTTGCACGTACCCATCGGACTAGCCAACTCTTAGATAAATTATCAATATTATCTTTGGTGAGTGATTACCAATTATGGATTTTCCATCGCCTTTACCACAAGCCATAATCTTGCGGGCTAGCCAACTCTTCACTTTTTAGGATATGGTGAAATGAATACCATACAATTTTGGGCAAATTGCAAGCCATATAAACGGATTTGAGAAATCTTTACCAAGAGCCGTTTGCTCTCGGATTAGCCAATCCTTTAGTCTTACGACATGTATGGATCGATAACCAAATGAGAAAGTGTAAAACACTTACTCCAAAAAAAAAAAAATTTTGGCCAAAACGGGAATTGGGTAGATAATATATATGAAATTAGTGAGAATTCCCCACACTTAGAAATGAATATTGCCCTCAATATTCAAAGTACCGCTGTTATGCGGCCGAGAACGTAAAGGAAATATTACGGCCATTATTTTAGAAGATTTTTTTTTTTTTTTTTTTTTTTACTAAACTTATATATATATAACATGGGGCATCACCCCACACTTAGGTAGTAGAAGGGGTAAGAAGATGAAATATGGGTGAAAACCCATATGGTGCGTACATCTTTTTTTGATTTCCAGTCGCTAGCTTGACTCGACCCGCATTCATTGGTTCATGGGAAGCAAAGTGGAAGAAAAAATCTCCATCGGACTTTCATTCAAGATGTTTGGATAAACATTGAAGTATGTGAAAGTTCCACACCGATGAGATATAGAGAGAAAGACAGACCCGGCTCACAGATGGTAAATGAAAATGCCGGGGTCAAAGATAGTGTCCTCACTCCCGAAGGAGTGAAGAAGAGAGGAAGTCACCAAGTAGGTGAAGAAAGGAAGGAAGATCATGATAACAATCATAACTAGATCTTCTTCCTCGGGATTAAGTGCAATTGCACTTATTTGGATTTTATTGGTTGAGCTCTTAGGGTTGGAAGGCATCTCGGTTAGGAGGGTGGGAAGATTTGTCATAACTATGCAAATTGAGATTCTCTCCCCCCGATCATGATTTTTGCCATCCACACAATCATACTCCAGCGGAGATATGATATGAGAGAGTTCACCGGAGAACTCCTCATGAAGAGAATCAATCACATAATGTGAATTTGTGAACTCTTGTTCCATTGTGGGCTCATCACTATCCTCAGTCTGAGCATCAAAGAGTGGATTCTCGAGAATTGAAGTGAATTCGAGTTGAATTCAAATAGAGGATTAGTGAAAGTAGCTTTGAATGTTTCGGGAACAACGTGATCAACATTCTCTAATGGATCGCTGGGATAAGAAGTGAGTGAACGATCATTATCAATGAGACTTTCGCCTCCCGGATCGACCGAGATCAAAGAGTGGATTGATGTGAGTGAGTTCACCGGAGAACTCCTCAAGAAGGGATCGACATCGATTGTGGAAGTGATGCCTCAACGCACTCGATGTCTCCATATGAAGCACAATCGTCACTAAGATCGAGAAAGTTTCAAAATGATCTTGAGAACACTCAAGAGGGAAGGGATATCACACATATGGTCAATAGTTCCCCGTGACTCTCTTGGGATTGGGATAAGGTCCTCAACACTAGACGATTCCATTTACGGAATAGTGCTAAAGCTCATCCCCATGTTTAGAGAGTGAGCGGAATATCGTGTGATAACAACAGATCGAGGAGATTAGATGGACTAGCATACATATGTTTAATGCTTAACATTTGTTCTTCGCTAGTAATTCCATCATAGTCTTTTCTCCCGATGGATCATGGAAGGAGTCTCAACCGATGAACTTGATGAACTGTTATAAAATTGTAAGATATCAAGGATATCTTCATCATCATCGTCATCGAGAATGAAACGGAATCGAGAGCTAGATTTGGCCGCTTTTTCTATTGCAATTGATTCTTTAATGATTTTCAAACGCAACTGGGAATCTAATTTAGCACCGCTCTTGCTAACAACACTTCCATTGATTTTTCATTTGGATTATGGGATGACATAGCCGACTCCTCCTTAAGTTCTTAATAACTCCGAGTCTTGATGAAGATCCGTCGTAGTTTCATGAGAGTCGCTGAATCATTTGGTATTGTGGAGGTTGGTCTTGATACGAAGAGTCGTAATCGTAACAAGGAAATGGATTCCTTGTTTGACAATCCGAGCTAGAGTGAGGACCTCCACAATACTCACAACAAGAAACCGATGTGGTCGTGAGTGGTATGTGTTGTAGTCATAATTGTTATCGTGAACCCGCTCATAGACAAGCGTGTTTCCGATTGACAATCGAATCGAGTGTGAACCACCACAGACTCAACAAGAAATGCTGAGTATCACAGTGGTAGCCGATGGAATGAATCGATCGTGTTATGGTAGGAATAGGGATCTTGGTTATAGATGCACCCGCTTCCCGATTCCACCATGCAACAACCGGGGCAATTGCCACCATTATAAGGACCACCACACCATTGGCAACCAAGATGGTGAGGATAAGACATAGAAAGAATCAAAGGTTATCGAGGGTAAGAAATGAAGAATCAAAAAGGTGAGAGGGTAAAGAGGAATATTTTTGAGATTTTGGAAAACATGATGATAAAACAAAGAATGAAAATATTTTTGGTGTTGTTAACACTTCGGAAAAGTGTTAATGAACTTTTGGATTTTGAAAACTTTAAAAAACTTTTACAAAAGATGGGGTATGCACAAGAATGGATCCGAAAAGGCTAAACACACGCTAAAGCCTCCCGTGGCGCAAATTTTGATTTGTGCAAAACCGTCAAGTCTAATCACACAACCGCCACTTGTGAATGACCACCGTAATGCACTTAAAACAACTTAAGCACAAATGCAATGAAGATCCGGGAGTATAGTGTTTCCCGGTCGTTAAGTCCCAAGGAGACTCAATGGTGTGTTAAACACATGATCGACGATAGATTGATCACTAAAGATAGCGATCGAAAAGGATTTGTAAAGGATAATTACACTACAGAAAAAGATTATAAATAAAAGCGACTTAAATGCAAATTAAGAAAATTAAAAAAATAAAAGATATTAAATAAACGCTATCACTATTTTTAAAGTGATGAACGTTTAAAACTAAAAACTTAAAACTTACGTTTAAATTAAAAATACGTAAACGTACAATTAAAAACGTGAAACTTATATAATATAAATCCTAAAAATATGAAAAATACATTTTTACAAACCTAATGATAAAAGAAAATTTATAGAAAAACAAATTATTTTTACAACTATTTAATTAATTATTATTAATTAAAAACTAATTTAAACTATTTAATAATACTCTAAAATAAAAGAAAATATGAAATAAGACTAGAAAAATAAAGTTAAGACTTAGAAAAATCTAAAATATGATAAAACTAATTTTAAAACAGAAAATATATTTTTAGACTTTTATGTATTTATTATTAATTTAAAACTATTTAAAACTAATTTAAATTATTAAAATACCAAATAAAAGGAGAAAATATGGAAAAATACTTTTAAGCTTTTACATTTATCTAAACTTAAGAAAAATGAAAATTATTTTTTGAGACTTTTCTTAATTATTTGTATTTAGAGCTAATTAAAAGGATTAAAACTAAATTAAATCAAGAAAAATAGCAAAACACCTTAGAAAAATCTGAAAATTTCAGGAAAACTATAAAATAATATTAGAAAGCTGGGAAAATAGAAAACAGGGCTTGTTTGGCAGAATCTGAATCGATGAGTAAGTGCTTATTGAAATAAGCACTTACATAAGCAAATGGAGTCCAAAGGGTACCAAACTGATATGGAAGTTATAATAAGCTAAAATAACTGAAAAGAAACAAGTCTCAACAAGTTCCAACCACTGAATAGCTAGATGCAAAGATTTGAGTAACTGAGATTAATGCAGAAAACAATGACTGTGGTGCAACTTGAGCTAATGCACAAGCTACAAAATAAGCTGAAATGGAAAAACACCAATGGGAATCTGTTCTAGACCTGGTTGAGTATCTATAAGCCAAAAATCAGACCTTGCCAAGCTCAAATGAGCTTGTGGCAAGGGCTGCAAGTTGCTGAGAAAACTCAGCATATGCTGAGTTCTTGAGCAGGGCAGATGAGGCCTGAAAGAGACGCTCTTTTGAAGCTTGTGAAAATTTGGTAAAATTGTACAAAAATACTGATAAGGAAGAGGACCAAGTGAAGTTTCTAAAATACCAAACCTTACTGAAATTGGCTCAAAGATGAGCTCATTAAAATACCATCTAGCTGAGCCAAAACTGACATTTTTGCCATTTTGACTTTTTAAAGGAAAATAAAAAGTTGACTTTTAGGAACTTTGATCTTGATTTAAAGATTGATAATGGTCTAAATTGATGAAACAACACTACTGCTAGCTAGGTTGATGACTTATGAACACAAAACAAATAGTTTGCCTGTCAAAATTCCAACAGTGGACAGATTTAAGTGAAGGTTGACTTTTGTGGGGTTGCAGGCCTAAACTAAGAATGAAATGTGCTCAAATGATCTTAATACACATGAAGCAACAAGAGGCAGTCACTGAATAAGTCTTTAAGACAGATATATAAGTAAATCCAAACACCTATTTATTAATCATTATACAACAACAAATGATCAAAAACACTGATTCAACTGGTATCAATGATCAAACCAAGTCCAACTAACCTAAGTACAACTATTTAAGCAGATATTAACAGTTTGTGACCACAGATACTTGTACAAGCAAAACTGCAAATAAACTTGAAAATTAAAAGTGAGACATATACTCACATGTTTCCAGCTGTTTGCAGGCTAAGAACAAAACCCAAAACTACTACCTAAGCTATTCCAACCCACATCCAACTCTGCAACACCCAAATTCCATTTCCATAACCAAACTGACCTTGTTTGACTTTATTTGACCAAAGTCCAAATTTGCTAAAAACTTAAATGAAAGCTTGTAGAAAGCTATTAGAAACTTGTATAAGCTTATTGGAATTTAAAAATGAGCTTATAGAAGCTTGGATGCAAGAAATAGAGACTGAAATTTGCTACAGTGACCTGAAACATGAAATTTATCTAAACTTGGATTGAAAACTCAAAATGATATTACAAAGATGATTTATCATAAAGGTGATGCCAATAAGCTGAAATTACATTGTTTAAACTAGACTAAAACACTTAATTAAAAAACGACATTTTAAAGAAAATATTAAAACTAGCTACTACCCTTGGACTGCTTCTTTCTTCTCCTTTTATACTCCCCTTGCTTCTCTCTCCTCTCTTGAGATAATCCCACTTGGTTTCAGAACATTTGGTAGACTTTTGTGAGATTTAGCCAAAATGTCAATTTTGACGGGAATTGCTTTTTTGACAGTTGGAGGGGTAGAGTGTTAGGAGAGGGGGGCATTTA
Source organism: Chrysanthemum lavandulifolium (assembly GCA_022545495.1). Lineage (NCBI taxonomy): Eukaryota > Viridiplantae > Streptophyta > Magnoliopsida > Asterales > Asteraceae > Chrysanthemum > Chrysanthemum lavandulifolium. The sequence continues at coordinate 242,334,744 of CM040240.1, forward strand.
ATGGTTTTTGGAGTTGTGATGAGGTGGGGGGACAAGGAGATTGATATGGTGAGGAGGGGGGTTGAGGTGGAGGTGTATGCAGAGAGCAGTTGGGATGTTGGAGAAAATGGCGGGCAAGTGGTGTCTGTTTGACCATTTGACCAAGCAGTTGACTGGTGTTATTAATAGAAGGGGTCCAAAATGCTTTGTGACAGGGGGTCATATGGGTTAGGCAGGCCAAAAAGGGTTTAAATGGTATTAAAGGGTTTATAACTATAGGGACCTAAAGTGTAACTCTGAAACTTCAAGGACCAAGGCTGCCAATCTTGCAAAGTTTCTTCCAAGGACTAAAAGTGACAACCTTCAAAAATATAAGGACTAAACTTGCCATTTTGCCATTTTTCAGGCCATTTCGCCAAATTTGAAACTCAAGGACTAAAATTGTAATTTTCTCAAGCTTTTCATATTTTTCACCAAAGGACTTAATTTGACAAATTATGATTTAAAAGGACCTTTGGTGATTTTACTTTGAAATTTTGAGCTCGTGGACCTGTTTTTGACAATTTTTGAAAGTTGGGGACTAAAGCGCAATTTTGCAAATTTGATAAGTTTTCATCCGATTTTGATATTTTTGCATTTAAAACACATAAAACACTGATTTGTGATATTTTGATCATTTTGATGTGTTTCTGAGTGTTTTCAGATGATTTTGCAGTTTAGATTACACAAAAATGATGAGTATTTGGAAACTCATCATTCCTTCATAGTGTTCCTTGATGGATGTTGATTGAAATCGTTTGTGTAGGGTTGAACTTGAAGACTTGGTGGTGTTTGAACCATTTGTGGTGGTGGAATTGCTCCAAGTTGTGGAGTATGTTGTTGATTAAATTGTTGTTGATAAATTGCTTGTTGTTGATTCCATTGTTGATGTTGTGGACTTAGTTGTTGTTGTCGTTGAGTGTAAGTGTGAGGGAAATAGTTAGAGTATGGTGGTTGTGACATTTTGAAAAACTTGTGTTATAATATGGATCTTTGTAGTCGAATGAACCTTTGTTGATGAAGTATCCTTAGGCGTAGAAATCACAATAAACCAAGTAGCACTTATGCGTAAAACACCAAAGTTACACGTAATGACAAGAGTTACGCGTAGGTTTAGCTTACGCGTGGCGTGGAAAAGCACTAAAGTTATGCGTAAATGAAGTTAGGCGAGAAAACTTAGGCGTGGGATTACCTTATACGTAAGACTAGGCTTAGGCGTAAGATGAATCTTATCGTGGGATGTTCTACGCGTAAGCTTATGCTTATGCGTAAGTTTAGGGTTTTAGCCAAGTGATCTTTACACTATCACGGTGGCAAAAGATATCCCAAGTCGGCGATTTTCGGGCTTATCCAAGCAAGAAAACACGGAGTAAACCACAAAACTGAAGATCAAACCAAGGATAAAGTTACGCGTAAGTTTAGGGTTTTGATACGCGTAGCTTTACTCGTAAAAATGATTTTGCCCAAAGAAGTTTCTAAACCAGTTTTTTGTGTGATGAAATAGCTTCAATATCACCAAAAGAACACAAGAGTGTGAAAGTTGATGATCCAAAGCATAAAAAACGGTTACACGTAGGATGAAACCCACGAACAAAAACAAGCTCAAAAACAAATATCCACGCGTAAAGTTTGAAACTTTTTCCCAAAAACAGTTATTTTAACACCTTAAAACATTGAAAGGACAAGAATCTTAGATTAAAAAGTGTAAAAAACGTGTTTTTAAGCGAACCAAAGTATCTCGTACGTTTTACGCGTAGGACCGAAACCCACTTCAAAAAACAATACGTTCACCCAACTATTTGGCGATTGATACCACTGTTAGGTCACTAGCTTTACAACACAAGCATCAATGAAAGAAATAGAGAAGAGATAGAGGTCGGTTGAACACGTTAAACACACACACACATGTAAAGAGTAAACCGGTTATGCGTAGAGTGAAAGAGAGTGAATAAAATGAACAACCAACCCTCAAGTGAGGGTTATTATATAGTATTTATAGGAGGGAAGCTAGGGCAACACTCCTAGTCACTTCCTTTCTCCTATGGGCTTGGGCCAAAGCTCATGGGCCTTCTACATAAGCTTAAGGCTAATAACAAACATAAAGGTCATAATTAAGCTAACTATTACATATGAATCACTAACACTTGATTTAGGTTTAGGAGTGATTCCAACAATTATATAACATGACTATCGTATATAAAGCACATAAAACATCAAAGAAACATGTGGAAGTGTATAAGAACGTATAATGAATAATTAACTAACATAAACATAAAGTATGCGTACATTTTGATTCTAGCCGAACAAGAATCAATTCCACAAAACTAGCAATTGAGATGAACCCTAATTAGGATTTATAGGATTATAAGAATTACCCCTTATCATTTTGTAATTCAATCTAAGATACAATCAATAGTGTGATTGTACCACGTTCTTGTACACACGTACTATTAACGAAATAAAGTAAATGCTAGTTTAATTAACACAAAACGTTTTGTTAAGGAAAAACAAAATAATCGATCCCTTGGAGAAGGGGACGATCGTTTGGAACCAAAAACACACACAAACAATTTTAGGTTTTAGGTTTAGGAGTACAAGAGATAAATTACAAAGACCCTAGGCCTTGTATATATACCCAAAGAAACTTAGTGTCCAAGTTAGGGTTAATTTGGGTTTAGGAAACCCCCCATCCGATCGGTTTAGGAAACCCACAAGGTTTCTAGAACCTACTTGACATCTAATTTCATATTTAGTCCTTCCTTTAGCATTTAACGATCGTTAGTCCATTACACCTAATTACTTAACGTTCGTTATGTGTTTTGTGTAAATAATACTAGTAACTAAATATAACATTTTATATTTAATTATTATAACTTTAATTCTCATACGTAAAGTGTGCAATCCCGTGGTCTTGAGTTCGATCCTAACTCACGACTACTAATTTATATCCATAAAACTAACAGCTCCCACTTGGATATATCTTAATAGAGTGATCATATCGGTTAGCGTCTAGCAACACTTCGATGCCTCTAGTACAACTCGAGCAAGACTCCTGGAAAACCTTTTAATGATTTCTCATTATTATCCTTTTGTTTCTAATACCATGTTAAATAAGGATATGGAATTAAGTCATTCTTTATTCAACCATTATGATTCTCGTTTTAAGTGATTGACCAAGATTACCAAAATTTCTAAACATATTTTGGGGAGATCTTTGGGCGTGGCCACGCAAACATCTTGTCAACCCTACGAGGGGCCCAGCAGTATTAAACTCCAAATGAATTTGAAGGAACAAATTCTATCTTGACTACGAGACTAACCCACAAACTTTGCAACACTTCTGGAAACAACCCTTATGACTACCAGTTACGTATAGTGTTAAGTTGCTCTACAGAAATGCACTACATTCATGACACTTATCTGTTATCTCAAGTCTGAGGATAACTATTCATGATTTGCTTAATAACAATATCCATAAAGTAAAATCATGTAGTTGGGATAAGTCCTATATTCAATTCATTGAATATCATCTTAAACTGGTATGATTTCTCATCAATATATTTTAAGTATATTCTACCAAATCACTCAGATTTGTCTTAATTTAACGATACTCCCATATCATTAATTGACAACGGACGATTTAGAATAAATAAATTTATTCACAGATTAAACATGCAAATATAGGATACAATATATTATAAAATCAAACATACCAAGTATTTGATTTATTAAAACAATTGTTTAACATCCCTTATCCAAATACTAAATAGATCAATGCATGAAAATTCCAGTTGATGAATTATGCCTCAAGTAATGATAATCATACTTGTTGACAAGGCATAAATCAACCAACTTGATCTATCGTAATTTTGAGAATACTTATTTCAAGAATCAATTAGTGAAGTTCTTGTATGTGTGCATTCACCAATCCACATAATAATTCATAAAGTGTGTGACATCCTCTATCACAAATTTTATGACAATTTAAACTTTCAAACATTTTAAAGTTTAAATTATTCTTATTGTTTTAATGTATAATGCAATTGCGCTCTTAGTAGCACAACTAGTTCACATGGCCATTAACAAGGATGAGATCCTACCATGACTAGTATTGAGTGTCATCATAATTAAACCAGCATCATAGTATACAAACAACAATATGCTCATTAAAACTTCGTAAACTTTAATATTTTATTGTGTAATGTTTGATGCTTTCCAAACTTTCAAGTTTGAAGCTGATGACAATTTGCACAACAATTGACATATTGTTCATCCATAAAATCTAGGAGCAATTCCAGGCTGAGGATGTAATTCTATTAGAAAATTCATTACACAAGTTATCTAATAACTTTTAGTTAGATATCAATGTTGTCAAATCACTTCTTATTCAAGAATGATACAACAATTTTAATACACAACATGATGTACATGATGAATCTACAGGTCAAACTTAGATTTCATTCATGTTCTATCTTGTCAAAAGATATTTATCCATTTCCCAAATGATATATCATGTTTTATTAGAATCATTTATTTTACTGCACATGTTTAATAATAAACATATATTCTAAGATTGTGTGTTTTAATTCTTAAATCTTACAAGTGAAGTTTCATTCCAATCTAAGACTTAACATTTAGCTTACAAGGAATGTTACTTCCTATATGTTATACAACATATAAGATTTAAAACCTTAACATAATACTCCCACTAGCTATCAGGAATATTTAAAATTTATCTTATTTCAATTATAAATCGAAACTAGGATTTAATAATCAAACATAAGAATAATTTCATAGATGCATGCATTTATCCATTCATGAATTATTGCACTTCGTACACTTCCAAAGATTATATGAATTCAAAAACCTTTCGATTACTTACCTTCCTCGCTCAAGTAATTTTTCAAGAAAGAGTTTTGATATTCCATTATCATATTTCATATTAATAAAAACAACTATGACAATTATCATCTTTATATATTTCATGTGTCTAGGAAAGAATATTCAATCACAATTAATTTCTTAAGTATGATTAATAATCTTGTCATAAGACATGCATTAAATACGTGTACAATATTGTCCATATGATTTATACACAGAGATTTAAACCACTAGAGTTTTCCATCTCTTTGAAGAAACTTATCTTCATTGTCTAGTCTAACTACTAAGATAAACCAAATTTCCAAAATTGATTATCTTTATGGACAGCATCTATAACATTCATAGTATGAGTAATTTACCCAATTCAATATTTGGTAATCCATCATATTGATTATCAGGTTTACTATAATCCTGTAACTCATGTTCTTCTCATCATATAAATCAAATATCTGAGACATCCTTGCAGATCTATGAATGAAAATTCCATCATCTTGAGGTTAACATTTCATATCTAGCCTCATCATGATATTTACTAGTGTACATAAGAAGATTATGTATCTTGTAATTTTATCTTAAAAAAAACTCCCACTTGCCATTTGTAATATATAGAATATCTATATATACTTAGCAATTAGAGCAAAACTACATTGTTCTCTTTTTGGGACATTACAAATACACATTGATAATTCGTGACTTTAGTTTGTTAATAACCTATTCATAAGTAGTTTAACAAATTCAGAATCTTCAATTTTAAAACTTAATGTGATTCATCACATTCCATAATAAAATGGTGTTTTATTAATCTTCTAGGTTGGAGTCATATTGAGTATTTTCAATCCATACTCAATTTTCTAACCTTGTTTCTTTTTAAGAAAGAAGTTATGGTTATCTTGAATCAAACAAATCAAATAGAGTTTGATTCTCCTAACTGAACATACCATCAACTTGTGGTATTCACTAGAATTAATATTGTAAGACAATCTAACAATATATAAGATAAACATATTCCTTTTGGTTTACCTATTTACCAACTAAGTCAACTTAATGGTATAATAGACTTTCCAAGCCAATTGAATGCTTTATAACATAAGTACTCTTTAACCAAGTCACTTCATATCCATGTCTCATCAAGAAAACATAAACTGTTATAATCCCATTATACGTTATAAATCATTGATCAACTCAATGACTTCTTGTATATGTCTTAATTAAAAAACATAACAAGGTAACGTCTTACTTTATTATAAGTCTAAAAAGACTTTATGTTTATGTATTTACGATAAATCATAAACATGTTTAACTAAAGTAATTATGAGCACAACTCTTGGTTTCAATAGTAATTTCAAGTTAATTTATTTACTTCACAATAATGTAGGACTACATTATTTTTCATTTATGTCATTCCAAAATACATAAATAAACAAATTGAAGTAGTATTAGATTACTTCATTTATTTATGTCATTCTAATAATACATAAATATTTAATTTGAAGTAGTCTTATATATCATTTTAACACATGTTCTAAATACTTGTCTAATTTAGAAACTGCAAATATGTCCATGCAAGGTCTGACTTCACATGGAGATTTACTTTGTTGTTGCAATCTCGCCAAGTTCTCACATGACGTAAATTGCAACACCAAGTGTTTCTTGAATTAGATATGTACAAGTCATATTAGAACGTTAGTCTCTTACCTTGCGATCAAGAGAATCCGTTAAATCATATACCTATATGTTGTACCTTGCACACAATATAGATTTCTCCCACTTGTGCATGGAACAACATCATGTAGCATATAAACAACACGACATATGTTTGTTTATGTGACCAATATGATTGTGTCATTGATATTAGCATAACTAGTAGATGTAGAACCACTTCATTGTCTAATAAGGAAACGTACATGACTATCATTGAAAACATAAGTGTCTACAAGTGGAAAGTAATTATCTTAAGACATTCTAGAGATAATATGGGTTACTACCAAGATGACAAAGCTTGTAACTCTCACTGAATTAGAGATCATTACATTAATTCCTTATTTAGTAATAAGAACACAATACTTCCACTGGATTTGACAATATTGTAAGTGTTTCATTAACCAGTGAAAGAAAATAGTGTTCTATTTACTTCCCTACACTTTTGAGAAAGTCCATACATAACAATTACTTATGTACTAAAAGAGTGTATTCTACTATGTAGATGATGAATTATCCATCAATGCTATTAACTTGAAAAATTGGGCATGCAATTTCTTTCTTAATTGTTCTACTATTTCAACAATTGTAAGTAGTACTTTTAAATGGTCAAATCACAAAAACTAGATAAAATATGCTAGTTTGTCTTTCATTAATTTTGCAGTAAATTAGTCTAGCTTCTAATTTAATAACTCAAAAAATATGCAATTTTCTTAACTATTAAAATTTGCTTACGAGTTATGTATTTAGAATTTAGACAATTCTAATTTTGTCCTATCATACCTTTCTCATATGAAAAGGAATATGATTGAATCTCACTCTTTCTTATGAAAAGAGGACTAGGTTTATTCTTTTAGCAAAGTTGACTCTACCAAAAAACCCTTACAGGTATAGATAAATTTACCAATACAGGAATAACCTACGTTTACGGTTTAATGTTGCATTAATACATTTAAAGAATTAGCAAAATTCAATTTCAGTATTTTCGATAATTAAATTTTTCAAGAAAATAAAAATACCCAAGGTAATATTCATATAACCATAGAATTTTCTCGAAAACTAGGATTCAAATTATCATAGGTTCATTACATCAGTTGATCTGCTAGTAACGAAAACATAATAGGGTAATCTGTCGAACAATAATTGGCAAACATTTTCCAATTCCTAGATCATTATGGGATTTACATTTTCCAACGCTATTGAAAATGTAAACATGTTTTATCCCATCTTGTGCCTTGAGTCCAGGTCTCACTTACTACTCAATTTAAGTCGTCTAACTTAAAGAACTGCAAATATGTTAATGTAAGGTCTGACTTTATATAAAGATTTACCTTTCCATCACAATCTCGCCAAGTTCCCACATGACGTAAATTGCAACTTCAAGTGTTCCTTTAACTAGATGGCACTAACTTAATTTATAAAGGGTACTAGTTTTGATTTATGGTGTCAAATCAAATATGTACAAAGATGTCATGCATTCATCTTGTACCATAAATTTTAATAAAAAACTTTTTATTAACCAATTCATAAAGATCAAATTATCAAAGTTTTGATTGGGGTATTGGTTTCGCCAATCAACGAATTTACATTTAATTATCGTCCATTATATCGTACTTTTGCATAAGTCTAAAGACTTAGTGTTTCGGATAATTACCACAAAAGTGGCGCATGGAATTAAAACTAATTCGCCCTTAAGATGATTTTGTACTCATAGCTTACTTGGTAACTCCAATTTGACTCGCAAAAAAGCGGAGAATTTGGTCAGCGCTGAAGCTATGACCTCCTTCTTTCGGGTCACAATTTAATGCGCTCCCCTCCTTGTACCCCTCACACAGTCCGTCAAAATTGGGTGGGCCGTTCTCACTATTTGTACCAAAATCATCGATCAATTAAACTTATTGAAAATTTAACTCTTCAATAACAAATCAAATTTCAGCATTGTTTAGTCCGATTTATTTTCTATTCAAAATTACCCTTTGCTTAAACCTTGTCCCACATAATAAACAAACAAGTAAACAATAAAAATAAATAACTTAAAATAATGCGCACATAACTAACAATTAATACGTGTAAACAAGTAGCCACATGCAACTTATTTGATAAAGCCTATTAATAATCAATATCTAGGTTAATTAACGTATATATTTTCACTCGCACAATTGAAAGTGAGCCACATACATCGACGAATCGATTGCTTAAGCCATAATTAAAATATACCAAATTGCACATAATTGATTCATTAATATATTATTGGAGTCTTCCCCAATTCAAGATTACCAAAACATACATGTGATAAAAATAACTTAACAATTAAAAATTCAAGCAACCATCTATGACGAACATGCATGTATCGTCATGGATATTGTCACACCCCAAATTACTGCTTTGCGTGGAATGGAATTCTGGGGATGATTGTCATAGCATCACAATCACAAGTTATATTGAACGACCTAAAGTGTCGTTTGAAAAGAACATCGTTTGATATATTAAAACATTCGAGTTACAAAGATAGGTCCCAAATGAAAATCAACATGTGCGGAAAATAAGTTTGGTACAAGTCAAACGATGTTTTTAAAGTGTATAAATCCCATGTGAGACGCGTCGTCACCGCGACTCTATGATATGTCCACATGCATGCCATGAAGTGAATGCCTTAGTTACCTGAAAATACATTGCTAAAGTGTCAACACAAAGGTTGAGTGAGTTCATAGAGTTCATGTAAAATGTTTTATACGACTACCACAAGTATAGGCCATGTATGACAAAAATGTCACATAAAATGTTACAATTGCTATAAGCACATGACACCAAGCTAGGCCGATCATGATGTTATTTCAACAGAGTGTTTTGCCAAACAACTCAAATAATGATATTAAATGAAATGCATCTGTTTCACCAGTTGGAATCCACCAACCCAACTCGAATACCAAAAATAAATTGAGCAAACATCACTTCAATGATTAGCACCACACAAATCTTGATTCAAATACGTTTTTAATTCAAATTTTAATCCACGAAATCTTTATAAATCGATTTATATTCGATTTTATTTGGAAAGAACAAACAAACGAGGGTCTTGTGTTTGACATACCACAAACGGGAGAGGATAGGAGGGAAGATGGTAGTGGCGTTATCAGTTGGCGATGGGGCGGCGACTTTGTGGTGATGTGAAGTGGTGATATCCGAGAGAGAGATTGGGAAGAGATGAAGAGTTATCTCTTCTTTTTTTTTTGTTTATCAAATGAGAGGGAATGATAATATGTATGAGGTTGGACTTGGAGTCGGTTTGATAAAAAGATATTATAAGAGAGGCGGTTTGTATATAAGAAAAAGAGATATTTAATTCTCTTAACGATGAATCTTGAGATATAGCGGGCATAGTTTGATTCCGATAATTACAGATGTTAAGTTTTTAAGTTGCGAAACTTAATATCAGGTAAGGTAAAAATGTTAAAAATTATTAATGTACTCAATTATAAAAAAAAAACTGAGTCGTGGGTTATCGGAGTGTTTTAACGTTATTTAAACTAAAGAAAATTTATAGTGTTAATAAATAGAAGTTAATAGTTAATTTAATAATCGTAAGAGTACGGGTGGTTATATAATTATTGTATCGAAATTACGTAAACCGTCGTAAATATATATATACAACAATATATATACAAAATAAATCCAAAGCATTGAGTAAATTAATAATATAACTTTTATAGTCTTAAAATGAGTATAAAAATATATCTGGACAATTGTCGGAAGTGTCGGATCAAATATTTAAAATAAATGATCGTACGATAGCGTTTATTTAATAAATAAATACGCGTTAATGAAATATGCAAACCAATGCATGAACTAATATGAAAAATGATGTTACTGATGACATGTAGACTAACTCTAGTCTATGTGTAATGTTCTCAATGATGTTTCATGAATACGCAGCTTAACCCCCAAGGTTACGCGTATTTGATACTCGTAAACATAGTTTACGAAAAATGATGAATAGTAACCAGTGAATATTAAATTTGAGAAATGACCTGAAATTACGAGTTGTGACAGATATAACATAACAATTATTCAGGTAAGTCACAAGATCGCATACAATTCCATGTCACATAACACTTTATTCATGAATTTATCACGTAACAAATATATTAATTCTAGGTTTCGATATTGATAACATAACAATTATAATAAACCCTAAAACAAATTTTTTTAAAATAATCGACTAAAAAAAATTAGGCTCAGGTAAGTCACAAGATCGCATACAATTCCATGTCACATAACACTTTATTCATGAATTTATCACGTAACAAATATATTAATTATAGGTTTCGATATTGATAACATAACAATTATAATAAACCCTAAAACAAATTTTTTTTAAATAATCGACTAAAAAAATTAGGGTATCGACCCATAAAAAATATTTTTCGATGAAAAAAAAAAAAAAAAAAAAAAAAAACACCAAATTAGGGCAAAAGCCCTAACCCTAAAATTAGGGTTTACATAATCATAACCAAAACCCTAGAATAATCATATCAAACAACATACAATATTCGTTTTTTTACATGTTTAGTAATTAATTACTCATTAAACAAGACTCGTGATGCCACTGTTGGAATTATATAACATGACTATCATATATAAAACACATAAAACTTCAAAGAAACATGCGGAAGCGTATAGGAACGTATAATGAATAATTAACTAACAGAAACATAAAGTATGCGTACCTTTTGATTATAGCCGAACAAGAATCAATTCCACAAAACTAGAATTGAGATGAACCCTAATTAGGGTTTATAGGATTATAAAATTACCCTCACCGCTTTGTAATTCAATCCAAGATACAATCAATAGTGTGATTGTCTGGCGCTCTTGTCACGCGTCTTATTAACGAATTAAAGTAAATGCTAGTTTAATTAACACAAAGCGCTTTGTTAAGGAAAACAAAATAATCGATCCCTTGGAGAAGGGGACGATCGTTTGGAACCAAAACACACACAAATAATTTTAGGTTTTAGGTTTAGGGGTACAAGAGATAAATTACAAAGACCCCAGGCAGATATATACCCAAAAAACTTAGTGTCCAAGTTAGGGTTGATTTGGGTTTAGAAACCCCATCCGATCGGTTTAGGAAACCCACAAGGTTTCTAGAACCTACTTGACATCTAATTTCATATTTAGTCCTTCCTTTAACATTTAACGATCGTTAGTCTATTACACTTAATTACTTAACGTTCGTTATGTGTTTTGTGTAAATAATAACTAAATATAACATTTTATATTTAATTATTATAACTTTAATTCTCATATGTAAAGTGTACAATCTCGTGGTCTCGAGTTCGATCCTAACTCACGACTACTAATTTATATCCATAAAACTAACAATAGCTACATTACAGAAGTTAAAGCGCTGACATACGTGTCACAGATCGCGCTAAAGGCGTGTTATAGCCTTCTCACCCACCAATAATGTGTCATAATTACCGAGTTATAACATGACTACTTTAGCTCGACTTTACCCTGTTAGTGTAAAGAAATCCTCTTGTTGGTATTTTTAAAAAGAATTGGTTCACACATTTATGTTTTTATTAGAACACTTTAGTACAGTAACTGCATTAGACATTTGTATTATTCTTCATATGGGATTATGTATGCGCAGGCCGCCAAACTATTAAATTTATTTCGTTTAGGCCACCAATTTATTTAAACTAACTTATGGGCCATCAAAATATGTTTTTTTTTTTTTTTTTTTTTATACCGATCTCATTCAATTTCATGCAAAAATTTTGTACAATTTGAAGGACAAAGCTAAATTTAATATATCAAAACAATAAAATTAGAAATTCAAACATAAAATATTGGTTAATTTATCAAAAATCGCTTTTGACTAAATGAAGTTGCACTTAAATAATGAATAAAATTTAATATTTTACATTTCAATAGTTATTTGTGTTATTTAATATGTTACATTTAGTTTTATTCTCATCGTTTTATAGATTTTCAGGAAAAAATTATCCAAAATTGATATAAACGAAGACAAACACACATTTTAGAATGATAATCACAAACTTTTTTTCCTGGTAGGCCGGTGTATGCAAATGCTTGTGCTTTGATGTATGCAAATAAAAAAGTGGAAAGAGATCTAGTGAAAAGAGAAATTGAAATAAAAAGAATTAGAAGAAATTTGAGTCACAAATTTCAAATGAGGAGAAGAAATTTAAAATAAGATGCATCTATTTCTGTAGGTGTTTCTCACCCTTTTCATTTTAATTTTACTCCCATTTTTAAATAAGAGTAACCTTTTAAACGTTTAGACCATAACGCTTCTTTTGTGTAAATCCAATCATCATCATCACAATCACAATCTAATCAAATCCCACCATCTCCGACCAAACTTCCGTCATCTAACGCCGTCAACAACCACCACATCAACGTCAATCAAAGGTAACTTTTATTATATCACTCCAGATCTATTTTATTTCACACCGATCCATTATAAAAAAATTTATATAAATTTTATAAAAAAAAAAACCCAAAAAGCATGAATTCAAATAAATCTGGATCCAATTACACTTTCGATTTCGATCTGGGCATCAACTCAAACAAATCAAACAAACCATTAAATGCCCAGAAACCAAACCCTTATTCATCAAACCCTACCATGACGTCATCATATAACAAGCCTTCTTGGACCCACCAACCTGCTGCCCCCATGACGTCATCCGCTTCCTCCTTAAATGGGCCCACTTCAATGGTGGGTGATATTACTGGGAAGAGCTGGAATTCTTCGGGTAATGGTATCGGCATTGCGAATATAGCGAGTAAGAATAGTAGCTTGTTTAGTGATTTGCTTGGGGGTTCTAAGATTAATAGTGGTAGTAGTAGTAGTAATGTGCCTTTGAAAAACGTTGGATCGGTTGCGAGTCAAACGGGTGTGAAAAGTGGTGGTTTTTCGATGAGTGGTATGGCGGGTGCGTTGCCGAAAACCAGTTATGGGAATTATAATACGAGTAAGAGTCAGAATTTAGGAGGGCCCTCGTTGAAGAGTGGTGGTATTGGAGGAGGTGGGATGGGTGGGAATAAGGATCCGTTTGGAGGGTTAGTTGATTTAGCGAAGGGGAGTGGTGGGTTGAAAACGGGGAGTAAGACGAATGTGGGAAGTAAGACGAGTGTGCCAGCGGCGTCCGGGGGCGATGAGTTTGGTGGTTTTCAAAATGCGCCGAAAAGTGGTGGAAATGGTTCGCAGTCGACGTTTGGTGATTTTGGTTTTGGTGGTATGGGAAATCAGGCGTCGGCTCAGCCTATGGGTTCAGGCATGGGTTCGAACTCGACGTTTGATGATTTTGGATTTGGTCCTATGGGAAATCAGGCGCCGGTTCAATCATCCGCAGGGAATGATTTTGATGTACTATTTCCAACGTCTTCAGCTTCAGTTGGTAATAATGCTTCTAAGGGTTCGGATAATTTTGCGAACGAGCAGTTTGCAGGGGCTGAGGATTGGGGTTTTGAGTCTGATATAGGCGGAGGAGGTGATGTGGGTGGAACGACTGAGCTTGAAGGGCTTCCTCCACCGCCTGCAGGCGTGACGTCGTCTTCAGCGAAGAGTAAGGGAATGGATAATTATAAAGCGGGGCAGTATCCTGATGCTATAAAGTGGTTGTCGTGGGCTGTGATACTTTTGGAAAAAGGTGGTGATAAAAGTGGTGCGATGGAAGTGTTGTCATCGAGGGCTTCGTGTTATAAGGAAGTAGGGGAGTACAAGAAGGCGGTTGCTGACTGTTCAAAGGTACAATTTCAGTTTCGCTATGTCAAAATAGTTTGTTATCTTATTTACTGAGGTTTAAAGTCTTCTCTAATCACTCGTCATTATTAATGATACAATAACTACTAATTTAGGTGTTAACTGTAAAGGTTGTGCCTGTTTACATGAACAAGCCTTTTATCTTGTAATTAGTTAGGCCCTTTGGCGAAATATGAAATCCAGCATAGTTTATTACATAGGATGAAAACTTTCTAGGTCTCAAAGACATTATTAGTTTCCTCTCGCGAACTATTTTTTAAGGCCAACTTATTGCATCATTGTATGTTCAGTCTTTAAAGTTTTCACGAACTTCATTTTATCTCTTCTAATATTTCTTATGCCTTTCACCATTTACAATTTTTTTTTCACACCATGCATCCTAAGCTCTTAAAATTGGTGATAGCATAATTTCGTTTTTAAATTCTTTTTTTTTTCTCGTAGATCAAGACCATGGCACTTGCTTATTCCTTTTGCGTATATTTTTTGTTTCATAAATATCTAGCAACACAGTGAGCCATTCTACGAATATCCCAAATTACATGTGAATACTGAATATTATGAGCTCAACACCTCACCTACTTTCATCTTTTCTGGGCCTTCCTTCACATTCATACTCTTCACTGTGTATATTTATTTATCTACTATATGGTATTTGGTCAACAATATGTTAGAAAAACAATATAAGGCCATGCTTATTAATCGCCAAGTTGTAGCATCTGTTTACTTTGAAAAGTCCTCAAGATCGTAGTTATTATCCACTTGTTTGGAAGATACCGACATCATAAGACTTTTGATTCTAGCAGCCTTTTGTATCTAGATTTCTCTTTTTTTCTGTATCTAACTCTCTCATTAATATGTTTGGTTTTAACTTAGTTTATAGTTGGGGGTGTTTGTCGAAGCTTATTTGATGGGCTTATGAACTTATCACCTATGAGCTTGATAAGCTCAGTTTTTATGGCTTATGAACTTAAAACTTATATAAGCTATAACCTCAAGTTGATAAGCCCATAAGCCTATCAAATAAGCTTAGACAGACACCCCCTTGATCTGGTACATATTTGATGCTCTGAAACTCCATTTCGGCTTTTCCGTGTCACTTGTTACAACATTGATCTGTTGACCACACGGGCTGGCTTTGTAAAGCATGTACTCCATCGCCTGGAATTATAGAATCTGCATGCTAAAGACTGATTAATTATTTCATTAATTATATCCATACATCATAATGTTTCTTGTGTTGTGTAGGTGCTAGAGCAAGATGGCAAAAACGTCTCAGTTCTTGTACAACGTGCGCTGTTATATGAGAGCATGGAAAAATACAAGCTTGGAGCCGAAGACCTCAGAACTGTCATGAACATTGATCCTGGGAACAGGGTTGCAAGAAGTACCATACACCGCCTTACCAAATTGGCCAGCTAAGCAAGGATACAAAATGAGTATCGTCACGCACCCAATATTTTCTTTGTGTTCACAAGTTTCAATATTATACTGCCTTTTATATCAAATTTATGGGCAATAATCATATAAAAAGTTATTTGATGCCATTGGATTTTACAAGATCACAAGAGTGTTGTATTCCTCGTCTCATGTTGCATTATAGCGGTTTGTTTCATTTTGTTTTCTTATCTTTTTATCTACTGTAAAATTGATTTGTGCAACTTGTTTATTTGACAATATACATCGTAAAAACTTGTCTTTTTGTTATTTTCTTTTAGCATTTTGCAACACATTATTTGGCTAGCATGACAATATAGGATTGTTAGATTTGTGGGTGTGTATAATTTGGTGTGGACTATAACCACCACCCATATTTGGTGTCGGACCAAACCCGATATGACGCTTGTGTTGGTTTGGTACTCGGTTTTAGATTTTTGTTTCAGATGTCGTTTGTGAGTATGGTTCTTTGCAGCTTATAAACAGCAAAGAAAAGCAACGAACCTAACCCTTACCACTCGCTAACGGCCTAACCCTTGGCCAAAATATTCGCTCAAAAGTCAGATACAAGTACTGATTGGTGACTATCAGGACCTCAAAATTCAGTGTTAGGTCATCAGTTTTGAATTGCAAGTTCAAAGACCACATTACATACTTTTATTGCATACGTTACATATAAACTTCTCTTTTACTAGTAGATATCAAGAACCTGTATACTTGATGAATAGTGACCCATAATTTAGGCTGCCTCCAATAGAGTCGATCGAGTGAATGTGGCGATCGATTCACACTCGATCGTCTTGCTGTGGATCATGTCGATCGTCACAACTCACGCCCAAATCAATCTCATGGCCGATCGAGTTATAATTCACACTTTAAACCAAAAAACTTGTATCCGTTGCATATGAAAAAAAAAAAAAAAGAATAATAATAATCCTACCGTTAAAATTAATTATTTTAAATGTTTTTGGCTTAAAAAAAAAAACCTACTAAACTACCCTATAAATACACAACATATTTACACACTAAATTCACAAATCTCAGTTCACACATTCTCTATATTATTTCCACACTATGAGTTTTAATTCTTACGAGCTATTCATTGCTTATTCGTCATCGGATGATGAAAATGAAGTTAGTACCGAGTTTATGATGTTTGCGGAAGAGTGTTGGGAGGCTTTTCAAGCGTCACAAAAACTATCACGAAACATCACACTAGGGATCGTTTGGGTGCTCATAACCGTTTAGTGGATGCTTACTTGACCAGACCCCAAGATACGGCGATATAGCATTCCATGATCGTTCCGTATGAGCCGACGACTATTCACACAATTGTCCGAGATATAACCGATCATTCACCTTATTTCCAACACTCCTAATTATACAGGTGTACTTGGTATTTCTCCATTGATGAAGTGTATTTCGTCAATCCGTCAATTGGCATACGGATTCAATGTGGATGCTCTAGACGAATACGTGCAAATGGGTGCGTCAACAATTCGTGAGTCTCTCGAAAATTTTGTGAGGTCATAATGGAGTTATATGGTGCATAGTATTTGCGAAAGCCGACGGTTAGTGACATTGACAAACTCTATGCTCATCACTACGAAAGTCATGGGTTTCCTGGGATGATAGGAAGCATCGATTGCACAGATTGGCCGTGGGAGAATTGCCCACATGCTTTAAAAGCTCAATTTTGTAGGGGTGATCACGGGCAAAATCCTTTCATTCTTACGAGCTATTCATTGCTTATTCGTCATCGGATGATGAAAATGAAGTTAGTACCGAGTTTATGATGTTTGCGGAAGAGTGTTGGGAGGCTTTTCAAGCGTCACAAAAACTATCACGAAACACTGTTACTAGGGATCGTTTGGGTGCTCATAACCGTTTAGTGGATGCTTACTTCAGCCAGACCCCAAGATACGGCGATATAGCATTCCATGATCGTTTCCGTATGAGCCGACGACTATTCACACGAATTGTCCGAGATATAACCGATCATTCACCTTATTTCCAACACTCCTAATTGTACAGGTGTACTTGGTATTTCTCCATTGATGAAGTGTATTTCGTCAATCCGTCAATTGGCATACGGAGTCAATGCTGATGCTCTAGACGAATACGTGCAAATGGGTGCGTCAACAATTCGTGAGTCTCTCGAAAAAATTTGTGAGGTCATAATGGAGTTATATGGTGCATAGTATTTGCGAAAGCCGACGGTTAGTGACATTGACAAACTCTATGCTCATCACTACGAAAGTCATGGGTTTCCTGGGATGATAGGAAGCATCGATTGCACAGATTGGCCGTGGGAGAATTGCCCACATGCTTTAAAAGCTCAATTTTGTAGGGGTGATCACGGGCAAAATCCTTTCATTTTATTGGAAGCAATCGCGTCCCAAGATTTATGGATTTGGCATGCGTTTTTGGTGTCGCGGGATGAATAACGACGTAAATGTTTTACGTGCATCGCCTCTTTCAATGATCTCAAAGCGGGAGAGCACCGGATGTGGAATTTGTTGCTAACGGCGCCTTATAAAACGGATATTATCTTGTCGATGGGATATATCCGAATACCGGTTATTATGAAGTCTATTAAAATCCAGGACGAATGATCACAAACGAATATTGTATAAGACGATGCACGAAGCAAGAAGAAAAGATGTGGAACGTGCTTTTGGTGTACTAAAGAAGAAGTGGCTAATGATTAAACATCCGGCTAAAGGGTTTGACAAAGAGCGCCTATCGCATATAATGTACACATGCATCATATTACATAATATGATAATTCAGATTAAGAGCGGGCGATATCTCCGTATTCTTTCCAACAGAGTAGCACCATTCTTATGATCCCATAAGAACGCATGTGGAATCGTTGAAAATTACCAGAGAGATATGCAACAGAACAACTCATCTTAGCCTCAAAGCTGATTTGGTGGAAGACATTTGGCATCGTCATAATCAAAACTAGTTTAGTCGTTGTATTGTCGTAATGTTTTAATTTTATTTGAATTATTATGTAACGTTTTAATTAGTAATGAAATTTTATTTTGTGTTAAAAATGTTTAAAAAAAATAAAAAATAAAAGATCTTGGTCGCCTTATCGGGCACCTAATCGCTCAAGGTCATTTGGAGAGAAAAAGGCGACGTGGAATGAAAAGTAAGGGGATTGAATCCCCTTACTGGAACCAGCCTTAGCACAACAAAACATATCAAATTATGTCTGTATTATTATTATATATAAAAAATACAGTAATAAAGAATGTCATTACTAAAAACATGCTTAATTGTACGACTACACCGTATAACAATAATTTATTGATTTATGAAAAAGTGATTCAGTATGCCGCACCTGACAAGATGTTGACACGTCATATTAGGCATATAGTTAATAATGTTTTAGGCTAAGAGTAATGGCTACTTTCAAGGTGTAGGGTGTGTAGCTGGGAAACTTATAAGAAATGCCTTTTTTTCTAGCGAGAATCAAAGAAACACTGCACCCCACCTTAAAGCGGCAGTTTACTCTCGCAACAAACTTACAGATACCAAGAAAGAGAAAGTAATATAATATTTATTTGTTTGTGTATTATGTGTAGGTATGTATGTTTTGAGGTATTTTTAAATGATAAAAAATGAGAAAAGATTTAGTGGAAGAGAGAGAAAGTGTTGCTAAGGTTGAGGGAAATGATAATGGGAGTGTTAATTGATGATGTGGCGAAGGAAAACTCAAAACTGTTAGGAATTAGAAAATTCCATTGTGATGAGTCAGTCACCCCAAATATTATCTAGCATAAGTTAGCTCGTAGACTTTACGTTATTATGTAGTTAGTTAGTTGTTAGTTTAGTTTAGCTTAGTGTAACACCGTGGAGGAAGGACGGGTCTTTACCCACTGTATCCCTGATCCACAGGCCGATAGGAGGTCGTTGTGTCTGTAAGTATAAATACCCTTCCATCCATGGAAGGGTGGTGCTCTCATTCAATCTAACATTTCCTTTGTGTAAACCTCTAGCAAGAACACCTCTCTCTACTTTCTCTCTCTAAAATGGTAAACATGTATTTTGATCATCCAAGACCACCCGAATCATCAAACACAATAAATATATCGATCCTACAATTGGTATCAGAGCCAGGTTGTTGTGTTGTGTTGATTTATGGTGGTTGTTTGTACCTTGTTAAAATTGTTTATGCATTTTTTATGGTCGGTATACACTGTGTCCGTTTATTATTTTGTGGAAACTGTTTGTTAACTTGGTATGTTCACCCAGTTGGTCATCAGGTCATGTGGTTTATCTAGTAATATCTGTTTTGGTCTTAAAGTTGTTGGATGTGTATCCATATGTCATGTTTTATCTCCAAATAGTGACTTGTGGTCAAACTGGTTATCAATGTGGTCATTTATGTGTCAAACAATAATATTTCAGTGAAGATTAAGTGGTCAAATGGTTTCTTTTTCACGGTCATAAATGGGTCAGTAATGGTTGTGTAAACTGCTGGTCATGTTGGTCTTGATAGCGACTTGGACAAGTTCTTCGTAGAGACTTGACCATATGTCCTGATTCAATGAATTTAACTAGCGACTTGTCATGAAAAAAGTGGTGGTTTGACTTTTGAGTCAAACTAGTAGCGATTTGTTAAGTATAATGGCTTAGCGACTTGTATTTACGGGTTAGCGATTTGTAAGGTTAAAAGTTAGCAACTTGTGTCTTTTCTAACTGTAGCGAATTATATTTATAAGTTGCGTATTGTGCTTTGAAAGAGTGTAGCGAGTTGGTTTAAAACCCTTGGTTAGCGACAAGGCTTAAAGAGGCTAGCAACTTGACTCCATGACTTGGACCTAGCGCCTTACAACAGAAATGAAGAATGAGACTGCTTAATGACCACGACCTCAAACACAAAACCAAATACAAACATCAACGACCTCAGTTTCTTCTCATCATCGGTCCATATTCAAATCTAAAATTGAAAAGAATTATCTCTACATACACGAGACCATCAACATATCCAAATCCTACTCCATCTCAACTGCCAAGACTCTATTCAAACAAGACTCACTTGAAATGAAAATAATATTACGATCTCAGATTCATCGAAGTTTGGCTAAGACCTTCAAGATCTCTACTCAAGTCTTATTAAAACCCCTCGATATTCATCACAGATCTAGATAGACTAAATGACTAATTGAATAACAAAGTTCTAGATCTCAGCTTGCATGACTCGTGGTTCTCAAATGAAACACCAAGACTATCATGAGTCTATATCACGAGTCATTCATTCCATCATTGATCAAAACGTTCTTCCGTTTATTTATTCGAAGGTAACGAATTGATGTCAACAATCTTGTTGTATCAAATCATTATTTCGGTAATAAATTGAATGTTTATCTAAACGAAAACAAGTTTTATCACAATTAAAACCTACCGTATTCATTTGTGTGTGATGACTTGTACACAACTCTTGCCATCCCTGTGGCTATGTCGATTCTTCAAAGCAGCAAGACCATCCCTGTGGCGTTGATATTGAGACCTTCGAGCCATCCCTGTGGCTAGGTCATGATTAATATCACAATCATTGAGGAGCGTGGATGGAGTTGGATAAATATTTGGGTTCGTTTTGTTTGTGATGTAGGCGGATTGATTCTAGGGTTTGTAAGTTGTTGCGTTTGATTGTATGAAGATATGGGGGCGTGTGTTTGAGTGAGGGATTAGGGCATGAAGTATGTTTAGTGACATTTATATATCCCATGGAATTAGGGTATTGTGGTTACTGGATGAACGGATCTAATATTACTCTTGGACCTGACGGTTTGAATTTGGGCCAAAGTCATATTTTGCATCCAAGAATTAATCTGTAATGGGCCTAGACCAATGGATATTTAAGTTATGTGTCATATACGATGGCTTGGGTAAAAACGTGTATATTTATGCATGTGTGCCTTATACAAAAGTGAATATTATCTATGATGATATGATCCGAATATGTATAGGCTTGTGTGTATACCAAATATTTGGGATGTATGATGCATTGGAGTTAGATGATTTGCATTCGAGATGTTAATTGGATCAGGTGTTGTTATTTTAATGGGTTGCGAGCGTTAGTTTTATATCACTACATGAACTTTAAGATGGGAGTTTATTTGAATCACTTAGTGCATTTTGATAATAGTCTTTGGACCGGGTTGAGTAATATATGTGATGACTTGGATATTGGATTTGGATTACGTGTGATTTGTTAAAGAGATTCGATGATGAGACTTGATAATGAGATTTGTTATGCGATGAGCTTTGATGATGCGATTTGGTTGATAATGAGATTTGTTGTGATATGCGGTTTGGCACTTTGGTGTATCCATTTTCACGAAGAATATTATGTCACGGCTTGAATTATTTATTGAACAAAGTCGACTATGGGGTTGTTTGGACGGTATCTCTTATTTGGATTTGCAGTAAGTTTTTCCGGGCGTGTTTACTTATTTCGTCTTCTTTCTTTCTACCCTTCCACGAAGATGACTTGTTTGAGCGTTTATAGAGGGTGATAAAGATTTGGCTATTTAATTACGGTTGTGACTCTTTCTCGCTTTACCCACAACGTAACTATCACTTCGGTGTCTCACTTGGTTGAGAATGTCAAGAGGTTTTGTATATTGGGTACACCGTTTCTTTTTCACGAGGATTAGTACAAGTTTAAGTAACAAATCTGGGGAAGTTCACTTCATGATCAAGTTTGGGATATCTGGTTTACTTCACCGTGTTGTCACCGCAATAGCCGACGTAACGTGAATGATGTGTTTACCAAAGTGTTTATGGGATGGTTGTTGATTTTGTTGTTGTTGGATAATGAACCGCTGATGAACAACTGCATGTTCCCCTAAAACAGATATTCACCAAAACCAAATTCGTCATAACACATTCAAGCTGACATTGTTTACGGTTTTGTCTTGATTTTGTAAAATCCCGCGAAAGAACCTATTTCTCGGTTTGAATCATAGACTTGTAAAATCCCGTGACAATGGAACCATCCTGGTAATAGTAAAGTGCATTTCCGGATCTATCTTACGATTTATTCTTAGTCTTGTAAAATCCCGCGAAAGAAACTATTTCTTGGTTTAGACCATAGAATTGTAAAATCCCGTGATGATGGAACCATCCCGGAGAGAGGAAAGTGTATTTACGGATCTTATCGATGTTTGGTTCTACGGTTTACGCTTGAAGAAGGATAAAGGTGTATTTCATGAATTGGATGTGTGTTTGGATTATCGTCATGGCAGTTTGGTTATCACATGGTTTTACGGGGTAATGTGCTTTTAACCATGGTCGGGATGAAAACCATTATCAAAGTTCACTTAAAACGTCAAAGGAGGCTAGATTTGAGCTTTTAACCATGGTCGGGATGAAAACTATTATTTATTTGAGGTTGAAGTGGAATATCACGGGCGAGTGTACTTAGTATCTGAAGGTATCGGGGATGGTTGGATGAAGATTCTTCGAGATCCTTGTTCGAGCTTTTTCCAAAAACGAAGACTTGGAAATCTAGTTATTTTTTGGAGTCTTTTCCTTTTACCACGTGGGGGAATTGGGCTCTGTTTACCACAAAAATAACTATCACTTTAAGGAGTTACGTTGTAGTGCTCAGTGTCACATTCAATTGTGGATTTTCAAGAGGTAATGTACGTCTTATACTTGATGGTTGGTTGGTTGAAGAGTATAGAGTACATAGAGAGTACTTAGAGATGCTAATGGAAATCGGCACCGCTCTTTGTTACATATGTGCAAGTTTAAGTCACGAGTTCGGGGTAGTTTACTTCAAGGTCAAATTCATCATATTGGGTTTTCTCCATCAGTTGTCACGACAAAGAGCCTACTGAATGATAATGGGTTGATTACATGTTTTGCCAAAAGAGATTGAAAAGAGAGAGATTATGACGTATGAACACATCAGTTCATGCCTCGTTCTTAAAGAAAAGAAATGTACGCTTGATCGATTATCTTCTAAGAAGATAAATCTTCTTATTATGACCATTCTCATCAACATGCTTCATACTTTTTCCATGCGCTTCAGTCTTCAAGTGAACCGGGCTACCATTGATTGTTTTCTCATTCCACTTGCTTGATTATAATGAAGATGGCGACATCACGTGCTTATTTTGTGGGAGAGAAGTGTGAATAGAACATTCGGATGATTTTCACTTATTTAATCAAGAATGGCATCTCCGTATGCAATTCTTGAGGGGGAGAAGAAGTGTGAATTTTTTGCATGATTGATTAATATTTGAGAATATATGGTCAAACGGCTCCTAACTCATGTAAGAACCGAGCTTCTTCTTATCGGATCATCTTTACATGGAGTTTCTTCTATGAGCCGTTGGTTGACATCTTCACTCGGATTGATGAGTTTATCGACAAAGTGCTTCCGGTTAATGCTTCACGTATACATCAACATGATGATTCCAAACAATCTCTCTGTTCTTGTTTGATGTGAGTGGTAGTTTGGTGTTACCATTTAGTGTGTTCGTTGCGGCCTGATTGTTGATTTCCTTGATGAACATCTTTCTGTTCTTGTTTGATTGGGAGGGATTTTAGTTAAGGGGATTTGCAAGATGTAAGTTAATTGGGATGCTTTTTGGTGGGATGCTTTTGGTGTGAGTTGAAGATGTTAACATTCTATTCCCATTCGGACAATCTTGAAGAAGGTCGAGTCTACATCGGTTCTACATTTTACGCTATATGTTAGAAGACTAAAGGCGAGTTGCATTTGATGATCTAAAGACTTCTTCTTAATACGGGCATGTATCAAACAGTTGTCTGCATTAGGGAGAGCACTAATTGGGGGAGAGTGAAATGTCATATTTAATCCCCAATTAGATTTGCTCACACTATCCTTCAGCAAGTTGATTCTCACAAAGACTTCAAGTGATATTCTCATCAAATTTCAAGTACTTGGGCTTATAATATGTTGCTGATTCTGAAGTATCAAAACCAGCAAGGGGGAAGGAGACACGCATCTAAACGCGAGTAAACTTGATGAACTTAATACTTCTAAGTAATTGAAGATATCCCGGGAAGACAAATGTTATTACCGCAGAGAAACTCAAGGTTTGACTCATGGCGAGTAAACTTGATGAACTTAATTCTTCTAAGTGAATGAAGATATTCCGGGAAAACATATGTCATGACCGCAGAGAAACTCAAGGTTTACTCATCAAGGCGTTTAGTGTTCTTATTCCAACTACGTGGGGGAAGAGATGTAAGAGTTAGTTTCTGATGATAAAAATAGGTACACAAGTGTGTGATGATTTCGATGTTATCGCAATCATCATGGGAGAGAGAGGATTGTGTACATTGGGGACGCTCAGCTGTTTCACTTGAGTGCTTAATCGGTGATTCGAGATATAATCACTTATTCGGAGTTGAAATCCAGAGATAGTCCTCCGAGAGATAATCGATGATTCGCCCGCTTCTTCAATGTTATCGGTTATTCTCTCTTTGGGCATTCGGTGCCGGGTTCTTGAGCTTCATGCACCGTCTTGAGGGAGAGAAAAGTATACTTGGGTTATTCTTTGGCTATTGGACTTAATATGCTACTTCGATGGTATAAGTTTCTTTGTCTTTGGGTATATGTGTATTCGGGTTTGTGAGCTCTAGTCTAAGAGATTGACTGCATCAATTCAACTACTCGGGGGAAGTGGTCTCTTGACACCTTTTGGAATGGATTGCTTGACGCCGTCGAGAAAAGAAATTTGAGAAGATTGTTTTATGTGTGGGATGATACGTTGTTGTTGTTCTTGTTGATGATATAACCCGAACGAAGAATCTCGATTATCGGTCTTAAAAGGAGCAAGCTGGTTTTATGATAATGGTGTGCTTCTCAGGCACCGCTAAGGCAAGCTTGAAATAGAGCTTGAATCTGCTCATCCAATGGATTTTCGGTTTGGGGAAGTCGCCAAAGTCTCACTTTCGGATGGTTCAATTTCTTTCTTCAATGCAAGAGCCTCTAAGCTTTGGTGGTGAAAGTTTTAGGGATGATGACTTCTATCTTCTACAACGGGTCGCTCGATATCCTTATCTCGGTACTCGTATCATCATCTTCTTTAACTATATCATCTATTCTTACCTTGTATATATTTATCAAAAAAAAAAAAAAAAAAAAAAAAAAAAAAAAACAAAATACAAAAATATAAAACCATCAAAACAAAATAGAAAAATATAAAATCAACAAAACCCATAAAAATCGAAAATTTCAAAAAAAATACCAAAATATGTTTTCTCATGACATGTCTTCTGGTATCGATAACATCTACGGCCTTAGAAATGTCATTCAATAATGGCACGGGACTTTAGATGAAGTTCGAGCAGGAGGTGTAAATATTTCTTTCTAAACATGTCGCAAAATATGGCTTACAGTTATTTCAGATTGTAACCCGGGCTTAAAACTATGGTTTGCTATTACCTTAGATAGCAACCCGTTCTTCAAGAAAGGAAAGTGTTGCGCTAAAACAATTTTCATAAATACGTGCACTTATCCTAAAACAAAATGAGGAAAGTATGTCGAAGGACTGCTGTTCCTACACAAATGTTTTTCCGTCTAAAATTCTTCAGAAAAATATTTTTTGTATTACAAAATGGTGGTAAATGAGTTGATTTAAAAACAATCAGATTCAGAGTTTTTGTAAAAATTGTAAACTCAATCAATGACTTCTGCGCTTTCAATCTTTTCAGAAAATAAGTCATTGATTGAGGGGGAGAATGTTTCTCAATTTTACATCTTCTAACGGACTTTCTTAATCATCCTACGTGCTTATCTGAAAAAATCTAATTGCCTATGTTGAAGGACTAGGTTTATAGGATGTGATTGTTAAGATTAGATGATTATAGATTGATTATCACATTATTCCCATACATTTATATGATCTGATTGATATGTTGCATTGACTTTTATTAGTCGATTGTTGTTTGGGTGATGTCGACCACCATATATTTGTATGTGTGTTCACTAACGTATGCAGTTATATTGTATAAAAGAATGTTCCCAATCCGGATCCCACAATTGAAGATGATTGGATGCCGAAAGGAAAGGGTAACTATATCTTGGGTTGACAAATGAAGAAACGGAGCTTAATTGGACTTCTATGGAGTTGGCATAAATGCAACGTAAGAGGTTTCATTGCATCGCCAGATGGTTTTCTTCTAAGTGATTGAAGAAACGGAGCTTAATTTGACCTCGGTTGGCATTCAAAATGCAACGTAAAAGAAGTCTCACCGCATCGTGAGATGGTTTTCTTCCAAACCCTACAGCAACAAAAACGGAAGCTTCTCATCCACCTAACGTATCTTTGTGCAGGACAAGTAGTGAATGATACCATTTTTCTAAAACTTTGAATAATATTGTTTTTGAAAATGGAAAAATATTGTTTTGAAAATAAATTGGACTAAATTTCGAAAATCACCGGACTTCTTTTTATCAAAACCTAAGTCACTCAATTATCGACTTTGGTCATCGATTGAGGAGGAGAGTGATTTAAAATAAAATATTTTCTAACAATATTTCATCAGAAGTCCGCTTGTACGAAATTATGTGGTGATCTAAAGATTTAATGTTATGTCATGGTATGATTTTCTTTAAAACTCAAAAATCTGTCAAAATGAAATTTTTTTCTGCTCTTGTTTGATTGTAAAATTGTTTTATTTTACTTAAAGGTCTCTTAAAACAATCATACCTGACACTAACAATCTTTAATGTCTAAATATGATCCTTATCATCATTTTTCAAAATCAAATCTTGTCACGCCTTTCCCAAAATTTTCTAAATTATTTAAATCTTTTGGGATCACTAATCTCAAATGGTTTGAAATCTTTGATCGGGTGAGAGATCGTGATTTAAATCTCAAATCTGTTTTTATGGAATTGGTTTTAGCCCTTCAAAGGCACTCCTGTCTCCATGTGCCAAACGATTTCAAATACACAATGCACATGTTGAGGAGGAGGATTTATCCAAAAAACCAGATGAGTATTTAAACAAGGCCACATTTTCTCCCATGTTTTCTAAACCTAATTAAATCACTTGGGATCCAAAATCTCAAAGGGTTTGATATTTTTGATCGGGGAGAATTTGTGATTTAATAATGAAATTTGATAAAAGGTGATCGTTTTGATTTAATTGTGCACGTTGCTCGCTCATATGTGCTAAACGCTTTCGAATCATATGCACATGTTGAGGGGGAGCATTTCTAAATGATCAAAACTATTAAGGTACAAATGCTTTGATCTCGTATCACAAGTACCTTGATTGTTTTTCCAAATGATTTTTCAATTGGTTTCATGAAGGAATGAACAATACCAAAAGACCGACCAAGTTACTTTATGTATGGAGTTATAAGGATGGTGAGGTTAGGTATTAGTTCCATGATCCGCCGAACCGGAGGATCTACCGAGGACAATCCACTAGATAGTGTAGAGTCCTTAGGTATGATGAAAAAGGAGAAAATGAGAATTGGGAAGAGTGCGGATGAGACGAGCTAGTCTTGGAATTAACCCAACAAGGTTCTAGTTATGAAGTCTCGGTAAGCTTCAAGGGTTGAAGAATGAAAAGAAATGAATATGAAAAGGGTGAAAAGAAATAGCCCTCCAATAATTCAACCTTAGGGCAAGAATCGGGTTCAATACATATGCTATTGGTGTTTACTAAGGTAACATCGGTATTGAAGACAAGACGTCATGGACCCGATGGACGCATTGCACTACAACTTCCCAAACCACTCAAGTTCCTCTTAAAAGGGCTTGTTTCATTCTCACGGGAACCCACATAATCTATCGACTTTCTCTTAGAGATTGTTGATATTGAAGAAGGAGACCCTCTCCCTAGTCTCCCAGACAGAACCAAATGAGCACTATTGAGTCTAGAGCCAAGAGATCATCCACAATATCTCGTTAGGACACAAAATTAATGATGACTTGCTGTTTCACACAATGTGGAAAGTAAGAATATATTAAGAGTCCTACGCATTATCCTTGTGGTATTGCCAGAACATCCGAGTGATATGAAAATATTCACGATGAAGATGGAAATCCTTCTAGAGCCAACATCAAACAAGCTCTTGGTGGGTGACATGTGAGATCTTCTCGTTAGATCAAGCTTGTGACAACTGGATAGAAACGATGGGGAGATTCATTCTTGAATCAACCTTGGTACAGGATTGGAATTGACAAATGCTTTTGGAAAAACCGTTCGATGTGCAAACCTTCTTTTATCTAGCACGTCGAATGTGTACTTATGTTTTCAAACACAAAAAGTATCTCTGATTGAAAAAATACTTTTGGAAAAACCGTTTGATGTGCAAATCTTCTTTTCTCTAGCACGTCGAATGTGTCCTCTTTTAAATACAAAAAGTATTTTTGATTGAAAATTGATCTTTCTCATAAAACCCTCGTCGTATTGCAAAACTCTTTCTTCTAAGCAATACGCGATTGTGTTTTCAAATCAATTTTCATCAATCGGTGAATCTCAATTCATTGGTTCACTCACTCCGTGTTGTCTTCTTTGAGACGTTCGGTTTGAGAACGGCTAGAACAGATTGTGAAACCCCGTCAAGGAGATTCTTCGAATTATACCGGATCACAAGCGGTATTGTCTCGATCAACGGGAACCGTGGGCGTGTACCTCAATTCAACGAAAGTGATCAAAGACACTTTCGTGTGTTTTATTGCTAATTGTTGTTTGCAGTACATTTGGACGGTTGCGGTGATCGAATTGAGAGTCAATCCAAAGCCGCATGCTCACAAAGATCCACACTTAATTTGAAGAAATCATGACCGTGCATATCTACATAACACGGCTCGATATTTCATACTATGCTTCGCTTGTTCTTTGCAAATATCATGAACCGATGAAGGCTTCCGCTACTCGATGGAAAGATGTCATGATTCAAAAGTGTGAGCATGTCGGTCCGAAAGTCACAACTTCATATGATGGCAACACAACAAAGGGTGATCCGAGATTTCTCGTGGTGATGATCTCAATGAAAGCTCAAGATCATCAAAGATGTGGATCGCTTAAAGGCCTCCACTTAAAAGAACAAATCGGTCGCGGACTTTGAAGAATCGCTACAAAAGCACAAAGATTGCGAAATTGAAGAATTCAAGTCTCGAGCTCAAGAACAAAGTCAAGAATAGAATGCTAGGATTCGAAATGTAAAACATGGGGTGACCTCCCTTATGGGGAGATTGTTAGGAATTAGAAAATTCCATTGTGAAGAGTCAGTCACCCCAAATATTATCTAGCATAAGTTAGCTCGTAGACTTGTCGTTATTTACGTTATTATGTAGTTAGTTAGTTGTTAGTTTAGTTTAGCGTAGTGTAACACCGTGGAGGAAGGACGGGTCTTTACCCACTGTATCCCTGATCCACAGGCCGATAGGAGGTCGTTGTGTCTGTAAGTATAAATACCCCTTCCATCCATGGAAGGGGTGGTGCTTCTCATTCATTCTAACATTTCCTTTGTGTAAACCTCTAGCAAGAACACCCACTCTCTCTACTTTCTCTCTCTAAAATGGTAAACATGTATTTTGATCATCCAAGACCACCCGAATCATCAAACACAATAAATATATCGATCCTACAAAAACCACACCCTCCACACTCACAGGACCAAGGACACCACTGCCACATCAGGTTTCTTTATCCACAACAACTTCATGACTAATTTGTTGGTGTGGTGGCTTCCCAGAATAGGGTTAAGATAATCAGTAGCAACTGCAAATACCACTAGGTGGTTACCGGATATCACTTGGAATCGTTTTATCACTTTCCAAAGTAAAATAGTCGACCCTAATGCCTGGATATCACGGATATCTACTTGGGATAAGACCAAATGTATGTTATTGAATTAGGCACAAATCAATGACCCTTTGCTTAGAAGTGTTAATCGTTTTTTGTGTGTGTCTTTTCATGCATGATCAGATTTCCTATTTATAGGAAAATACTCTTAACTAGTCAAATGGAATTATGAGAATTAATAGCCTCATAATTATCCCCATTATAGCTGTTAGTGGTTACATGACCAATTAAACGCGGTCATTATGCAGTTGTAACTGCCACTTGAATAGGTCAATGCCTGTTACAAGTTTATTTCAGTACTAGCAGTACTTTCATAACACTAGCAAGGCTAACATAGTACTAGCGGTGGAAACACCGCCCATCGGTGGAAACACCGCCCATCAAGACTAACTTAGCACTAGCGGTGGAAACACCGCCATCGGTGCTAACTAAGCACTAGCGGTGGAAACACGCCTATCAAGACAAACCACTATTAGAGTCGGGTGTTCGGGGACCATATGGGTGTACACTCGCACTCCTCTGCCCATTACCGGTGTGAACTAATCCCACAAGTGCACTAAATTTTCCAACAATCCTCCCAAATTTAGTTCACTTCCTTTGCATGAAAAACAAACATTAAACAAAACATGTGCATAAACGAAAATATCATGAGGATTGAATTTCCATCTTAGTACATTACACGCTCAAATATTCGAGAATCGTGGTGTTCTAAGAATTGAACCCTTCAACCCATTTGAATACCGAAGATAAAATACACAAGTTTTCCAACACTTAAAAGCTCCCGACACTATACAAGCCATGTGTCCATATCCAAATTCATAAATGTTGTAAAAGCTAAAGTCCAAAAGCTTCACAGCGGCAAAACTTCAACATTCACATAGGTGGTTCCTCTTTATTCATGCTCATGCCAAGCACTTTTTCAAAGAAAATTAACCATTAAGAAGTAAAGATTGCATCCTCCTTTCAAAGAGTTACGAGCACAACCTTGGGATGTAAATAAAACATGTGCTCCACCATCGAATATTCGACTTTCCACATTGAACTCAACTCCTAAGTTTCCTCGGGAGGAGTTGGGTGTCCTAGCATTCGATGACTAAGTTGGACTTAAACCCATCCCTTTAGCGACTTTATAACCAAGTCTCTAGCCGGACCTTCGTCAAGTGATCAACTAAGTTTTGTTGAGATCTAACAAACTCTATAGATACCACCTCATTCATGATAAGCTCACGAATCATGCTATGTCTGACACCTAAGTGTCTAGACTTCCCATTGTACATCTGGCTATAAGCCTTTGCCAATGTAGTTGCACTATCGCAACGGATAGAAATAGGTGCTATAGGTTTAGGCCACAATGGAATCTCAAAAGCAAGTTTTCAACCATTCAACTTCTTTACCAAGAAATGCTAAGGCCACAAATTCATATTCCATTGTTGAACCGGTGATGCAAGTTTGCTTCTTGGATGCCCAAGAAATTGCACCTCCACCAAGTAGGAATACCCGACCACCGGTAGACGAATTGTCTTGATGTTCTTGATCCAACTTGCATCGGTGTATCCTTCCAACACCGATGGGTAACCATATATGAGAGACTATAATCCATCGTTCTCTTCAATACTTGATACCTCGAATCGCTTGCTCGTGATGAGCACTAGGATTGCTAATATACATGCTCAATTTTCCCACTGCAAAACCAATATCAGGTCTTGTACAAGTCATGGCATACATCAAGCAGCCAATTACCCTAGAATACTCCAGTTGAGATATAGCCTTGCCATCATTAGGCATTAGTTTCTCACAGGTATCAATAGGTGTACTCACTGGAGTACAATCAAAGTAATTGAATTTCCTCAACACCTTTTCAATATAATGAGACTGAGAGATAGAAATTCTTTTACTTTCATGTTTAATCCTTATACAAAGGATAACATCAGCCTCCCCCATGTCCTTCATGGAGAACCTTGATGACAAAAATGTCTTTGTCAAGTCAACCTGATTTTGGTCAGGTGCAAAGATCAACATGTCATCAACATATAGACAAATGATGACTCCTTTACCGATTCATCAAATTTGCTATATACACATTTTTCACTTGGTTAAGAACATAACCACTAGACAAAACCACTTCATCAAATTTTGATTCCATTGCTTAGAGCTGCTTTAGTCCATAAAGAGACTTAATCGCTTTACACCTTGTTTTCATTGCCGGGCATGATGAAACCCCGAGGTTGGTTTATATAAACCTTCTCTTCCAATTCACCATTCAAGAAAGTCGTTTTCATATCCATCGATGAATAATCATATTATGAATTGATGCCAAAGCAATCGACAATCTAATGGTATCGATACGAGCCAGGGGGGCATAAGTATCAAAATAGTCTATCCCGACTTTTGTTTAAAGCCCCGAATAACTAGTCTAGCCTTGAACTTTTCAATAGTTCCATCTACCTTCATTTTCTTTTGAAAGTCCATTTTCAACCCAAAGGTTTGCAACTCGGTGGTAGATCAACCAACACCCAAGTGTTGTTGCCCATGATGGAATCCATCTCATCATTGATTGCTTCTTTCCGAAAGCAATATCACGGGACTTCATTGCTTCTTCAAATGTCTTGGGATCATCCTCAACAATGAAGCAATAGGGTATTGGTCGAGACCTCATTCCTTGTTCCTTCAACTAAGTATAGTTGAAACTCGAGTCCAAATGACTTTTGAGTCCCGACCTTTTGCTCTTCCCGAGCACGTGTTCAGTTGTTGAACCACAACCTCATCGGGGACCACCGATGGTTCATCATCGGGACCTCGATACACCAAAGTCATAAGTTCCATTAGGAATCCTCGACTTGGTCTAGGGACCGATGAGAATCTATTCTCATCAAAGTTTGCATCCTTTGATTCAATTATTTAGTTAATCGAAACATATTCATTAGGTTCAATAACATAGAACCTAAAAGCCTTGGAATGCTCAAGATATCCAACAAAGATGCAATCAATGCCTCTTTCACCCAAAGTTTTCGACTTTGGATCGTGGAGTCTTAAAATGACCCTACAACCCCGCACCACGAGATAGTTCAGTTGAGTTTCCTTTAGTCCGTAGTTCATAAGGGTAACCTTGTTCCTTTGTTGGGAACCCAATTTAATAAATAGCAAGTCATTAACATAGCTTCACCCTAGAACCCTTGACTCATTCCCGAATAGGACAACATGGAATTAACCATCTCTTTCAAAGACTGTTTTTCCTTTCGAAATACCATTTCTTTGAGGAGTATAAGGGCGATCGTTTCATGGATAATTCCAACAGACCGAAAATACAGAGTATCCATGTACTCACCTCCCTATCGCCCTTAATCTTTTGATCAAGGACCCAAGTTGTAATTCAACTTCGCTTTAAACACTTTGAATTTATCTAATGCTTCATCCTTGGTATGTAATGAGATAGATATAACAAAACCTTGAAGCATCATCAATAAATGTCACAAAGTACTTCTTATTTCCCAAAGAAGGATTGGCATGCAAATCACACGGTGGGGTGGAACGAGTAGAGCCGAGCTCGAGCTCGTTAAGGCTCGAGCTCGGCTCGCTTATATATATAAAGCTCGAGCTCGGGCTCGAGCTCGCTTCGAGCCTTATACTTTGAGCTCGAGCTCGGCTCATGAAAATTTTCACAAGCTCGAGCTCGGCCTGCCTCGACTAATTTTATGATGTTTTGAGCTCGGCTCGTTAATTACATAAAGCTCGAGCTCGCTTACTACTTTTAAGCTCGCTTATACGTATGAGCGATATATACACGATATAATTCTAGGGCTCGCTTAGGCTCATGAGCCTACTCGAGCTTTTTGTCTGAGCTCGGGCTCGAGCTCGATTATTAAATGAGCCCAAATTAGGCTCGAGCTCGGGCTTGAGCTCGTTTAAGCTCGGCTCGTTCGAGCTTTTTACCGATCCGATCCCGAGCTTTTCACGAGCGGCTCGGCTCGTTTACACCCCTACACACAGGTCACTGTGTATTAGCTCCAAGAGCTTAGTCTCACGACTAACACCCTGAAAAGGTTTCTTGGTTATCTTGGTCAACATGCAAGTTTTACACTTTTCAGTGTCCATGTCAAATGCTGGGATTAAACCATCCCTAGACATATCTTGCATCCTTTTATAGTGTACATGGCCAAGTCTTGCATGCCATAGGGTAGAGTCAGTCAGGTCAGTGGTGGTCACAAATGCCGAATTAACACTATCGGTGACAATATTAAGCATGAACATTTGATTACTCAAATATCCAAAACCAATAAAAACACCATGCTTAGAAAGAACAAATTTATCAGACTCAATAATTTGTTTATATCCATGAATATTCAAAATACTACTTGAAACCAAGTTCTTCCTGATATCAGGAACATGAATAAAATTAAACAAAGTTACAATCTTTCCAGAACTAAAATTAAGATCTACACAACCACGACCATGCACCAAGGCTGTTGACTCATTTCCCATGTGAAGAATAGAACCATCATTCAGTGACTCATAAGTCTTGAACCAGCTTCTATCTTTACACACATAGATCGTTGCACTGATTCAACCCATCACAAACATCATCATCATGCACATAATAAGATTCAGATACATATGTAACATAATAAATCGAAAAGACTTATTAAACATATTTCGACCTTTCGGTGAGTTGGTCGAACCACCACCCCCGAACCATTAGTGCACGATCCATTGGCTTTACCACCAATTTCAACACCTTTGCAATCCCTTTTAATGTGACCGGTTTGCCACATTTCCAACAAGTAGGTGTTGCCTTCTTGTTAGGATCTCGCCCTGTGTTGTCATGATATTTGCGTTTGCCTTTGTTGTCATTGTACCGTGGAGTTGTTATGCTCCACCATATTGACAACAGATGCACCAAGAGTATTGCTACTCTTTGGCTTGTCATTATCCCGCACCTTGAGAGATTCCTCAATGCGCATATCAACGCCCAACTCAACCGAGTTAACTCCTCCTTTTATGTTTCAAGGTATGATTGAAATCTTTCCAAGAAGGGGAATTTTATCAATGACACAAGAGACTTGAATAGCCTCATCCATGTGCATATTGTGTTGTGTAAACCTTCCAAGTATACCAAGAAGTTCATTGTATTGTTCCATAACTGGTCTTGAATCAGTCATTTTGTAATTTGTGAAATTACTTACAAGGAACTTCTTACTTGATGCATCCTCAGCCATATATATGGCATCCAAGGAATCCCATAGTACTTTGGAAGATTCAAAGTTATGATAAATATCAAACAGAGAATCAGACATACCATTGAGGATTAGACATCTGCAAATGTAGTCATCATTCTCCCATTTACTCCTCCTCCTGATCTGCTCCACAGTAGCATCATCCCCATCATCGAGAATAGGTGTGGTTAGCACATACACCATACTCATGCTTGATGCCAGAAGTGTATCTTCTTCGCCATCTCCTGAAGTCCACCCTTCAAACTTATCAAGCTTGGCAAAGTTTGAAGCCATGTGTTTCATTGCAGTTAAGCCATTGATTATCACAAATAGTTTACTTTGATTGTTGGTGTGGTGGCTTCCCGAGCGTGGTTAAGACAATCAAGAGTAACCGCAAATACCACTAGGTGGTTACCGGATATCACTTGGAATCGTGTTATCACTTTCCAAAGTAAACTATTCGACCCTAATGCCTGGGTATCACGAATATCTACTTGGGATAAGACCAAATGTATGTTATTGAATTAGGCACAAATCAATAACCCTTTGCTTAGAAGTGTTAATCGTTTTCTGTGTGTGTCTTTTCATGCATGATCAGATTTCCTATTTATAGGAAAATACTCTTAACTAGTCAAATGGAATTATGAGAATTAATCGTCCCATTAATCGCCTCATAATTATCTCCATTATAGCTGTTAGTGGTTACATGACCAATTAAACGCGGTCATTATGCGGTTATAATCGCCACTTGAATAGTCAATGCTCGCTACAAGTTTATTTCAAGATTAGCAGTACTTTCATAACACTAGCGGTGTTAACATAGTACTAGCAGTGGAAACACCACCCATCGCTGGAAACACCGCCCATCAACACTAACTTAGCACTAGCGGTGGAAACATCGCCTGCCATCGCTAACTAAGCACTAGCGGTGAAAACACCGCCTATCAAGACAAACCACTATTAGAGTCAGGGTGTTCAGGGACCATATGGGTGTACACTCCGTACCTCCTAACCCATTACCAGGTGTGAACTAATCCCACAAGTGCACTAAATTTTTCAACATAATTGAGTGTAATAAAGACATCTATGACACCACAAAAATCAATTAAATAGACACCCACTCACACCAACATGCTCACGCGAGTCAGTTGAAAACTCGACCGATTCGCCCCTTATCACGTTTTGGAACGCATTTCATGTGGGGAGGTGTAGTGGTGTTGATGCGTCCTTTTTCTTGATGGACCGAGTATTCGACCCAACATTACACTTGGTCTTAATTTTCTCAATAATTTTTTGTTAAAAAAAACATATGTAAGAGCATGTCAAATCAAACTAGTACATTATCAATTTGAAACGGCAATTCCAACCACCAAACTGATTTTTGCTAGATTGCTTCTCGCACCTACTTAAATATCATGAGTCATCAAGTTGGATCAAATTTAATATCAAAACAATCAATGATTAGCAAACTAATTATTTTTATTAAATTGACAACTATAATGTTGTCACTCTTGTCGTTACTTTGAAGAAGTTTGTAGAGTTTCTAAGTTTTAGATTCGTTTGTAAAGTTGTCTAGGGTTGTAAACGAAGCGGACAGGGCTGTAAATGAATCGGGCGAATATGAATGCAGTTTAGTTCATGTTCTTTTATTTAATTTTAATCGGACAATTAAACGGATACGAACATTTAAACGGATGAATTTTCTTGTCCATGTTCGTTTATTAAGAAAATGAATTGTTCATATTCGTTTATTAAGACATTAAATGAACGCTAAATGAATATAATGAACATAGAAAAACCTGTTCAAAAAAAAAGAACATAGAAAAATAAACATAAACTTGATTAAATTATGCACAATATATTGTTTTATAAGTGTTGTTTTATATTTAAACAAACTAATTTTAGAATTATACAAAGATATGATATACGAACATGAATATATAAATGAATGTTAACGAACACATAGTCGGATGTTCACGAACATAAATGAACGAGTAAGACTTTTGTTCATATTCGTTCATTTAACTAAACAAATGTAAAATATTGTTCATGTTCGTTTATTTAATAAATAAATAAACTTTTTATCGAACAGTTAATGAAATTTTCATTGAACGTTCAGTTCGTTTACAACTTTAATCAAGAGTTCAAGGTTCTATTCACAAGTTTGTTGCAATTTTCTTCTTAACAAAATAGGCTTATGATAAGTGATTTTATTAAAAAACGAAAAATTGGGTTTTGATTAGATTAAGAGGTTCTGTTTCATTACAAGTATTGACCGTAACTAGATTTAATTGTCCACACATTGTGACGGGTAAGCGATTTTTGTCAATTAATTTTCGGCTATCAATAGTTTGAAAGTAACATTTTCGATTATAGTTATAAGATCTTATATGATGGGAAGATATCTGATGAGAAGAAAAAAGAAAATAAGTAAACAAGAAGGATTTTAAGTCACATATTTTAAATAAGCGAAAATTTTAAAGCAAAATTTATATATTTTTGTAGATGTTTCTGAAATGTGTGATTCTATTTTTTTTCTCAACATTTTTATGTTAATAATTTCTTATTATTTGATTCTAAGTCCTAACTATTTATAGAATATCTAAATTTATACTTTTAGTCGCGAATCACAAAAAGCAAAACAAACTCATAAAAGTAGTTGAAAATAAGAATAATAATAATAATAATAATAATAATAATAATAAATAAATAAAGTGAGTGTGCTAGAAAAAGACAATTTTACTCTTAAAACATTATTCATTTGTAGACTTGTTTGTAAATTGATATAAAAGTAGATAGATTATTTTATTTTATTCCAATAACAAGTTTCTCACAAATTTATATTATCTAATGATTTGTATGTTGTTTTATGAAATATTATCTAATCATATCATCCATTTTATGAATCGCATTTCCTTCGCAAGATTATCCTTAGCAAAACTTAATAATAAGCGTAATGATAAATAGGCATATTAAATAAGTCTTAATCTTACAATGGATTGCACCTAATGATCAGAACCTACTTGAGCTGTAAATTGAACACTTTTAAAAGCTTGAAATGGCCTGTAACAAGACACGGAAACACGCTACGTTAGTTGGAGCGTTGGGATAGATCATGTGTACCGGCTTCGGCATAAGAATAAGTCATCGTCTTAAGGATAAATATATTCTAGAGAGAGAGAGCAAGCAATGAGTGATGAGTGATGACATACCGGAAATGTGT
Source organism: Chrysanthemum lavandulifolium (assembly GCA_022545495.1). Taxonomy (NCBI): domain Eukaryota; kingdom Viridiplantae; phylum Streptophyta; class Magnoliopsida; order Asterales; family Asteraceae; genus Chrysanthemum; species Chrysanthemum lavandulifolium. Next base: position 242,373,836 of record CM040240.1, read on the forward strand.
AAATGAGATGGGTATTTATACGCATGATCTAGGAAAGACGTAAATCCTGCCAGTGTCTCAGCCAGATTGGTTGGGGTGAAGCATATTCTCTCTAGCCAATAAGAAAGCTCCGAGTATAGGTTGCGAGATGGTGCCCATGTGCGGTTGTTGCACGCACGAGAATATAGGAAATCGTTATTGGTAGTAGGGACCACGCAATATTCTCTGTTTGTCTTCTAGTCGCGGAACCTGGATCTCTTTCGGAGACTATGGCCACTCGGAGGATCGGGCTTCTTTTTTTTTTTTTTGAACAACTTCTTTATTGAAAAGCTAGCAAGGAGCTAGAACAACATTACAAAGAAATCAATGAAGGATGTTGAAGCCAACTATCCCAAGAAAAGGAACTTCTACATCTAGCATTACACCAACTAAAAGAACGCGCTACTATATCATCAAAAATCACATCCTTCCGAGGCTTTTGAGCCGCAAAGAGCAATCTATTCCTGAAGTTCCATAAGCACCACCAAGTAACAAAGAAAACTCCTTCCAACATAGATTTTAAATTAGATCCCAACCTGATGGAATTGAACCACGATAGCCATTCGGAGTAAGAACCAAGAGGCGACCAAGCTAAATCCCACCAACGACATACAAGACGAGTGACATCAGCAGCCATGGTGTAGCTAAACAAAAGGTGCAGCGTATCTTCCAAAAGCGAGGAACAAATCGGGCAAGACAAAGAAGAGACATAAATAACTCGATGCATCAGATTCACCCTTGTAGGCAAGCGATCAAGAGAGACCTTCCATGCAAAAACATTAATTTTAATCGGAACAAATTTGATCCATCTCGTAGCCGTAGCCTCCTTAGGAAGAACAAACTCGTCCAACAATTTACGGACATCTTTAACGCAGAAAATTCCATTCCCGTTCAAATCCCAAAACCATTTATCCTCAGCATTAACCAAAACCGAAGACCCTATAAGATCCTGGAGCTGAACAAGTTGTTGGGCTTTTACTCCCCCTCTAACTTGGCGACGAAGGGAGAATTCAACATCTCCTTGAAGCTTGACAACTACTGAACATTGCCCACTCTTCTCTTACAATGAGAAATCAAGTCAACACCTTGACCCTTTAAAATATTAACTTCCTTGAAGATATTATTCCAAATCGAAGAATTAAAAGAATACCACTTCTGAATATCCGGGCCATGTATGGCTGAAATGACACGATACCACAAAGAATCGTCATGAGAAATATATCGCCACACCCACTTGAACAACAATGCCCTATTTAAGGCAAAAAAAACTATACACCCCTAGACCACCGTACTTTTTTGCCGAAAGCACCTTGGTCCATTTGACCCACGTAATCTTCTTGTCGTTATCTTGAACCCCATTAAAGAAATTCCTACTAATTGCTTCCATCGAATTTAAAGACAGATTTAGGCACCTTATATAAAGACATCCAATAAATGGGAGTGGATCCTAACACCGATTTAAGAAGCGTGAGGCAGCCCCCAATTGATAGGGTTTTAACCTTCCATTTTGAAAGGCGAGAATTGAGCTTACTAATAATATCATCCCAAGCACTTATATTTGACATGTTACCTCCAACCGTGACTCCAAGATACTTGAACGGGGTTTTCATAATCGAGCATCCAAGCGTATGTATTAATGGATTCATAATCGAGGGTCGGGCTTCCTGAGATGGACTCTTATGTATTAACGGATTCTTTTACAGTAGCTTAGTAAACTTTACGCCAATGATCACTTTAAGTATCATCCGTGTACGACTCGAAGGCTAGACTAAGATCAAAGCCTGGAATATACATCGTTAAATCTGCTTCATTCACATTTTAACAAATATTTAAACACTCGCTCTCATATTTACCAATCAATTCGTAATTGCATCAATCAAATTTGTAAATTTAAGGCAACAAATCATTCTTTATAAAAAAAATAATAATTTTTTTTACTCTCTTCGTCTCAAAATTATTGTCCGTATTTTTTTTAGAAATGTCTCAAAATAATTGTTTACTTTATTTTTTAAGTAAAAACTAAATAATTTAATAAAAAAATATTCTATTTGAGTTGTTGAAAGTTAAAGTGGCTCCAACTTTTTTAAACTTTGTGATTTTTGTCAATATTTTTAAAACCGAAGGAGTAACAAATTATATAATAAAAGAATTACATCATTTCGGAGTGATTTTGAAAAAACATTTTTATTGAAAATACTGATTAGGTACGTCGGGTTGATCGATTTTGACATGGCAAAAATCGACCAATTTCGTTGGTAATAAAAGTCAAAATTAAACCCAATTGGTCAAACCTTAAATATTTCGTTTAGTTTTACCGTATGACAAAAAAATTAACCAAACACATGTACCGAATATGTAATTTTTAATATTAAAAGGTGAATATGTTGAATTTTATTAGTAAAAAGGACGGTCCATTATGGCTCACCATTCCATTATTCATACGGCATACCTAATCATTCTAATGACAAAGAACCTCTCCTATGCGTGTATGAGTCGAAGGTTAGTGAAACATAGACCGAAGGTATTAAGAAGAGATTGATGTTAGAGATTACAAATGTTTCAAGATTTAGAGAAAGAAAGAAGTACATATTAGCTGAACAGTGGCAAGGAAGAGGGTTTACAAAGGGATTTGTTGCCAATGGCGAAATCGAATGTTCACAAATCGGGAGAGAAATTCCTTTGCATCAAGAACTTGAACATGAGATGTTCTTGCACTTAAAAATTTAAAGGTTGTCAACATCATTGATTTATTCTACATTGGTAAACTATGTATTTGGGTTATCGGGTTTAGGATACAATGATGGTGGAGCTGTTTTATAAGGGAAAGAATCATTGATACAATAAATGGTAAAAATTACGACTCATTGTATCACAAAATCAGTTTTGTGGCACAAAACAAGACTATTGCAGATGAATGTATTGTTTAGTCTTCTTTATGATTTAATAATTTCAGTAAGGAACACATTAATGGATTGATATAAGTGGTCACGAAACATATTAAACGACAACTCATACATTAATTATGCATTTTTCGCCAATATATGTTTATTGTTACAGATTATGGAGTAGTTCTTTGTTAATTTGATGATCACCAAGGTATTAATAACTTCAAGAGCATTGATATTCAAGCAGTCAATTTTGTCAATCTTGAATTCCCAAAAGATTAACAAACATATCTACCCAAAGTAAGGTTGGTACGTTTAGTGTGTTTTCGTTAAAGGTCAATACATGCACTATAATTCTGTAATGTTTCATTGCAATCTAAAGAATATAGTGGAGGAATATTCTATTTAAGTGGTTAAAAATTAAAATGACTTAACTTTTATTAAGTTTTATGATTTCTCTCTCACGACAATAATTTTGGAACGAATGGAGTCTACTAATATGGTAAATAAAATGTATAATATAGAGGAGGCAAGTTCGCGCGCATTTGCTTATGGTTGGTTTATTTGGGTTGTAGTTTATCACTAATATAAATTAATGAAAAAGCTTAGGTAAAAGGGAAACGGGTCATCTAGGTTTTTTATTTGGAAAACTAGATTATTCGCTATAATTACATGTTTTTGTGATCATATCGGATATGTAAAGTGTTTACAAGTAATGGACAAAACAAATGTTTAATTAAAATTTTATGTTAAAGCCCCGTGTGTGCACGGGTATTAAAACTAGTAGGCATCTATAGCAACTTCCACTCTCCTTCTTTGTATTCGGTGTATTGCATTTTTATATACCAAAAATAATTAAATTAACGATAACTATATTCCTATGATTAATTTCGTTGAGTGTGTCATTATTTTTTAGTACTACTACGTAGGCGTCTTTTATAAATACTCTTGCCAATACTCATTCCCTAATAATTCCACCTTATTTCCACCCATCTATTTTCTCTTTGTGCTATTCTTTCTCCATCTAGCAAACAGCAAAAATGTGTGGTGGTGCAGTGATATCCGACGTTGATCCGATCATGAAACGAAGCCGGAAGATGACTGCTAATGATCTTTGGAACGAGTTCGACACATATGATGATCTGTTTGATTGGGATATCAAGCCACCTTCTCTATTTCGCACAACCATGAACAACAAATCTACTGCAAAGCACAAGCAAGGTTTTGAATATCATATTTGATTTTATGCTCATACTAGCTATCCATGTATGTAACGTATGTACCGTAGAAACTAACGAACCAAAAAACTGACTAACTTGTATTACTTGATAATATGAACGGTCTGTACAAGCAACATATATATACTCAAAATAAAGAAACGATGCCCTGATGCTAGATGGGCTGACACAAGTGTGCCGACCTTATTAACTAACATGTACTCCAAGTATCTTTTTTTTCGAAAGTAGACGTTTGATTATTGTATTTTATCCTAGTTTAGTATGTTTGAACTTGATTAGGAGGTTAAATTTTAGCTTTGCTTCTAATTTGCTAAAAAAATACAAGTAGTAGTAGTCGTTAAATTGCTTTAATCTTTCTATTTTAGGTACATGATCTTAAACATAGATTACTCTTATTTTTACACCAAATATTTTAGACTAATAAATACTAAATAAATAAATAAATGATGAAATTATTATGATTCTTGAGTAATTAGAAATACAAGTATGCTATGTTGAAAATTTAATTAAGAAGTTTTTAGATCTGATAAAAGTTCTTGAAATAGTGACAAACGTGTGAATTTTTTCGTAACAAAATTTATAGCTAAGTTGTTTGTGTTATTTTTTAGGCAGCGAGAAGCAAAGTCGGAGATCCATAGAGAAAAAGACTAAACCCCGAAAGAACCTCTATAGAGGAATCCGTCGACGACCATGGGGAAAATGGGCTGCTGAAATCCGAGACCCACAACAAGGCGTTCGTGTATGGCTTGGAACATACAACACGGCAGAAGAAGCTGCTAAAGCCTATGATAAAGCCGCTACACGAATAAGAGGCAATAAGGCCAAGCTCAACTTCCCTCATCCCCCGAACAACACACCTCCTACCAAAAAGTTATGTGTCGAGACCACTGACTCTGACCACTTAATTGACCACAAACAATCACCACGTCCACCCGCGTTGATGGATCATCAACACTATCTCAAAGAACAAAACTTGACTGCGCCTGAGTCCATGGTGCACGAACAATTGGCACCACTACCATCACTAGTTCAATTTGAGTTCAGTGAACAGATCTCGAACTTGGAAACTTTTTTAGGACTTGAGCATGAGTCAAGTCTGCTCAATGGGTTCGGGTTCGAGTCTAGCAATATTTGGGCATTGGATGACTTACCAGTCACTATTTGAGCAAAAAAGTTTGGCCATATGGAGACATGAAGTACTTCTCGTTTATTATGGTAGTAGTACTCATGCTAAAAATCGACTATCCAACAATATGTCACTACTCATATTTCAGTTTATGTTTTGTATACATGAAAGTATAAAATATATACGTAGTATTATGGTAGTTGTGCATGGATGTTTTAGTAAAAGTTGATAATAAGTTGTATGACTCTTCTTCGCAGGAAGTTGTGATAATGTGATGTGCTTTGTAAAGCTGTACTTTTTACTTTTATGTTATGTAGTTTTTGACTGTGTACAGTTGCTTGCAAGACTAATCTGTCGTCAAAGGAAGTTTCGGAATAAGCAGCCACCATATTGAACTTTCATTTTTGTGTCTATGTTTAAAATCGTAGTTTATTTATCTGCAAATTTACGCATTTAACGATGTTTGAACTTTTGATCTCTGTTGAAGAAACCAAAGACCTTAACACAAGGCCATTTGGCAAGGATACTAAATACCTTACCACCAGTGTTAGCATTCGAACTTTGAGATATTTGTAAATTGTCGGTAAGTTGTCGAAACAAAATGTTTAAGTTGCAAATAAAAGCAATGGAAACAACTCTTAAATTCCAAGAAATTTATCTAATCTAGTGTAAAACCTTAATTTGGATAATTTGTTAACCCTTTTTCATCATTTCATACAAGTTGCTGCTATCAATTCACAAACAAATTGATCAATTTCAACGATAGGATTGATTCCCCATTAAGTGGAGAATCCAAGATTGGATTAATGGAACAAAAGTAAATTTTATTCGGTGAGAATCAGATGCAATGTATCATCATCTAATTCCAATTTGTCCTCACTTTAACTAGCAATGTTCCTTGGAAAATCATATCAAATGTCTTGGTCCACCTTTTAAATATCAAATGTCTTAATCGCTAACTACCAAACCTACCATTACAGAACACTTGCAACAAAAGCCTCAAAATCACATCACATGTTTGATATTTCGTAAATACAGTACACTTTCTTTTATCACCCACAAAACTTATGGAGGCTAAATCACTAGCTCTCCATAATGGTGTATTGTATAGTTGAAGGCAGATGAGCTTAAAAATTTGCAGGTAACGAGACTCAAAGTTGAGACCTCATATTAACATTCCCAAATCCCAACCAAACTGTATACAACATTAGTAATGATCAACTAGTTCATTTACTTGCCGCGAAAAATCTGACTATCAACCCGCAGTTTGCATTGGATCTAGAAAGTATATACCTTTCTTTGGCAAAAATAGTTGCAGGGTTTGAGATCTAGCTTTAATTACGGTGAGACAAGAAGTCTTGACATGTTTGTTCGAAAAAATAATAATAAGCCTTGCCATGAATACAACAAAACGTTGATGTCTTGTAAAAAGAATCAGTTAGATTGTTCAGCTATTTATAATTCTAACACTAAAGTAAAGATCACAATTTTATATCTAATAGACTCTTCCAATGAACGAAAAGTTCAAGAAGACACGCCTATACGATCTGCAGGGTATTTGAAGTTGTAACCATATACAACATCGTAACATGGTTTCCCAGGTCAACCTTCTTGATTGTGAATTTCCTTTCTAGAATTATGTTACAGATATTCCAGTTTCGTTCTTTTGAACCAAAGAACAGAGTAGTATATTACCGATACACTAAACATTATCACGAGGAATTTTTAAATGCTCCCCACCATCCATCTAGTTTGATCTAATGGTAGTGATTAACCTAAGATTTAATATGTCTAAACCTAAGTCCATATTTTTTTCATGTTTTTTTTTTTTTTACACATTTTTTTTGTATTTCTTTCTTTCTTTTTTTGTTTTTTTGTGTTTTTTTAATTATTCGCGTTTTTAGTTATAATCACGTCTTTTTTTCTTTTTTTTTAATTTAACGTTTTTTTGTAATATTTATGTTTTTTTGTAATTCACATTTTTTTTATATTCACGTGTTCTTTTATTTGTTTGTTTTTTTTAATTCACGTTATTTACGTTTTTTTTAATTCGCGTTTTTTGTTTATTCCCTTTCATACATTTTCGTCCGTTTTCATACGTTTCCATCTATTTTTCATCCGTTTTCGCCCGTTTTCATACGTTTTTATCCGTTTTCATACATTTTTGTCTGTTTTCATACGTTTCCTGCTTTCATACGTTTTCGTCCATTATTCATACGTTTCGTCCATTTTATACGTGTTTTACGTTTTCATACATATTCGTCCGTTTACTTACGTTTCGTCCTTTTCATACGCTTTAGTCCGTTATTAAATGTTTTCGGCCGTTTTAAACGTTTACACGCTTCTAAATATAACAAGTGATATTTTGAATAGACGAATGATATTCTATGATATTCAATATCACAAGATGATCTTCGTGAATATCGCAGTGATATTATGTGATATTCGAATACACAAGTGATTTTTGAATATCATAAGAGATTTTCAACTAATGTTTTGTAACATTGAAATCACACGTGATATTCATAATATCACACAATGATATCCAAAAATCACAAGTGATATTCATAATATCACAAAGTGATATTCGAATATCACAACCGATATTCGTAAAATCACAGTGATATTCAAAAATAAATAATCACATGTGATATTCATAATATCACAAAGTCATATTCGGATAATCACGGTGATATTCGAATATCACGTAAATCACTCATGATAGTCGAAACGTGTAAAACGAACGAAAACTTAAGAAAATGGACGAAAACATAAGAAAACGGACGAATTCGATGAAATGGGCGAAACGTATGAAAGAGTAAAACACGTCCGAAAACCACGAAATGAAAGAAAATGATGAAAGCGGCGGCGTAATGAAACGAAGAATAAGAAAGAGAACGATGAAAGCGGATGAAACGAATGAAATCGAAGAAAAAACTCGAAAAAAAAACGCGAATTAAAAAAAAAAAAAAAAAAAAAAAAAAAAACTTAATTTAAAAATAAAATAAAATTGTTAATAAGAAAGAAAAAATGTGAATAGAAAAGAAAGACAAAAAGACAAAAAATACTGACTTGTGCTTTATTTATTAGATCTTGGGTTAATCCCCACCATTAGATCAAACTAGATGGATCGAGGATTGTCGCTTTAGTAGCGTGGATTTATGGGTGGCAGAAAAAAAAAGTGACTTATCATCTTGATGGTTTGGGGTGAGCGTAAACCGCACCGCAAACAAAGAAACCCACATAAAACCGCAAAACCCACACCGCAAAACCGAACAAGAATAAAATCATGCGGTGCGGTTCCCGAAAATAAAAAACCGATTTTGCGGTGCGATTTCGATTCATCGAAAAACCGCACCGCAATAACCGCACCAAACCGCAAAGTCATATTCAAATATATTTTAATTTTTATTTTTAAATAAACCAACTAAATTTCATAATTTTTGTATGATTAAATACTTTTATTTATATTTTCATAATTAGTTATTTCAAACGTATTTTATTGATTAATTATTATATACTTTATATCAATTTATAATCAAATTTTAAAAATTTCTCATCTCATTTGACTTTTTTTATTGTAGAGATTTAAAATTTCATACTAGTAGCCAACATTTTGTATATATATGTTTATACTCATTATGTAACCTTATGATATATTTATTCTATAATAAATATATACAAAAAAATAGAATTAAAAAAAAAACTTTAAAAACAAAGAAACCCGCAAAACCAAAACAAAGAAAACCATAAAACCATGAACCCGCAAAACCGCGCGGTTGTGGATTCTCATTTTTAAAAAACCGCAATTGCGGATGTGGTTCGGTTTTTACTAAAACCTGCACCATGCTCACCCCTATTGATGGTATTTTCAGGATGAGTGGTGATATAAATGAGTACAATATATGTGTAAAGACATGACTAATTAATTCATTATTAGATAAATGTCATCGATTTTCTCGCTCATTATCTTCACTATTTATTTTGTCAAGTGTCACAATCTTATCATTAGACATATGCATGTTTATTAGACATGCAAATCATTTTCATTTCAAGATTCTTAACATTTGAATATTCTATTGCTTTTAAGTCAAACACGATGGTTATATGTTAAAAAATCAAAGATGTAAACAAAAAGTTCAAAGCTGGAGGTTGGTTTGACCTGCCAGTTAAAGTTCGGATACATAAAAATGAGCTCGAGACGTAACAAATCGGATTCCTATATAAAATCCCCAGTTAACTTCTTATCAACAATTCGAGCTTTACGATTAATAATTTAAAGTCAGTTAAGCTCTTAACTTGAGTTTGATCCTGAAACCAAATCCGGCTCCAACCAACAAAGCTCGTCGACAATCTAAACACAATTGAGCTTAGCCTAACATCACCAAGTTGAGTTCAAGTCTCGGCGAATCTACATCCATACTATAGTGGCTTTTTCCCCGCTGACAAACTTGCCCGAAATTATTAACATCAATACGAGATGGATTTTCAAATCTTATTAGTCCAAAATTAAATGCTAAGAAAAGAAACCCAAATTAAGTTGGGTTGAAAAAAAAAGAGTAAGGCCCGACCAGAACCAAGTAACAATACGATCCGCAAGTGTGTTTTACTCAAGCCTAACCAGACCACACTTCGAGTACTAAACAAATGCCTTTTGAGGCCTTGTTTTCTTTTACTCTGTCACAGTGTCACCTTCACTTATAGAAGTTACTTTACGATTTGCTTTTGAAAGATGAAAATAGGCCTTGAGAACCATGTATCCAGTTTATCACTGCTTGGTCCCGGTCAGGCTCAATTCCAGGAGGGAAAAACAGGTTAACCTGTTACCTGTGTTTATTTGCCACAATCTCACATAGCAATGATCAGAACATGCGCTTCTTTCAACTCACAGCTTGAGAAGTACCACTGTGATCCCAAATTGTGTTACTAGTCGGAACAAACTCTTCTTTCAACTTACAACTCAAGAAGTAACACTACAATCCCGAATTGTGTTACAATCAGCTTTACGGACCACGCTTCAAAGTACTAAACACATGTCGTTTAAGATCCATTTCAATTTCTGGTTGTTCATCTTCACAAATAAAAAAAACGTACATATTTGCTTTGTGAAAATGGCCAACAACAAAAAACCCGACCTTAAGAAACACATGGCCAGTTCTTTGTAGCTTGGTCCCGGTTTAGCCTAGATTCTCAAAAAAACGAAAATGAAAACCACAGTACATGTCGGAACATACTCTCCTTTCAACTCACATCTGAAGTTAAAAGCAGATAAACTGAATAATAATCCCGAAAATTATGCATGTGTAACAAACTCTCGACTGTGATTGGATCAAATAAGTTTATTACCCCAAATTGTAATAAATTTAAACCTCTTAGCCACAGCCCTAAAACTTATCTAGTAGTCAAATACGTGATGTCCTATACGGCTATACCGATGACAAAATAAAGACTATGAAATGCCACATTTTCCAATACCAGTTGGTAATTTCAGTGCCCAAGTTGAAAACCTTCTAAACTTAATAGCTAACCTTGAAATAGAACTCTCAACTAATAAAGGACAAAGAAATAACAAGCAAGCAGAATGTGAAACTATAGCAGCGAATATGCAAGTTTACTTGTAAAACGTTTTCTAGGTTCAGTTTCATTGCATTACTAGTTGATTCACTTAGCCATAGTCTGATACGGTCAGATACACACTATTACTCTACAAGATGTATTCAAATTGGAAATCTAATTGTAGTAAAATCTGAACACCAATGAACTCTGTACTCTAAGGCAAGAGTGTGACATGAGTTAAACACATCGTCAATTCGTCCTACTTATGCCTAACTAAGGAGTAGATGCTACAATTTATGACGTAACTTAGATAATGTTGCTCAAAAAACATTATGGTTGGTTAAACCACCAAAGTTCTTCACACAGGGGAACCATGAAACATTCTAAACACCTCATTTTAGATAAACTCACTCTCAAAGTACCTGTGTCGACAACTCGGCAATCAGAACTCCAGATGCAATATAATGCATTTGTTTCACACTGAGTCATCACTATTCACTATTCATGTAACCTATAACCGAAACTAAACTAGCCTACACACAAGGCTACAGAAGAAAAGGTGATACCGATACTACAATATAAGTATTTCATACACATTTAGATAAGTCGGTACATGGTTAAGTTCACTTATACAGCTTATAAAGTTACTGTGTTTTGAATTTTGATACACGTAAACAGCTTTGGCTGCTGTTTGCCTAAGCTTGAGCTTAACGACTTACACATCTTCAAAAAGCTCCAATTTTGTAGCTCAAACTAATCACAATTTTCCTCATAAATAAGATAATAAGACATTAACCTAAGCTTATTAGTTATTCCAAACACTTTATTTGAGTTTACTGTATTTCGATAGCACTTTATACTAATAATCCATATAAATAGACAGAACCAAATACATTAGCGGTAAGCAGATAAAGTCAAGCCACACATAATCTATCGCATTGTGTTATAACATAGCAACCTTTCGTAACAGTCACTCAGTCAGACACTCCCTAAGGCAATACTATTTCGTGATTTCGTCCTTAGTAAAAAATGTATAACACGAACACAGCCTAAACACAATCACGTTCTTATAAATTATATACGCTACTACATCAACATTCAGTACAAGAAAGAAAGAAACTAAATTATATACAAACAATTATTCAATAAATCGACGGGACGTGTGATCGGTTATCAACGTTTTATTATTCATAAACCTCAACGAAACCTCCTCTCATCATCACCACCACCACTCCCATCAACAACAATCCTAAAGACGCGCTTAACCGCAAAATACAAACAATTCGACAACACAAACCAACTCAACAACTCATAAACAAAATCAAACGCCGGATCAACCGGCGCGTGCTCACTCTCATCCCAACCAAATCCACCACCACCACCACCATTTCCACCTCCACCACCAAAAAATCCTCCTCCACCACCACCTCCACCGTCAACGTTGTCACCGGTGGTTTTGATTTTACGTCTCACGCGCGCGCGTGTTTTGGCGCGTGAGGTAGGTATGACGGGACGTTTGACGGGCGGTGGTGCGACGGCGTCGGTTGGGAGTGTTTGGGATGTGATGTGGAGGTTTTTGTGGTGGTGAAAGTGCGGGAGTGTGAAGGTTGTGTTGAGATTGGTATATGTTAGGGTTAGGGTTTGGGTTTGGTTTGTTGTTGTGGTTATGGTGTCGGGAATGAGTGTGGTTTCCATTGTTTTTGGGGTTTGATCAAAAAGGCGTTGAAGTACAGGAGTGTTTGGTTAATGGTGCTGCATTTTTTGACTGAAGTGTTTGTTGAGGGGGGTTTTGTACTTATGTCGACTAACAAAGACAAATTAAAGAAAGACAATTTAAAGAGAAAAAATAATGTTGTGTTCTCTAGTATGAAAAAGAAAAAAGATAATTTTATTGATTTTAAAATAAAATATTTTTGCCAAAAGCTTCTTATTTGTTTTTTACTTTCTTTTATTGATAAATTAAAAAACTGATAAAGGTGATGACCAAAAATGAAAAGAAATAAAAACAAAATTGTGTTCACAAGTATTATTTAAGAATGAGGGAAAAAAAGTATAACTAAGTTAATTTTGAAATATAATATATATATATTTTTTTAAATTGGGTTGAAAATATTTATTTTTATATTTTTACTTTTTCATAATTTAGCAATAACCTTTTTTCTTCTCGTAAATGAATTAGTAAACTTTTAGCTATTTTGATATCGGATAATTAAAAAGTTTTAGATCATCGTCCCACATATAGTAAAGTCTTTCCTTTCAAAAGGTTTATTGTTTGGGAATTAATTTGTACATACTATAACAAAAATTGGTATTTGTACAGGCTTTTTTTTCACTTTATATATTATGAACTTTTATTTCATGATTTTCACGCTTATAAGTGTGCAAACATTGTTCACACTTCACACTTTTAATTGTGAAAACAAAAGCTCACAATTAAAAATGTGAGGTAATTGATTTTCTTATTCTTTATATCTTTTAGTGTGAAGAAATAAAATGAAAACTTCATACTTTTATACATGAAAAAAGGTATAAATTTTGTCACACTTTAAAATATGATAACTTAAAAATGTTATTATTAAAAATAATAATAAAAAAAAAAAACGTACACTTACTGTGATGTTTTCTTTATATTTAAAAAAAAATTAACTTAAAAATAAATGATGAACACAACCGGTCCAACTACTCATTCATTTTTCAACTGTTTTTATTCTTTAAAACTGTCAATCAATCAATTCGTTTTAAAGTTTAAACCCTATTGAGCTGAAGATACTTATATAGCTAGGTGTGGTCATTGCTAATAGATTCAGTTTATTCGGTTGATAAATTTATATTCATCACTCTCAGGTAAGTGTGATTTTAATATATTGATTCAGTTTATTTTGTGATAAATATACCTTGTGATGTTTTTTCGTTCTTATATTGTTGCAAATAATTAGGCGAGTGTGTGTTGGTTTCGGTGATTAGTTAACTTAAGTTGCAAGCATTGTTAGTTTCATTAATATTTGTTATGCGTTACGTCTTCATATCGAGCTATTTTTATTGAAATTGTTGTTAATTTTGGTGATTAGTTGATCGAATCTCATACACAATTTGATTTGCGGTTGTTTGAAGATCTATTATGCTAATTAGGTGTTAGTTATGTAAATTAGTGGCCTTACAAGTTCGTGATGTGCAAAATTGGACTATATGTCTCTTGATGATATATTGAACCATGTGTTAATATATGTTTGACCACAAAACGATATTCGAACTTGATTAAATACGAAACCCTAAGGTATGATCTGAACTTGATTAAGTGACTTTGAAGTTTAATAGAGTGTTTGGTCGCTAATTTTGGTGATGCAGGCCACGTGTTCGATGAAATGCTTGATTGAGTTAATAATGATTTTGTCTTGTTATTGAAGTCGTGTTGTGGATATGAATTTGACTATAGTGTTCGAATGATCGCTGAAATGTTGTTGATTGTGTGTTCGACGAAACGCTTAACTAAGTCATGATTTTTTTAATTGTTGTGGTAGGCCAAGTGTTCGACGAAATGCTTGGGTGAGATATGTGTGTTTTTTGTTGTTGTTGAGAATGCTTGTATTCATGAATCACTCTTGATAAAAGATAATATGTGATTTGATAAAAGAATTATGTTATAGAATAAAAAATGCTATCGCCGCCGACATCACCTTCACCGTCGTCAGCGGCGGTTTCTGTTTTCATCTGTATTTTACGTTTTGGTACGTTTTTTTTACGTTTTCGTCCATTTTTTAACATTTTTTTTAATTTATGTTTTCGTCTGTTTTTTTACGTTTTGGTACAAACGAGCTTAGAATTTGTTGAAAACCATTTATAAGTTGTGTAAATTTGATGTAAAGACGTTGAATTCGAAGGAGATTTTTTTTATTATAAGATGTTGGATTTGTTTGTTCATGATGGGGTTTATGAGAATAGCGTGTGACTGTAGATAATTACTTATCGTGAAATGAGCAATGTTTTATGGTCGACCCAGCCAGTTTTACAAGACTCAAACACAGAAAAACATAAAAGATCTTAGATTTAAACTTCCTTTAAAAAATTTAGGATTCACAAGTTGTTGAAAACCATCATAGATCTATCAAAAGCATATATTTTCTTTAAATATCAGAAAATTTAAAAAGAAAAACAAAACAAACAAAGTTTCAGCCCTCGTTTATTTTCGTTCGAAACAACACACAAGAACAACAAAAACATTACCTACCCGAGACCCATAAAGGATCTTGAAGCCGAAAGACACGTGTTCTTCGTGGGTTACTCGAAACCAAGAGATGAGAAAGGAGGGTTCTTGAATTATATTTGGTTTGGTGAAAATATAATTTAACCTATATCATGGTTATTAGTCAGTTTTGGCGTGTTTTTCCGGTATAAGCACACATCATTTAGTTTTTTGTTTTGTTTTGTTTTGTTTTTAACCTTAGTGGGTATTGTGAGTTTTATGAAAAGTATGGTTTTTGTGCCTTTATGAAAGAAACGCAGGCATGTCATTTATGTATTCTCAATAATTATCATGGCATAATCAAGAGGCGTTATCATAACGTCACAACTTAGAAACTTATTGACCAATAAAAAAATGAGCGTTTCAAATGCGACAAAAATTAGTACCAAACATTACGCTATGAGCACTTAGATATAGCCTGTGTGCAACGTACGGGTCAGATTGACTCAATTATTTAATTTTAGTATTGTAGATATAGAAATTAAAGACTAAAAGCCAATAGAGTCATTTCATATTTTCGGAAGGGGTCAATTAAAGAGAGAAAAAATAGAAAGTTAAACGGGCTTGGTGGGCTTTAAGAATGTTTGTGGGCTTTGAAAATTAATTTAGGTTTGTATTGGGTGTTATTTAAGTTTTGGATGTAAATTTAGAAAAAGTATTTGGTCATACAAACTCTCTCTACTCTAAGAAGTATTTATCAATCAAAAAAATCTAGGGTTAGGGTTTGGGATTGATTGATTGATTCATCATCTAATCAATAACAAAGCAAATCGAGATGGAGTGTAGTACTCCTCCCATAGTGGTTCACCATTCCACCTTGATGATGATGATGTCGAGGAGATCACAAAATAGGAATCGGAAGATGATGAAGATGATGTTGAGGAGATCAGGAAATAGGAATAGGAAGATGCGTCTCAAGTTATAAACAATGTGATGGACGAAAAATGAAAATCTTGATTCCGCAAGGGTCTGTTTGTAAATTTTTGTTTAATCATCCCTCCCAAACATAAACTAGCCGTGGCCATCAAGTTTAAATATAAACCCCTCCCTCATATCATATTCCATCACCAAGAATCATAAGTATCATAATAATAATACTCTCCAATATATCATATCAATTCAATTCAAACCCTAAAGATCTAACATTCTCAACATGTCCAAACGTCCAAGATCATCATCATCTGTTGATTCCTCACACATTGGAATTGGAAGCCTGGTTGGTTTAACTTCAATAACTGGGGTACAATATGAAGGAATTCTAGCGGAGCTCTCCCCTACAATCGTATCTTTGACTAACGGTACTCAACTCTTTCCCTTATTTTGTTATGACCCTGTTTGAATCTGATATGGATAATTTATTACGTATATTAGACATAAGCCACCTACAAACAGTGTTATCTTTTTTTTAAGTTGATCATGTAATAAAAACTTACGTTATTACTCTAACCTTGTAGTCAGATCATTTGGTCCTCAAGCCATCCCCCCTCACTGTGACAACTCGTAATTTCAGGTCATTTCTCAAATTTACTATTCATCGTTTTCGAAGTCGATTTGATATTCTGAGAACGTATTTCAAAATTTTACTAATCACGAAACACTATTCATTCCCGGAGAAAAATCACTAGTCATGATTCACTATTCATCATTTATCGTAAACTAGGTTTACGAGTATCAAATGCGCGTAACCGTAAGGGTTTAGTTGCGTATTCATGAGACATCATTGAGGACATTTCATATAGACTAGATTTAGTCTACATATCATTAGTAACATAATTTCATATCAATTTATGCATGGGTTTGCATATTTCATTAAACGTATATTTATTTATTAAATAAACGCTATCGCAGGATCATTATTTTGAATATTTGATCCGACACTTTCAAAAATTATCCTGATATATTTTTATACCCATTTTAATACTATAAAAATTATATTATTAGTTTACCTGATGTTTTAAATTTATTTTATATATAAATTGTTATATATATATATTTACGACGGTTTTCGTAAATACTACTCGATAATTATTATTTCACTCAATTCTTGTAAGAAATGTATTTTTATAATTTTTACGACTTCGATATATTTTATTTTGCTCCGTTAAAATTTATTTTTAGCTAACGCTACACTAAATAATTACTTTACTTATCAAATATACACTACAATTATCATAAAATACACTTACTTAATAAAATTCACCACCCTTTTCTTTTTCTTTACCCATTGTCGACCAAAACTATGACTCAACATAGATTTCACATAAAAATCTTTACTAGCTTTACCACATATACCATTATAGGCTTACACATGTATTATTTTTAATTATATACAAACATATACACGGAGGGAGATCCTCTCAAGTTGGAAACTCAACTTGACTCAAGTTAGGGACTTATGAGCCATTGGATTTAATCCAATGGCTCAAATCAAAAGAACTTATTTTGATTTGAACCATTAGATTAAATCCAATGGCTCACAATCATCTAACTTGACTCAAGTTGTGTTATGCAACTTGAGAGGATCTTGATCATCCCATATACACATACTACACTCTTATTCAAGGTGAAAAAAATAAAATAAAACACTCTCTCATTCTCATCTCTAGAACCGGCCAAGGAAGAAAGAAAAGGAAGAAAGCCAAAAAATTTCAAGATCAAGTTATTTATACACTCTAGTATACTTTCTTTTAAGAGTTTTGCAATAAAAACCTAGAGTATTTAGGAAAACCTTGTTCCATAAACCTCATCATCATACTAGTAAGCATTTTATGATCATTTTTACTCTTTCATAATATTCATGAGTTATTTTTATCATTCTAGTAGAAATCATGTAAGTTTCATGTGTATCTCTATACCACTTTTAATGCTTTTAGTACTTATAATTAGTATATATCATCCTATAATTAATCCCTTGAAACATATCATTTTTGATGATGTTTAGGAACCCATGACACCCTAAAAAGGTGTATGGTAGGTTTATAATAGATTTGGTGTTGATTTGAAGTGGTTAGAATAAGTGTTACGCAAGAAAAATCACTTTCGACAAACTAAAAATAGGGTCTGATCATTTTTGTGAAGTCTGGAAATTTCGATAGTTTATAAATTATTTTGGGCTAGATATTCAGAAAATATACTTTAAAACGAAAACGTGGTCGCTTGAACGGGTTAAAACGGATTTATAACGAAGAAGTTATGCTATTTTCAAGTTTAACGACGAAAACTATATTTTCCCGAAAAACAGCATGCTGTCCAGAATTTTTAAGGGTCAAAAATGAGTTTTAAGCGTTATCTAAGTGAGTCGATTTGTCAAAAATGTATTAGTATACTTTAACACGAAGCTAAGGACATATAAAACGTAGAAAGCGGACTTATAACGACTAAATTACACGCGTTTAAATAAGGTTGTCGTAACTATTATTCACAAGTATAAAATACTTATATATTTTCTGTTAGCCAAACTAGTTGTCGCTAGTGACCATGTTTGGAGTCGTTTTTCAAATCGATATAATACTTTTTAGAAAACGATGTCTTCTAGTAAAAGTGAGTTCACCTAGCCTATTTTCCAAAATGTTCAACCGTTCGTCAAACAGAGTTGTAACGAATAAGATACGGTCACTCAAACTTTGCCAAAAACTACCCTTAAACAATATTTTGAGTCCAAGTACCCTACTTCACCTATATTTTTCTCCATGATCGAGACCTCTATTATAAAAATTTAAAAGCTAAGACTTTGAGATAATGCTACAAGCTTTCCAAAACCGTTGAGTTTGTTTCCTAACACTCGATATTCACTATTTTACGACTAGCTTTTCGAGGCCATTTAGTCACTTTCATGAATTGTCAAATTATATTGTTTTACGACAAAAAACTATAATTTCTTAACAAATCACTAAATGACTATCGTAGGATATCATTTCAACGTAAGTACTTGTAAAGTAATTTATAACTTGACAATACGTTATAAACTTATTTTTCGACGATAAACTTTATTTTCAAAAATGCACAAGTGGTATGGATATCATATGAGTTGCATGCATAACATTACATCATGACTTATATTAGAATCATATCATTCATAATAGGTCGCAGTTAGAGATTGCACCTCATTTCAGTGTATCCACTCTTCTCATCATAAACATTGCATCAGGTGAGTTCATAGCCCCACTTTCTATTACTTAATTGTTTTACAAACTCTTGAGGGAGATACATGCTATATTTTTAATCGAACACAAATGCTTTGAACTGTATGCTATATCCAAATGTTTTATTGTCACTAAGTAATCAATTGCCATGTTTGAAGTTCCTACATCATGCACCATTAGTCACTTGCGGTGAGCGAAATATTGTGAATAGGCTATTGGAATTAACAGTCCGTTCTTATTGACCCGCTAGGGAAATCGAACGCACTATATTTGAATCATTAAGGTAAATTGGCAAGTTTACCTATTAGGGTTGCGATGAAACGATTTTACCAATTTCTATTGGTACGAGATTTACGCTTTGGTTGTCATGAACTTAGTGAAATAAATGTCGTTTTGTTTTCAACGATGAGTGTGAAACAACGTAACTCACACTACTGAATATTGTGTTCAAACGAATTAATTAAACCTATGGATTTCACTCAACCTTTGTGTTGAATGTTTTAAGCATGTTTTATCTCGTATTAGCATATCATCATGGCTTGCATAGAGTCGCCGAGTTGACGCCTCACATATATTTTATGCACTTAACTATCGTTTGATTGTAACAAACTCATTTTGGTACTTTGGAAATCTTTTGGGACCAATACTTTGTAAACTCTAATTATTTTATTCAATCAAACGATGTATTTTTCAAACGACACTTTAGGTCGCTTCAATATAATTAGCTGTGATGTTATGACGATCATCCCCATGTATTCCATTCATTGCAAAACAGTAATTTGGGGTGTGATGATTGGTATCGAGCTTGGTTATAGATAACTAGGTTGCATCATTGACCCTAGACTATAACTACATCATCATAGCATCTCATCATTTCATCATAAGTGCATATTCACTATACATGCGGTTTATACGTACATTTTTCGAGTTATTTACTTTCATTTCAAATCGATTGTCACATAGATGCCTTCAAATACCTATTCCATTATCCTTTCTTTAGACTCCAATGTAGAGAATGCCTTGTCATTCCCTATCACAATTTTGACATCAGTTGAATCATCACCGATAACATCGAATGTCGAGACAAAACTTTCAAGGAGGGTGAAGTCGCTCTCACTCCTCTGTTTCACCACCAACATGTCGAGTTACACGTTATTCACACATTAAGTCACTAAATTGTCATACATTTGAAATACTTACGACATCTCATACCCATCTCATAGGAATTCGTCAATCATTTTGAAAAATAACCTCAAATTTATCACCTCCTATCACATCTCTTTAGAGCGTTTATTCTTAACATAGGACTTTGCTACGTCTCACCTTTCCTCTTATTTTGAAGAGTTATGGCGCCGAACAAAGCTGCACCCGAAATGACACAAGCTGCTATCCAAAAGTATGTGAGGGATAGTATAGCCGAGGCAATAAGGAATGAGCGAGCAACGATGGTTCTTCTTCTTTGAGGTCATTGCTTCTTCTTCTTGAAGTTGCTAGACTTCGGTCTTCTTCAAGATGCTAGACTTGCGGTCTTCTTCAAGCCGCCAGACTTCTCTTCTGCGCAGGAGTTGCAGGAGGGTCTGGAGTTCGAAATTGTACATATAAGAAATTTAAGAGCGGTGATCCCACAAAGTTTAAAGGCACGGAAGGAGCTACTGCTATGGTCCGTTGGTTTGAGAAGATGGAGTCTGTATTTCTTCTATGCAATTGCCCAGATGACTGCAAGGTGAAGTTTGCTACTAGTACACTCTTAGATGGGGCAATGTCATGGTGGAATTCTTAGATGGGGCAATGTCATGGTGAAGTTTGCACAGCCTATTGGTATGGAAAATGCTTACAAGCTCACATGGGATCAATTCAAGAGGTTGTTGACTAAGAAGTATTGTCCACGCACTGAGATGAAGAAATTGGAAACGGAATTTTATGAGTTAGTGACTGTTGGTTATGATATCGAGACCTACATCAGAAGGTTTCAAGAGTTGGCTACTTTATGTCCATATATGGTTTCGGACAATGAGAAACTACTGGAAGGTTTCATTGGAGGACTTCCACAGATTATTCAAGGTGATGTAATTTCTTACGATCCACAAACAATTGAAGAATCTATCAGGGTATCACAAAAACTCATGGCCCAAGTTGTGAAGGGGGAAAACAATATCAACAATAACCACAACAACAACCAAACTAGCAACAACAAAAGGAAAATGGGAAAATGACTAGGGAGGTTATAATAACGACAACCAAAGATTAATCAAGCATTAACAACACAATGAATGACCTATCGCAATACTAGGTCAATCACAATTAAGATAAGAGACAACCAATCAATATTCAATAACCAAGTTTCATATTACCTAAGCAAACACACAAGTAAATTAGCCGGACATGGGGAACATGCAAGCATACACACAATCAATTGAAGACATAATTAAATTAATGAAGTAAAACACTTATCTTGATATAAGATAGGGTATGGAACCCTTAAATATTGTACAAGATGACCTTGGTTCGGTTTAGGTTTTACTCCACAAACTACACACCGAAAACTAAAAATTCGGATTCTATATATAAGGTTACAAGCTGCGACGGCGTCACCCTTTAACTGTGGACGTCGGGTCGCCGTCATTAGGGTTTTGTCTTGGCCACGTTATCATTGTGACGGCGTCACCTTATGTCTGTGACGCCGCCGCCTTGAGTCTCGCCGTGTGGATCAAATCTAGGCCGTCGAGTTGCGACGCCTACTCTTTTAAAACCCGATGCGTCCACTTGTAAATAAGCAATTTGGCTCTTGAGTCATCACAAAACTTGTTCCGACGGCGTCACAAGTATAACCCGATTTGTCCCTTCGGCCAAAGACTTGAGTGTCTCGATTCTTGACTTTGGCCATTTTCTTCAGATATTTGCGCCTTTTCGTCCGAATAAGTGTCATTCCAAAGAATTTGCCTTCAAGAGACCTAAAAGTGAAAAGGAACGATATTAAGTAATAACGGATACAAAAGTGATCAAATAAGGGCTTAAACGACCCCTCAAAAAGGTACATTTTAAAACCTTATCAAATATCCCTACAATTGGTATTTGCTTGTCCTCAAGCAAATGTGCTTTTAGCCAATTGATTTATAATTTAGGGGTCATGAAGCATTAGTTTAGAACGATCCACAACACATATAAGCCCCGCAAAAGTCATAACAAGCACGGAAATTACATACTAGCACCTCACATGGGGTGTTTAGATACTCATATCTCTCGGGTGTATATGAAATATAACAAGTTGGAAATGGAAGATAAACACTCATTAACCGGTCCTAGTACATAGATTACCATAGGCTTGAGACTAGATCAAACCTCCATCGCTTTGGCGTAAGCACCTAGAAAAGACTATCCAAGAGGTCTTTTAAAGAGTTGTAATGTTAGGCTTACAGTAAGGAAACAAAGGGTTTAGTGGGATAGGCTATTTAGTGGTGGCAAGTCAAAAATCTTTATGTTACAAGCATGCGAAGAATGGCGTTGCTAACCCAAGACTCGACACTCTAAACTATAGATAACTGAAACAAACAAACATAAATTTAAAGATAGATGTAGGATGGTAGCCCGTATGGTTTTTTTTTCTTTTTTTATTTCAACACTCTATTTTTTTTTCTCTTTTTTTCTATTTTTTTTGATTTTTTTTTTCATACACTTTTACTCTACCATCCTCTACGATAACATCAAAATGATAGGGATTTATAGGCACATCCCTACACTTGAGTTTTTATTACTCTAACACTAATTTGACCCGAATTGAAAAGATCAAAACACTTGGAGTACATTATTACGCAAATAAAGGGAATTTGAATTTAACGTTCCCTTCCTGTCATTTCATAAAATTTAACTTTTCCCATGAGTCCCAATCGTCCAAAAACTGTGTACAAAGGATATGACTCGACTTAGCAACTTATTCAAGCAACAAGATAATTGAACTAAGGGTTTAGTGTGATAACAATAATGCACTAAAAGTGAGTGCATACAAGGTAGGCTAAGGCGATTTGGGTGTACATTTGGGGGTGGATTGTAAACAATGCTCTTCATTGATATTCCGGAAAATAGAAATATCACGAGAACCGAGAAAATGATAGGCTCTGAGGGGTTAACTAGGGGCATCGTGTACTAAACATGAGTACAACGCAAGGGTGTGGGGGAATTACTCAACCGATGTGGAAGAAGTAATTATATTACAGGTATCAAACAAGGGTTATCCTAATGCCTCTTATCATTTAGTTATTCCTAACTACACAAGTGTAGTCTTACTAGCGATCTCGGAATGCATCACAAAACAAGTTCTAGAATCTATTATACTACCGGTTCACACTCTAAGCATTAAAGATGAATGCTTTAATTCCTGCTAATCTAAGGGCGATCCTCACATTTTGGGTGAAATTTAAGTGGTAAAGGGTTTTTGTGCTAGTCATATAATTTCCTATCCATGAGACGCTTTATTAATACTAATGGCCCACTCCTATATGTCATGAAAAAATTTAAATTTGGTGCCAAAATTACCCTAACCGATATTTCTCATGGTTTATTACACAAATGAAATTGGACAAAACAAATAGTCAAGGATAAGCATAGTTTCAAAGTTCCCCGTTTTATTTTCCCTCCCTACACTTAAACTGAACATTGTCCCCAATGTTCCCCGAAAGTATCAAAGTTATGATAATGGAAGGTAATTAAAGACGAAAGAAAGTAGTACTCCCCTGATTAGCTCGGTAGGATCCGTATAAAGTGGTGGTTACATCTTGCTTCAATAAGAACATTTGCGTTAAAAGCTCCTTCCAATCTTATGTATCTTCTTCTTGGTAAATTAAACCTGCACACTTGAAGAAAACAAACGAAACCTTCGCGTAAAATCGGCGGTAACAATATATATATAAGACTCTACTAAACTAGGATATAATGCTTGTGGAATGGATGTTTCTGATTTTACGGAAAATTAAGACCGGAAAATTCCAAAATTTATAAGTAGCTCGAAACGAGAAAAAGTCATAAGTCGTTTACGCTCCTCCGACATTGTCGAGTTGCGATCTGACGCCGTCGGTTATCCCGACAGAACCGGTCTCGATTTTCTAGAAAAATTCTAAAAATTTACATCTTTAGAATCGGAAAATTTCATGCAAAACATCCATTATGACTCGATACAAGCATTTGACTCGAACAAACACACATGTATATCTTTTAATTAATTGTAATTCTCATGTTCACGTTTCTTGTGAAAACGTGTGTAATCCTCCCTACACTTATCCCTTATGTAAAATACCTTTATATGTAATTAAGACTAGGTTAAAGACAAAATAAAGCATTTTTACAAATTTAAACATGAGAATAAACAATCAATAAAAGATACACGACACACAAACAAGCAAACAATTAAGCATGGGTTGCCTCCCACGAAGCGCTTTTCTTTATTTATGAGTCTTGTAGCTAGACTCGAAGTCGTGCCCCTACGTGGTCTCGTTTTGCATTCTCAATGAGAATTCTATCATGTTGACAAAATTTTCATTGACTCTATACCTAGGCCCTAGGGTCAAGCAATCCTTATAATAAAGCCTCCTTCTTTCCCACATGAATTTAAAACCTTTTTCAACATCGTCCTTGCTTTTGTCCTCAAAAGCTCTAATGTTGTCTCGTTCAAAAAGGGATAGATGGCCATATTCATTCGTCTTCCAAGGCATCCTATAAGTAATCTCATCATTTCCTTCCTTAAACCTAACCGTTCCATCATACTTGTTATGGCTCATTTTAGATGTTTTAACAAATGGTTTTCCTAGCACTACTTGGGATAATCTATAGTCAATGACACATCCAATGTCTTCTAGGACTACAAAATCAACTAGGTAGGTGAAATTTCGTATAAAGACGTGTACATCCTTGACTCTTCCCACAAAGTTGCAAACACCACCAGGATACTTAGGGTCTCTCCTAATCTTAAGTCGCTCATTTATAATGTCATTGTAAACAGCTGATGACATTACATTAATGGGAGATTCCGTATCTATGTAAGCGTGCTCGACGTTCCTATATCCGATCATACAAGGAATTTAAAGGTTCCAAGGATTTCCTCTCCTAATCTTTGGGCATATCCTAATGATGGGTGATCGGGGATTATCGATTATGTATTGATGGTAAGCAACCTCTTCCTTAGTGGCGTAAAGATTGAAATAAGCACTATCCTCCTCATTCACGTTTCTATTCACTAAGCCATTTTCCGAATTGCTGTCAATCATGAAGCCAATTACAGAGGCGCTGACCACTTTCTCAACAGCATCCCTAATTGTACTATCAAATATCTTGTGCAAATCTTGAAGGTCGGTGTTTCTACTCACATAACGGTTTCGCCGGTTGTGTTGGTCATTGGGTTGGTTTTTGATTGAAAGTGATTTATTCGGTGGTGGGTTGTTGGTTGATGAGCAATCACCTTCCATGATGAAAAATGATGGTTTACGAACAAAGGTCACAAAAAAGGGATAGACTACGAGGAAGCTAAAAATGGGAAAAAAGCTTACTTGATAGGAATCAAGCAAGGAAACCTAAGCGAGGTGGACTCTAACTAGCTATTCTATTCCCGGCGTGGCGCCTAAAACTTGATACGCTTACACAGCGTTCGGGGTCAAAGGAACTTCCTTTTCGTCGAGCAAGTTTTTCAACACCCAGGCGATGAACCTAATCGTTGTAGTGTAGTATTAGGGTAAGCCACGGAATTGATATCATTCTCTGGGGAATAGGAATGCTAATGAGAAGTTACTACGCTAAGGTTGGGGTTGAGGAAGATTATTTTTTTATCTTTTTATGTTTTTTAGGAAATGGAAAGGTACGAATCTCGGGGTTTGGATTTGGGGGTTGGTATTTCTACCGATTACTTCTACTATCTAATTATCTAATTAACTAAGCTAGGGGTAGTCTATGTCTATTGTTGTGTGCTCGTATGATGATTAAAAATGTATTTGCTTAGGCTTTATTACTCTCTAGTTATCTCCTATTGATGGTTGAATTGTCACATCCTTATTCTTAATCGCGTTGTGTCTCTAAGGTCGTAGGGTATGCGTTTATCCCTAACTCTTTGAAGCTACCAAAGGTTAATGACTACAAAATCTCTAGGATTTATAAACTTTAGCTCTAAGGTATTCTTTGGATGTATAGCCTACATTTTCTCTAGGTGATTATAAACTAAGGTTCAACAAAGATTAATCAAGCATTAACAACACAACGAATGACCTATCGCAATACTAGGTCAATCACAATTAAGATAAGAGACAACCAATCAATATTCAATAACCAAGTTTCATATTACTTAAGCAAACACACAAGTAAATTAGCCGGACATGGGGAACATGCAAGCATACACACAATCAATTGAAGACATAATTAAATTAATGAAGTAAAACACTTATCTTTATGTAAGATAGGGTATGGAACCCTAAAATCTTGTACAAAACGACCTTGGTTCGGTTTAGGTTTTACTCCACAAAACTACACACCGAAAACTAAAAATTCGGATTCTATATATAAGGTTACAGTGCGGCGGCATCACCCTTTAATCTGTGGCGCCGCGGTCGCCGCCCTTAGGGTTTCGTCTTGGCCACGTTATCATTGTGACGGCGCACCTTATGTCCGTGTGCCGTCGCCTTGAGTCTCGGCGCCGTCGGATCAAATCAAGGCCGTCGAGCCGCGACGCCTACTCTTTTAAAACCCGATGCCGTCACTTGTAAATAAGCAATTTGGCTCTTGAGTCGTCACAAAACTTGTTCGATGGTGTCACAAGTATAACTGACGCCGTCCCTTCGGTTCAAAGCACTTGAGTGTCTCGATTCTTGACTTTGGTCATTTTCTTCATATATTTGCGTCTTTTCGTCCGAATAAGTGTCATTCCAGCAATTTGCCTTCAAGAGACCTAAAAAGTGAAAAGGAACGATATTAAGTAATAAAGGATACAAAAGTAATCAAATAAGGGCTTAAACGACCCCTCAAAAAGGTACATTTTAAAACCTTATCATCTTTTCCACAATATCTCCATCCCATAGCCGTTTCTCAACAGTGGCAACCACAGGGGCTAGGAATCAACCCTTCGTATCAACAACCCAAGCAGTAACTGATGATAGCTGATGGTATCCAAGGAGGTAAAATACAATTTTTTCGGCCAAATCTTTTTTTGTCTATATATGTATCTCCTTCTTTAATAATCTTTGTTTATTGTAGGGTCGGCTGGCTACGATATAAACCACCCCACGATGAGTGGTCCCGTCCAATCTGGTGGGAGTCGGTCACAATCCCAAAAGGCAGCTGTCGCCGACATCACTGTCACCGTCGTCAGCGGCGGTTTCTGTTTTCATATGTATTTTACGTTTTGGTACGTTTCTTTACGTTTTCGTCCATTTTTTAACTTTTTTTTTAATTTATGGTTTCGTCTGTTTTTTTACGTTTTGTTACAAACGAGCTTAGAATTTGTTGAAAACCATTTATAAGTTGTGTAAATTTGATGTAAAGACATTGAATTCTTAGGAGATTCTTTTTATTATAAGATGTTGGATTTGTTTGTTCATGATGAGGTTTATGAGAATAGCGTGTGACTGTAGATAATTACTTATCGTGAAATGAGCAATGTTTTATTGTCGACCCAGCCAGTTTTACAAGACTCGAACACAGAAAAACATAAAAGATCCTAGATTTAAACTTCCTTTAAAAATTTAAGGATTCACAAGTTGTTGAAAACCATCATAGATCTATCAAAAGCATATATTTTCTTTAAATATCAGAAAATTTAAAAAGAAAAAACAAAACAAACAAAGTTTCAGCCCTCGCTTATTTTCGTTCGAAACAACACACAAGAACAACAAAAGCATTACCTACCCGAGACCCATAAAGGATCTTGAAGCCGAAAGACACGTGTTCTTCGTGGGTTACTCGAAACCAAGAGATGAGAAAGGAGGGTTCTTGATTTAAATTTGGTTTGGTGCAAATATAATTTAACGTATATCATGGTTATAAGTCCGTTTTGGCGTGTTTTTTTGGTATAAGCACACATCATTAGTTTTTTGTTTTGTTTTGTTTCGTTTTTTTTAACCTTAGTGGGTATTGTGAGTTTTATGAAAAGTATGGTTTTTGTGCTATTGTGAAAGAAACGCAGGCATGTCATTTATGTATTCTCAATAATTATCATGGCATAAACAAGAGGCATTATCATAACGTCACAACTTAGAAATTTATTGACCAACAAAAAAGTGAGCGTTTCAAATGCGACAAAAATTAGTACCAAAATTACGCTATGAGCACTTAGATATAGCCAATAGAGTCATTTCATATTTTCGGAAGGTGTCAATTAAAGAAAAAAAATAGAAAGTTAAACGGGCTTGGTGGGCTTTAAGAATGTTTGTGGGCTTTGGAAATTAATTTAGGTTTGTAGTGGGTGTTATTTAGGTTTTGGATGTAAATTTAGAAAAAGTATTTGATCAGACAGACTCTCTCGACTCTAAGAAGTATTTATCAATCAAAAAAATCTAGGGTTAGGGTTTGGGATTGATTGATTGATTGATTCATCATCTAATCAATAACAAAGCAAATCGAGATGGAGTGTAGTATTCCTCCTATAGTGGTTCACCATTCCACCTTGATGATGATGATGTTGAGGAGATCACGAAATAGGAATCGGAAGATGATGAAGATGATGTTGAGGAGATCAGGAAATAGGAATAGGAAGATGTGTCTCAAGTTATAAACAATGTGATGGACGGAAAATGCAAATCTTGATTCCGCAAGGGTCTGTTTGTAAATTTTTGTTTAATCATCCCTCCCAAACATAAACTAGCCGTGGCCATTAAGTTTAAATATAAACCCCTCCCTCCTCATATCATATTCCATCACCAAGAATCATAAGTATCATAATAATAATACTCTCCAATATATCATATCAATTCAATTCAAACCCTAAAAATCTAACATTCTCAACATGTCCAAACGTCCAAGATCATCATCATCTGTTGATTCCTCACACATTGGAATTGGAAGCCTGGTTGGTTTAACTTCAATAACTGGGGTACAATATGAAGGAATTCTAGCGGAGCTCTCCCCTACAATCGTATCTTTGACTAACGGTACTCAACACTTTCCCTTATTTTGTTATGACCCTGCTTGAATCTGATATGGATAATTTATTACCTATATTAGACACAAGTCACCTACAAACAGTGTTATCTTTTTTTTTTTATGTTGATCATGTAATAAAAACTTACGTTATTACTCTAACCTTGTAGTCAGATCATTTGGTCCTCAAGCCATCCCCCCTCACCGATACCTCTCTTTCCATCCTAGTTTCATCCAGGTACCCTCCACTCGCCTGTTTGTTTTTAGGAGGCCTCTATATATATTATTATTGTATAATTTTAAAAATCATTTTTCACCTTATGCTAATTCATATCGGATTGTGAATATTGCATTAGAATAAGATAAGATGATATTTGAAGGGTGCTATTATAGTAACGATGATTATATAAGGAAATGGAAATCCGTTTCTCTTGAAAGTTGGAACATATAATTAACCAATTATTGTGCTCTTTTCCGCAGTATCTCCATCCCATAGCCGCTTCTCAACAGTGGAAACCACAGGGGCTAGGAATCAACCCTTCGTATCAACAACCCAAGGAGTATCTATGATAGTTGATGGTATCCAAGGAGGTAAAATACAATTTTCTCGGCCAAATCTTTTTTTGTCTATATACGTATCTCCTTCTTTAATAATCTATGGGTTTTGCAGGGTCGGCTGGCTACGATATAAACCACCCCATGATGAGTGGTCCAGTCCAATCTGGTGGGACTCGGTCACAATCCCAAAAGGCACTGCCGCCGACATCACCGTCACCGTCGTCAGGGGCGGTTTCTGTTTTCATATGTATTTTACGTTTTGGTACATTTCTTTACGTTTTCGTCCATTTTTTAACATTTTTTTTAATTTATGTTTTCGTCTGGATTTTTACGTTTTGGTACAAACGAGCTTAGAATTTGTTGAAAACCATTTATAAGTTGTGTAAATTTGATGTAAAGACGTTGAATTCGAAGGAGATCTTTTTTATTATAAGATGTTGGATTTGTTTGTTCATGATGGGGTTTATGAGAATAGCATGTGACTGTAGATAAGTACTTATCGTGAAATGAGCAATGTTTTATGGTCGACCCAGCCGGTTTTACCAGACTCGAACATAGAAAAACATGAAAGATCCTAGATTTAAACTTCCTTTAAAAATTTTAGGATTCACAAGTTGTTGAAAACCATCATAGATCTATTAAAAGCATGTATTTTCTTTAAATGTCAGAAAATGTAAAAAGAAAAAACAAAACAAACAAAGTCTCAGCCCTCGTTTATTTTCGTTCGAAACAACACATAAGAACAACAAAAACATTACCTACCCGAGACCCATAAAGGATCTTTAAGCCGAAAGACACGTGTTCTTCGTGGGTTACTCGAAACCAAGAGATGAGAAAGGAGGGTTCTTGATTTATATTTGGTTTGGTGCAAATATAATTTAACGTATATTATGGTTATTTGTTTGTTTTGGCGTGTTTTTCCGTTATAAGCACACATCATTTAGTTTTTTGTTTTTGTTTTTTTTTAAACCTTAGTGGGTATTGTGAGTGTTATGAAAAGTAAGGTTTTTGTGCCTTTGTGAAAGAAACGCAGGCATGTCATTTATGTATTCTCAATAATTATCATGGCATAAACAAGAGGCGTTATCATAACGTCACAACTTAGAAACTTATTGACCAACAAAAAAGTGAGCGTTTCAAATGCGACAAAAATTAGTACCAAACATTACGCTATGAGCACTTAGATATAGCCTGTGTGCAACGTACGGGTCTGATTGACTCAGTTATTTAATTTTAGTATTGTAGATATAGATATTAAAGACTAAAAGCCAATAGAGTCATTTCATATTTTCGGAAGGGGTTAATTAAAGGAAAAAAATAGAAAGTTAAACGAGCTTGGTGGGCTTTAAGAATGTTTGTGGGCTTTGGAAATTAATTTAGGTTTGTATTGGGTGTTATTTAGGTTTTGGATGTAAATTTAGAAAAAGTATTTGGTCAAACAGACTCTCTCTACTCTAAGAAGTATTTATCAATCAAAAAAATCTAGGGTTAGGGTTTGGGATTGATTGATTGATTGATTCATCATCTAATCAATAACAAAGCAAATCGAGATGGAGTGTAGTACTCCTCCCATAGTGGTTCACCATTCCACCTCGATGATGATGATGTTGAGGAGATCACGAAATAGGAATAGGAAGATGATGAAGATGATGTTGAGGAGATCAGGAAATAGGAATAGGAAGATGCGTCTCAAGTTATAAAAAATGTGATGGACGAAAAACGCAAATCTTGATTCCGCAAGGGTCTGTTTGTAAATTTTTGTTTAATCATCCCTCCCAAACATAAACTAGCTGTCGCCATCAAGTTTAAATATAAACCCCTCCCTCATCATATCATATTCCATCACCAAGAATCATAAGTATCATAATAATAATACTCTCCAATATATCATATCAATTCAATTCAAACCCTAAAAGTCTAACATTCTCAACATGTCCAAATGTCCAAGATCATCATCATCTGTTGATTCCTCACACATTGGAATTGGAAGCCTGGTTGGTTTAACTTCATTAACTGGGTACAATATGAAGGAATTCTAGCGGAGCTCTACCCTACAATCGTATCTTTGACTAACGACACTCAACTCTTTCCATTATTTTGTTATGACCCTGTTTGAATCTAATATGAATAATTTATTACGTATATTAGACACATGTCACCTACAAACAGTGTTATCTTTTTTTTATGTTGATCATGTAATAAAAACTTACGTTATGACTCTAACCTTGTAGTCAGATCATTTGGTCCTCTAGCCATCCCCACTCACTT
The DNA here is from genome assembly GCA_022545495.1 of Chrysanthemum lavandulifolium. Classification (NCBI taxonomy): domain Eukaryota; kingdom Viridiplantae; phylum Streptophyta; class Magnoliopsida; order Asterales; family Asteraceae; genus Chrysanthemum; species Chrysanthemum lavandulifolium. The sequence continues at coordinate 242,405,971 of CM040240.1, forward strand.
ATACCTCTCTTTCCCTCCAAGTTTCATCTAGGTACCCTCCACTCGTCTGTTTGTTTTTAGGAGGCCTCTATATATATTATTGTTGTATAATTTTAAAAATCATTTTTCACCTTATGCTAATTCATGTCAGAATGTGAATATTGCATTAGAATAAGATAAGATGATATTTGAAGGGTGCTATTATAGTAACGATGATTAGATAAGGAAATGGGAATCCGTTTCTCTTGAAAGCTGGAACATATAATTAACTAATTACTATGCTCTTTTCCACAGTATCTCCATCCCATAGCCGCTTCTCAACAGTGGCAACCACAGGGGCTAGGAATCAACCCTTCGTATCAACAACCCAAGCAGTATCTGATGATAGCTGATGGTATCCAAGGAGGTAAAATACAATTTTTTCGGCCAAATCTTTTTTGTCTATATATATATATATATATATATATATATATATATATATATATATATATATATATATATATATATATATATATATATATATATATCTAATAATCTATGGGTTTTGCAGGGTCGGCTGGCTACGATATAAGCCACCCCATCATGAGTGGTCCAGTCCAATCTGGTGGGACTCGATCACAATCCCAAAAGGCCACTGGTTAAGCTGGATATCCTACCAAATGCACGTTTAAGCCAACAGCGACTGCTGGCATTGCACCATTGGTGCCAATTGAATCACCCACACCATCGTTTGTAACTCCAGGGCGGATGCTGATGCTACCCTCATAGTTTCTGCTCATTCCTCCTCACAACCGTTGTTACTTGGAAGCTTAGTTACTTTGACTTCTACAAGTAACATCAGATACGAAGGCCGTCTAATGAGCTCCGATGAATCCTTTATGTTTGGGAGGGATTATTAAACAAAAATTTACAACCAGACCCTTGCGGAATCAAGATTTGCATTTTTCGTCCATCACATTATTTATAACTTGAGACGCATCTTCCTATTCCTATTTCCTGGTCTCCTCAACATCATCTTCATCATCTTCATATTCCTATTTCATGATCTCCTCAACATCATCATCATCGAGGTGGAATGGTAAACCACTATGGGAGGAGTACTACACTCCATCTCGATTTGCTTTGTTATTGATTAGATGATGAATCAATCAATCAATCAATCCCAAACCCTAACCCTAGATTTTTTTTGATTGATAAATGCTTCTTAGAGTAGAGAGAGTCTGTCTGACCAAATACTTTTTCTAAATTTACATCCAAAAACTAAATAACACCCAATACAAACCTAAATTAATTTCCAAAGCCCACAAACATTCTTAAAGCCCACCAAACCCGTTTAACTTTATTTTCTTTTTTCTTTAATTAACCCCTTCCGAAAATTTGAAATGACTCTATTGGCTTTTAGTCTTTAATATCTATATCTACAATACAAAAATAAAATAATCGAGTCAATATGACCCGTACGTTGCACACCGGCTATATCTAAGTGCTCATAGAGTAATGTTTGGTACTAATTTTTGTCGCATTTGAAACGCTCACTTTTTTGTTGGTCAATAAGTTTATAAGTTGTGACGTTATGATAATGCCTCTTGTTTATGCCATGATAATTATTGAGAATATATAAATGACATGCCTGTGTTTCTTTCACAAAGGCACAAAAACCATACTTTTCATAAAACTCACAATACCCACTTATGTTAAAAAAATAATAATAATAAATAAATAAATAAAATAAAAATGATGTGTGCTTATACCGGAAAAACACGTCAAAACGGACTAATAACCATAATATACGTTAAATTATATTTGCACCAAACCAAATATACATCAAGAACCCTCCTTTCTCATCTCTTGGTTTCGAGTAACCCACGAAGAACACGTGTCTTTCGGCTTCAAGATCCTTTATGGGTCTCGGGTAGGTAATGTTTTTGTTGTTCTTGTGTGTTGTTTCAAACGAAAATAAACGAGGACTGAAACTTTGTTTTTTTTGTTCTTTGTTTTTAAATTTTCTGATATTTAAAGAAAATATATGCTTTTGATAGATCTATGATGGTTTTCAACAACTTGTGAATCCTAAATTTTTTAAAGGAAGTTTAAATCTATGATCTTTTTATGTTTTTTTGTGTTCGAGTCTTGTAAAACCGGCTGGGTCGACCATAAAACATTGCTCATTTCACGATAAGTAATTATCTATAATTTTTACGACAGTCACCCGCTATTCTCATAAACCCCATCATGAACAAACAAATCCAACATCTTATAATAAAAAAAAAATCTCCTTCGAATTCAACGTCTTCACATCAAATTTATACAACTTACAAATGGTTTTCAACAAATTCTAAGCTCGTTTGTACTCAAACGTAAAAAAACAGACGAAAACATAAATTAAAATAAATAAATAAAACGGACGAAAACGGACAAAAACGTAAAATACAAATGAAGACGTAAAATATAGACAGAAACATAAAAAATGAATGAAAACTAAAAAAACAGATGAAAACGTAAAACACGGACGAAAACGTAAAGAAACGGACGAAAGCATAAAAGAACGGATGAAAACGTAGAAAAACATATGAAAACGTAAAAAAATCGACAAAAACGTAAAAAAAACTAACGAAAACGTAAAAGACATTCGAAAACGTAAAAACACTAACTCACAATACCGCTAAAAAAAAAAAAAAAAAAAAAAAATCGCATAAACACTCTTTTATAATTAACTTGTAAATTAGTGTACTTAAACCCTGACATGAAATCTTAATAATAATTGAGTAAAAGTTAAATTAAGCTTAACCCCAAAACTTAATAACAGTTGAGTTCCGTAGACTTTAAATCTATATGTTACTTTTTCGTGCTTATTTTTAAGCCTTAACTTGATAATGCCGGACTCGGTAAACATGAATTTTCAATAAACGTGTGACGTGTTTACACCTGAGCATTCAGTTTTTTGTTGGGTTTTTGGTTCATTTTTTTTCCTTAAATGTTAGTTATAAGCTGAAAGTACTGGAACTAAGTTGGTTTTTAATCACAACAAAATCAGTTTGATTTCTGGTCATGACATAAACTTTTTTGGTTATAATATTAGTTTGTGTGTGGATTTTGTTTAGTCCCATATGGTCATATGTATCCAATTTACACCAAGAAGATGGGTAAAATTATGAGCGTATGTTGATTTTACAACAATAACATTAACAATAAAACATATAAATTAATAATAAAACAATACTGTAATATGTTGATGTACTGTTTTTTTTTTCTAATTTGCAAATTGTTCGAGTGTTTCATTTAAGAAATTAAGTAGATAGTGAACAAAAAATAGTAAAGCAAAACCTAAACTCGAATATTACTACAATTTACATCATTAACTAGATAACACGGAGTAAGTTACGATATGTATGTTAAAACACATCTTTAAAAACTTTTCGAATTTTTTTTTGTTTTCAGCCATTTATAAAAGTTTCAAAGATAGTGAAACTATGCTTTAAATTTAGCAGTATCAATGAACGTGACGTAGCCACACGCAACGAGAGAGACATTAAACTTTGTCATTATATTCAATGACATTAGACCAATGCTAATGGCTCGTTTGGTTGTCACCCCAACCGAGTACACAACCGAGTTAGTGCCACTAGCCCAACCAAAGATTGCCCAGTCACCACCCAACCTTTCATATGTTTGTTGGGATTTTAGAACGAGTTAACCATTAACCTTTACGAGTACGCAGCGGATACTGGATCTAGTTATCGCAATTATGTTAAGCACGTAATTAATAAACAATTAATCAATACAATAGTTAATTAATAAAAGGATAAAAGAAAGTCTAACCTTGCTTGGCAATTGGACTTTAAAATTGAACAAGAAACCAAAACAAAACCCGAGTATCAAAATTAGATACCTCGATGAGTATCACACACAAACCCGATAATGCATACGTTCGATTAGTAGCTAGTCGATGTAAATAATAAAACCAAACAACTATTGTCACTTGAATGAGTCACAAGCAGAATACCACCAAGAAACAAGTTCACTTCTGCCCAATAACTTTTGTCTGAGAACAGCAGCAAACCAAAGAAGCTTGAATGCTTCTTGCCCGATATCGGATGAGTAATATCCGATGTCCACCTTTTGTTTGCTGCCCTAGAACTAGCACGACCAGAAACAAAGAAAACAACTCTCCTTCTTGCTGTTGTTGTGTCGACAAGGAGACCAGCAAGAAACTACCAAAACACCTAATGCTTCTTGAATCGTCACAAGCTTAGGAATCAATAACCAAGTTAAGAAAAACTAATCGACTAAAGTGATAGTCGACTTAGTTATTATAGCAGGGAATAATATGATCGGTTTAGGGATTAGGGAGTATTGTTTTTATGCGTGAGTTTTGAGTAGGATGTGTTTGTTTATATAGTCAAGCAATCCAACTCCTAGTAGGAGTCATTATCTTGGTCGACAAGTAAATAAACCCAACACCCTTCCTGCATACCCAAACGGATGGAACTCAAAGCCCAAGGCAATCCATCTTCGACCCACTTTAGAACTAAAAACAGTCCATGGGTCAATTAAATGTAATCGGGTAAAAACATGCATATCGGGTACAATTTTATTCAAGTAGAAAATACGTTATGTTAATACAAATAAGCCGTAAAAACGTTTATTTATATTTTACGATCTTCTAATGTTTTGTCGATAACAAAAGTAAGATCATTTTAACGAAACAAATAAAATACGTAACTGGTTTGAACTAATAGTTTTCTAACACACTTACGCTTTCACATAAAACACTAAAACTAGTATAAGTGATTTTATGCTTTAGATATACATATGTATAACAACTAGTGTTTACATATTGGGATAACATATACTTAACTAAGTATACACTAAAATGGGTAAAACAAGTATATACTAAAATGGGTAAAACAAGTATATACTAAATAGGTAAAACTAGCAAATGGTTTTGACCCATAACCCATGGTTTACTTAACCAAGTTCATTGTATCCTTAAGATACATTGTATCTAGAAAGAAAACCATGGATCAACCCATAACCCATGACCCATGACCCATAACCAAAAATACCCATGGGCAAAGAGGCGTTCCACGGATCCACGGCTTTGTGCTAGCCGGATCCCAGTGGAAGGGATCCGTGGGATCCGGGAAGCAGGGGATTTTCCTCCAGTAAATAGTGAGCCATTTCTTCATTATTTCTCACCACTTTCCAATACACTTTCTCCCCCTGAGTTAAATCTCACTAACCTTATATCCAAGAGATCTATGTTTGTAGTTTTGTTTTTGTGTGATCTTCTAGGTTCCTCTTAAAGGCAAGATCACCACCTTTGAACTCAAGCAAGCTCAAGTCCATGAGTTGCCATGCTTCCTCATCATCAAGGCTATTGAAGTCCTCTTGTTGATGATCTCTCTCTTTCTTCAAATAAGTGTAGTGTTGAAGACATTAGTGAAAGATGTCTCAAGTGTCAAGACGAAGATATTAGTGAAGGGTATCTATCGTCTATAGGATAAGCACTTGTTAAAGGTGCTTAGAAGTCAAGACTTGTAGCATTAGTGAAAGGTGCTTCGAAGTAAAGACACAAGACATTAGTGAAAGGTGTCTTGTAGATCTAGTCAAAGGCATTAGTGAAAGGTGCCTTAGATGTACATTCGATATGGTGTGTTTCGATGTACTAGATAGACTAGCATTAGATCCAAAGATATTGATGTCCTTGATGATGTTGTAAAGGAGTATATCTCCTTTGGGATTAGTCGTTGGTGTAGTGTGGTAGTAGTTCCTCCATTGCAATGGAACTAGGTGCTTAGCCTAGTACCTAATAAAGGGTAGGCGACGTTGTGAAGGTGTAGTTCACCTAAGGTGTGAAAGAACTCGGTGGTTAGCCTAGCACCGTATAAAGGGTAGGCGACGTTGTGTTAAGTGTGGTTCGCCTTGGTGTGAAAAAACTCGGTATTTAGCTTTGTCCGGGAAAAGGTTAGCGACGTTGTGAAGGCTTCTCCGCCATAAGGAGATTGGTGTAGTGTTTACAAACTCTCGAGTAGGTGACTCGGGGAGTGGAGTAGGGCAAGGAAGGTGTCCTTGTAGCCGAACCACTATAAATACTCGCGTTGTGGTTTTGTGCTTCTTACTCTTATCTTTTCATTACATATCTTTATATGCTTGTTTATCAACATCCAACACACACAACCAAATAGATTGACATAAGTCGATCTAAATAGTTTTAAAGGAAGTTTTAATTGGTAAAACTATTCAACCCCCCCTTCTAGTTTTCCACAATTGGTATCAGAGCTTCGTTACCAAGTTTCTTGAAGTATATTGTACTTTAAAAACTTGATACGATCCATGGTTAATTGAAAACTACAAATAAAGTTTTTCATAAAAACAAACACCATGTCTTTTAAAACTAAATGTTTGGATGTTGATTTGATAACAACATTTTTCTTATTTATTTTTTTATTTAATTGCACTAATCTTCCTTGTCATGTTGATTAGTCAAAGCTCATACCCACCAAGCTTTAGGAGTCGCTTGGTAACAAGAATACCTTTCTTAAGAAGGTATCTTAAACGCAAAGGAGCGGGAATAGTCTAAGTGACATTTGCTGTGTCATTTGTAAAGACACTCCTAAGTGCGCTAAAGGTATGATTTTCTTTTTACTTTGCTTGATAATTAAGTATACCTAGTTAGGTATTTATATGATTATATTTTGTGCAAATTACATGTTTTACTTTAAGCTTCTTTAGGAAGCCTTTTTCTCACATACGTGTTTTATTTCTCATATAAAGTCGTGGTATATAAAACTTATGTTTTGCTTCTTTTAATCCAATAAAACAAAACACGAATTTCAAAAATTTCTCCTTCCCCATAAAAACTCCCACCATCGACCACTTTATCAAACCCTCACTTTTTCAAATCTTCCAATTTCAAAAATTCCCTCTCATTCAAAAACTTCATCTTCCTCCTCATTCCATCTCAATCGAAACCAAGAAGATCCGTCATCAACATGGTTTACATCGCACTCGTGCTCATCGCCCTAACACTCATCGCACTTGTGTTCCCTATGATGAAGTTCACATACGGAGACATTTACTTTGTGTTGTTAATCTATATTGGGGTCATATACCCAATCCTTTGTATCATCCTTAGTATTGAAATGCAATATTATTAATAATCTAGTTTATCTAGGTTGTTATTGTTATAATGTGTTTGATCCGTGCCAAACAGTCAAGCTAAATCACTCAAGCCGGCCACTTGTGAATGTCCGACCGTAATAAGCTTAAAACTGCTTAAGCACGAAATCAATGAAGATCTGAGGAGTATAGGGTTTCCCCGGGTCGTTATGTCCCAGCGAGCTGTGCAATGGATTATCAAACGTATAGTGATCGGGAGATTTGAACGGAAAAGGAGATGAATAGGATTATAACTACAGGAGAAGCCAACAAATTAAAACGGCTTAAATGCAAATTAAAGAAAATTAAAAAAGATTAAAAAATATATTAAATAAACGCTATCACTATATTTAAAATGATGTTTTTGTGATTTTATAAAACAAAATATCTTAAATAAACTATTTTAATTAAAACGTAAACTTAAATTACTTAAAAGCGTGACTTAAAATGAAACGTCGTTATATACAAAATTACTGTTGGGCGCAAGATAAAACGTAAAATTTGTAAAATAAAAGTCCTACTGAATGTAAAAACAATTTTCTCACGTACTACATGACAAAAGAAAATTTTAGGAAAAAGCAGGTATTTTTTCGACTTTTATTTTATTTATTACAATTAAAACGATTTTAATCTAATTAATTAATTAAAAATACTAGACATTTTGAGAAAAATCTGAAAAATCACAAAAACTACTTTAAGTAATTCTGAATCTAACAAAATTAAAAAAAGCAGTTGTTGCTATTGGAATTAAGCTACAAATAGGCTAAAAGGACTTAAAAGGTAAATCGCTAAACTACCCTTAAGGAATTAATATTGCAAGCTATGACCAATAGAAGACCCAAGGGCAAGTGGAAAGGAGTGTGTGTGCTGTGGTCGTGGGTAGGGAACCAACAGGTCCTGTGTTCGAATCCTGCAGTACCCCTTTTTTTTTCACTATTTTTTTAGATTTGCAACTCAAACAAATAATCAAAACACAACTTTGTTACAAGAATTTAGTCTTACAAACATGAAAATAAGCAACTAAATCAAGCTACAACAGTTTTGAAAGCATAACAGATCTGAAGGAAAAAAAAAAAAAGAAAGAAGAAAAACTTGAATGGGGCTGTTTGGGACAAGAAAAAAAAGCATCAAAAAAACTTGTGAAAAAGCTAACATTAATGAATTTTAATCTACTTCATCCAAAAAGGCTCAAGGCAACTTTAACTTAAAAAAATGAGAACACTAATACACTAAAAAGAAAAGAAAACTACACATTGGTGCGGTTCACGAGGACATTCAAAACCAAGCGAGGCTTCTAAAAGCTTCAAATAAGCTTGTATCTAGTGCACAAACTCCTAACTCATCTAAAACACTTTGAATGGAAATCTGAACAAGCAATAAGCCGATCGAGAAGCTAAAAAACTAACCGAATGGGCCCTCAAGGTCTTGTTACCACAAAAGCAACCAAACACCCCTTTAACCACTTTCGTAGGCCTAACTAAACTACGAATAACACTTGATAAATAAAGGGGATTCAAAAAAATTACGCTAACACATGCTAAATTCCATCTAAATAGGCTGAAGTCAATGAAATGACGGGAAGCAGTTAGTAATTTAATTATACTAAAGGTGATCCTAAACTAGCAAATGGACAAATAAGCAATCTAAAAGGTATAATAAGCATTAAGAAATTATAGTGAGCTATGTCTAAACTAACTTATCGAAAAGGTAACAAAAGAAACTAATTAAGCTAAATGAAAACTAAAAAAACTATAGAACTTATCGATTGGCTTAAAGAACTTGGTGCATTCTTCTTTGAAATGACCACGGATATTGCTTTGAGCTTATTAATAAGCCAACCAATGATGTTCAAGCCAGGCCAAGCTTCAAAAATTGAGTTAGTATAGCGATTCAAAATAAACAAAGAGGGTGCAAAGAGAAGCTTATGACGGCTTAAATTCAAGCTATTAACGACTTGTTTTCGCCTTTCTTTTCTTGAGACAAGCCCAAAAGTTGAAATGGGACAAGTTTGGACACTAATTTAAACTATGCTAAAGAGAATTAAGATGCAAATAAAATGGACAAAGGCTAAGTATGGAACATCAAGACTTGAAAGAAACCAAAGTTGCCAAGTTTGAACTTGAATAAGCTTAGAAAAGGGGCAAGAACACGGTGGTTCTTCTTTGTTCGATTCGATAAAAGAGGACAAAAACTCCTTTTTTTTTTTTAACTTGATATCTAGACTACTTCATTTAAGCAAAATTCTATCTTGTAAATTGATCACTAACTCTTAAAAGAAGTTTGACTCTAAGAGTCGAACGGATGAAAAGTGAGATTTTGACCCATTGAGAACATGAACCAAACACCCTTTTTGGGATAAAAAGCTTTAAAACTGTTTTAGGAAATGGAATCAGAATTGCTACAACTGCTTTTTATGGTTCAAGTAACTCCAAATGACTTAAAAAGAAAACTTCAATCAAACTTTTAAAACACTAATGCAGATTAAATTGGCATGAACATAAAGTAAAACTGAAATAAAGAGATTAGATAAAACTTGAAAATTTCATTAACTTTAAATTAAAGATTACACTGCAAATAAAAATGGAGCTAGAATAACACCATTCTAGACTAAAATCTAAAAAACTAAAAGTAAACTAACTAAAAAAAAACTGACCCTTTGCCTTATAACTCGGCTACAATATTTATATCACAACAACTTGGTCTTCTCTCTCTCTTCTTTCTTTCTCTGTCTTCTCTCTCTTGTGTGAGATAAACAAACCAAAAGAAATCACGCGTGCCTGCCATTTTTCCAGTCTCTTTGTCTAGTTTTTCTGTCGCAGGGGTGGGGAGGTGATGGGTCAATGGGGAAGTAGGAAAAGAGAGGTTGAGTGTGTCAGGGAAAGTGCGTGGGTGTGTTTGTCTGGGTGTGTGTTTGTGGGTTTGTGAGTTTGGGCGGGAAGTGGGAAGGAGAAGAAGGGGGGTAGGGTTAATAAATTTGACCGGGTATAAAAGGTTGGTGTTGACCGGGTTAAAGGGTTTGACCTGGACAGTTGGGCCTTGGGTTTAATGGGTTTAGTAGTTTTAGGCTTAGGTTAATTATTGGATTTGGACTAAGGATATAACATGAAATGAATCAATAAGTAGTTTAGGGACCTAAGTCAGATAGTTCAAACTCGTGGACTAAAATCAGAACCACGAAATTGTCCTTCAAGGGTTGGTCTTGTCATTCCCAAATAAACCAAGGACCAAACACAGAAATCTCGAGTAATACAAGGACCAAATTTGCCAAAATTGAAACTCGGGGATTAAACATGTAGTTTTCCAAAAATTATTATAAGAACCATAAATGACAAACTTTATTAACCAAGGACCATAAATAATATTTTCCATTTTGAAAATCCGGGGACTTGTTTTGTCATTCTTGAAAGTTGGGGGCCGAAAGCGCCAATTATGCAAACTTTGCTCATTTTCATCGATTTTAAACATTTTGCATCCGAAACATATAAAATGTAATTTTGAGATATTTTCGGTATTTTGATGCATTTACGAGCATTTTAAGCGTTTTGCGATTCGAGATAGACCCAAAATGATGAGTATTTACACACTCATCAATCCCCACACTAAACTATTGCTAGTCCCTAGCAATCTTTTGAGAAAACTTAATGGATTTGAAACTCTTTACCAAAAGCCATTACTCGGAGTAGCCAAATGTTTCGATTCAAGTAAGAACTATGGTACATCGATAACCATGTGATTTTGAGCAAACCACCGACTTCCAACGGATTTGATTTGTCTTTACCGAAGCCGTTTGCTCGGACTAGCCAACTCTTAGATAAATTATCAATATTATCTTTGGTGAGTCGATTACCAATTATGGTTTTTCCATCGCCTTTACCACAAGCCATAATCTTGCGGGCTAGCCAACTCTTCACTTTTTAGGATATGGTGAGTTGAGAACCATACAATTTTGGGCAAATTGCAAGTCGTAAACGGATTTGATATATCTTTACCAAGAGCCGTTTGCTCTGGATTAGCCAATCCTTTAGTTTATCAAACATGGCGGATCGATAACCAAATGAGAAAGTGTAAAACACTTACTCCAAAAAAAAATTTGGCCAAAAACGGGAATTGGGTAGATAATATATGAAATTCGTGAGAATTCCCCACACTTAGAAATGAATATTGCCCTCAATATTCAAAGTACCCGTGATTATGCGAAACAAAGAACGTAAAAGGGAAATACTACGGCCATTATTTGAATTTTTTTTTTTTTTTTTTTTTTTTTTTTTTTAGAGATATATATATATATATATAACATGTGGGCATCACCCCACACTTAGTGGTAGAAAGGGTGAGAAGTCGAAATATGGGTGAAAACCCATATGGTGTGTGCTACTGTTTTTGGTTACCGAGTCGCTAGCTTGACTCGACCCCGAATTCATTGGTTCATGGGGAAGCAAGTGGAAGAGACAATCTCCATCGGACTTTCATTCAAGATGTTTGGATAATCATTGAAGTACGCGAAAGTTCCACACCGATGAGATAAAGAAAGACAGACCCGGCTCACAAATGATAAATTAAAATGCCGGGGTCAAAGATAGTGTCCTCACTCCCAAAGGAGTGAAGAAGAGAGGAAGTCACCGAGTAGGTGAAGAAAAGAAGGAAGATCTTGATAACAATCATAACTAGATCTTCTTCCTCGGGATTAAGTGCAGTTGCACTTATTTGGATTTTATCGGTAAAGCTCTTTGGGTTGGAAGGCATCTCGGTGGGAGGGTGGGAAGATTTGTCATAACTATGCAAATTGAGATTCTCTCCCGATCATGATTTTTGCCATCCAGCAATCATACTCAACGGAGATATGATATGAGAAAGTTCACCGCGAACTCCTCGAAGAGAATCATTCACATGATGTGAATTTGTGAACTCTTGTTCCATTGTGGGCTCATCACTATCCTCAATCGAGTATCAAAGAGTGGATTCTCGAAATTAAAGTGAATTCGAGTCGAATTCAAATAGAGGATTGGTGAGAGTAGCTTTGAATGTTTCGGGAACAAAGTGATCAACATTCTCATTTGGATTGTTGGGATAAGAAGTGAGTGAGCGATCATTATCAATGAGACTTTCGGTCTCTCGGATCGGCTTCAAATCAAAGAGTGGATTGATGTGAGTGAGTTCACCGAGAACTCCTCAAGAAGGGATCGGCATCGAGTTGTGGAAGTGATGCCTCAGCGCACTCGATGTCTCCATAGGAAGCACAATCGTCGCCAAGATCGGAGAAAGTTTCAAAATGATCTTGAGAACACTCAAGAGGAAAGGAATATCACACGGATGCTCGAGAATTCCACGTGACTCTCTCGGGATTGGGACAAGGTTCTCAACACTAGACTTTATGAATTCGTCCGATTCCTTTTCGTGAACAAGTGTCAAGATGCTCGTCCCCATGTTCGAGAGAGTGAGTGGGAGCTTGGTGTGATAGCAGTTGTTTGAGATGAAATCTCATTGCGGGGATATCATCGATGAACTTGATGAATATTTATAGAATTGAAGGATATCAAGTGTATCCTCATCATCACCGCCATCGAAATGAAACGAAATCGAGAGCTAGATTTGGTACGCTTTTGTATTTTAATTAATTCCCTAATAGAGTTTTCACCGCAACTGGGAATCTAATTTAGCAACTGTTCTTCACTAACAATTCTTCCATGGATTTTTCATTTGGATTATCCTCGAGTGTTTACATTCCTTCAAATCTTTCACTAAATCCAAAAGATTAAGGAGAAGATTTTGAGGAAGTGGGTCAGCCGGTACTTGTAGAGGTTGGTCATGATACGAATAGTCGTAATTGTTACAAGGAAATGGGTTCCCTGTTTGACAATCCGAGCTAAAGTGAGGACCTCCACAATACTCACAACAAGAAACTGATGTGGTTGTGAGTGGTATGTGTTGTAGTCATAATCGCTATCGGGAACCCGCCATAGACAAGCGTGTTTCTGATTGACAATCGAATCGGAATGTGAACCACCACGGTACTCACAACAAGAAATCGCCGAGTCTCACGGTGTGGTAGCCGATGGAATAAATCGATCGTGTTATGGTAGGAATAGGGATCTTGGTTATAGATGCACCCGCTTCCCGATTCCACCACGCTACAACCGGGCAATGCCACCATTATAAGGACCACCACACCATTGACAACCAAGAGGGTGAGGATAAGACATAGAAAGAGTCAAATGATTTTAGAGGGTAAGAAATGAAGAATCAAATATGTGAGAGGGTAAAGATGGATATTTTGGATTTTTGATAAACATGTTGCAAAAACAAAGAATGAAAATCTTTTGGGTTTTGATTTTTAAAGAGAATATAAACACATACTGATGGTATAGACAAAGAGTGAATATCCAAATCACTAATCGCTAAACGTAAAATTATCGGACCTGACTCCCAGTGGCGCTTGGGATTTGATCCGTGCAAACAAATCAAGCTAAATCACTCAAGCCGCCACTTGTGAATGTCCGATCGTAATAAGCTTAAACCGCTAAGCACGAAATCAATGAAGATCCGAGGAGTATAGGGTTTCCCGGTCGTTATGTCCCAAATGAAATGTGCAATGGATTATCAAACGTATAGTGATCGGGAGATTTGAACGGAAAAGGAGATGAATAGGATTATAACTACAGGAGAAGCCAACAAATTAAAACGGCTTAAATGCAAATTAAAGAAAATTAAAAAAGATTAAAAAATATATTAAATAAACGCTATCACTATATTTAAAATGATGTTTTTGTGATTTTATAAAACAAAATATCTTAAATAAACTATTTTAATTAAAACGTAAACTTAAATTACTTAAAAACGTGACTTAAAATGAAAACGTACGTTATATACAAAAATTACGCTGGAGCGCAAGATAAAACGTAAAATTTGTAAAATAAAAGTCCTACGAATGTAAAAACAATTTTCTCACGTACTACATGACAAAAGAAAATTTTAGGAAAAAGCCGGGTATTTTTTCGACTTTTATTTTATTTATTACAATTAAAACGATTTTAATCTAATTAATTAATTAAAAATACTAGACATTTTGAGAAAAATCTGAAAAAATCACAAAAACTACTTTAAGTAATTACGAATCTAACAAAATTAAAAAAACAGATTGTTGCTATTGGAATTAAGCTACAAATAGGCTAAAAAGGACTTAAAAGGTAAACTGCTAAACTACCCTTAAGGAATTAATATTGCAAGCTATGACCAATAGAAGACCCAAGGGCAAGTGGAAAGGAGTGTGTGTGCTGTGGTCGTGGGTAGGGAACCAACAGGTCCTGTGTTCGAATCCTGCAGTACCCCTTTTTTTTTCACTATTTTTCTAGATTTGCAACTCAAACAAATAATCAAAACACAACTTTGTTACAAGAATTTAGTCTTACAAACATGAAAATAAGCAACTAAATCAAGCTACAACAGTTTTGAAAGCATAACAGATCTGAAGGAAAAAAAAAAAAAAGAAAGAAGAAAAACTTGAATGGGCTGTTTGGGACAAGAAAAAAAAAAGCATCAAAAAAAACTTGTGAAAAAGCTAACATTAATGAATTTTAATCTACTTCATCCAAAAAGGCTCAAGGCAACTTTAACTTAAAAAAATGAGAACACTAATACACTAAAAAAAGAAAAGAAAACTCGCCTGTTGGTGCGGCTGCTGAGGACATTCAAAACCAAACGAGGCTTCTAAAAAGCTTCAAATAAGCTTGTATCTAGTGCACAAACTCCTAACTCATCTAAAACACTGAATGGAAATCTGAACAAGCAATAAGCCGATGCGAGAAGCTAAAAAAAACTAACCGAATGGGCCCTCAAGGCTGCTGTTACCACAAAAGCAACCAAACACCCCTTTAACCACTTTCGTAGGCCTAACTAAACTACGAATAACACTTGATAAATAAAGGGGATTCAAAAAAATTACGCTAACACATGCTAAATTCCATCTAAATAGGCTGAAGTCAATGAAATGACGGGGAAACAGTTGGTAATTTAATTATACTAAAGGTGATCCTAAACTAGCAAATGGACAAATAAGCAATCTAAAAGGTATAATAAGCATTAAGAAATTATAGTGAGCTATGTCTAAACTAACTTATCGAAAAGGTAACAAAAGAAACTAATTAAGCTAAATGAAAACTAAAAAAAAACTATAGAACTTATCTGATTGGCTTAAAGAACTTGGTCTGTTGCTGCTGAAACAGCCCACAGGATGACTGTTTTGAGCTTATTAATAAGCCAACCAATGATGTTCAAGCCAGGGCCAAGCTTCAAAAATTGAGTTAGTATAGCAGAGATTCAAAATAAACAAAGAGGGGTGCAAAGAGAAGCTTATGACAGCTTAAATTCAAGCTATTAACAGCTTGTTTTCGCACTTTCTTTTTACTGAGACAAGCCCAAAAGTTGAAATGGGACAAGTTTGGACACTAATTTAAACTATGCTAAAGAGAATTAAGATGCAAATAAAATGGACAAAGGCTAAGTATGGAACATCAAGACTTGAAAGAAACCAAAGTTGCCAAGTTTGAACTTCGAATAAGCTTAGAAAAAGGGGCAAGAACAGCAGTGGTTGCTGCTGTTCGGTTCAGTAAAAAGAGGACAAAAACTCCTTTTTTTTTTTTTAACTTGATATCTAGACTACTTCATTTAAGCAAAATTCTATCTTGTAAATTGATCACTAACTCTTAAAAGAAGTTTGACTCTAAGAGTCGAACGGATGAAAAGTGAGATTTTGACCCATTGAGAACATGAACCAAACACCCTTTTTGGGATAAAAAGCTTTAAAACTGTTTTAGGAAATGGAATCAGAATTGCTACAACTGCTTTTTATGGTTCAAGTAACTCCAAATGACTTAAAAAGAAAACTTCAATCAAACTTTTAAAACACTAATGCAGATTAAATTGGCATGAACATAAAGTAAAACTGAAATAAAGAGATTAGATAAAACTTGAAAATTTCATTAACTTTAAATTAAAGATTACACTGCAAATAAAAATGGAGCTAGAATAACACCATTCTAGACTAAAATCTAAAAAACTAAAAGTAAACTAACTAAAAAATCGACCCTTTGCCTTATAACTCGGCTACAATATTTATATCACAACAACTTGGTCTTCTCTCTCTCTTCTTTCTTTCTCTGTCTTCTCTCTCTTGTGTGAGATAAACAAACCAAAAGAAATCACGCGTGCCTGCCATTTTTCCAGTCTCTTTGTCTAGTTTTTCTGTCGCAGGGGTGGGGAGGTGATGGGTCAATGGGGAAGTAGGAAAAGAGAGGTTGAGTGTGTCAGGGAAAGTGCGTGGGTGTGTTTGTCTGGGTGTGTGTTTGTGGGTTTGTGAGTTTGGGCGGGAAGTGGGAAGGAGAAGAAGGGGGGTAGGGTTAATAAATTTGACCGGGTATAAAAGGTTGGTGTTGACCGGGTTAAAGGGTTTGACCTGGACAGTTGGGCCTTGGGTTTAATGGGTTTAGTAGTTTTAGGCTTAGGTTAATTATTGGATTTGGACTAAGGATATAACATGAAATGAATCCAATAAGTAGTTTAGGGACCTAAGTCAGATAGTTCGAAACTCGTGGACTAAAGCGTAACCCGAATTGTCCTTCAAGGGTTGGTCTTGTCATTCCCAAATAAACCAAGGACCAAACCTCAGAAATCTCGAGTAATACAAGGACCAAATTTGCCAAAATTGAAACTCGGGGATTAAACATGTAGTTTTCCAAAATTATTATAAGAACCATAAATGACAAACTTTATTAACCAAGGACCATAAATAATATTTTCCATTTTGAAAATCCAGGGACTTGTTTTGTCATTCTTGAAAGTTGGGGACCTAAATCGCCAATTATGCAAACTTTGCTCATTTTTCATCCGATTTTAAACATTTTGCATCCGAAACATATAAAATGTAATTTTGAGATATTTTCGAGATTTTGATGCATTTCGAGCATTTTAAACGTTTTGCGATCAGATAGACCCAAAAATGATGAGTATTTACACACTATCGTTGTTTATCATATCTTTTGATTTATATGTTTTATATTCTTTCATGATACATTAGAAGTCATGTATGCATGCTAAAAGAAAATGTAGGATAAAACATATTTCGTGGTATAAAACCGTAAAACCTTTGTTCTTATCAAATCAGTATCATTATTACGCATCCACTGATCCGGAAGATATACTAGCCGGATCCCTTTTATAAAGGAACCGTGGGATCCGTCCCATCGAAAACAGCTTTCATGCAAGATTAAAACCACTATCCTTCTAAAAGTAATAATCCACTAGAATTTCAAAACCATGAGTTAGTTAAGTGTTAAATACCATTCTTAATAAAATCTAGTAAAACATTAGATTATCATAGGTTGGTCACAAACATGTTCTTTCTTTAACCTATCATTTCTATAGGTTTAATTATGACGCATGAATATGAGTTTGATTTTTCACTCACTAGCGCCTACACTCGAACATCTCTCTGAGCCCAACACACCGCAATCATGTCCGGGGGTTCAATAATCTCGAAACCGTCACTTCCATGAAGGACGATTGTAGACACCTCTACAATTTGAAGAAGGTATCAATACCTCCTTCCGAGCCATAGGACTAGAATGTCTTCTTGAAATCAACGAAGATATGTCCAAGGTTCATAATGGAATTCTTCCGCAAGTTGAACTCGCTCGTAACGAGGATCGCTTTATCTCTTTGGTTTTATATCAAAACCAAAAGTTCACTTTAACCCTTGGGCATTTTGCTCACATCCTCCGGATTCCAAATCATGGACAATGTGCCTTCACCGAAGATTGGTCTCTTGATTCTCTCTTCAACTTTCGTGAAGAAAATAGTCTATATTGTTCACACATACCCTCTCCGGAAGAGTTAAATCGCATAATATGCAAACCTCGACCATATTAATCCAATCAAAACATTATCCATACACGTGATATCCGAGAAGAGTACAAGCCCCTTGCTCTCATTCTAAGTGAAAATGTTTGGAGTCTTAGGGGAAATCGAGATATTCTTCCCGCTTGTTGTGCTCATATGTTGTACTGTTTGCTAACACAACAACCATACAATCTCGCCTACTTCTTTGCAAGGCGAATTGCAAATCTTCAAGGCTCCAAGAATAAACTCATCCCTAATGGAATGTTCTTGACACGCCTCTATCACAATGTTATGCACTTCCATCCTCAATTTCAAAGTCCGTTGTACGTACTTGTAAACAAGATGATGGAACCGCTAAACATATCTCTCATAAAGACTTTCTTCATTCTTGACTCCACCAATACCCATCAATCACATAATGATCCTCCTAGTGAAGACACTCAAGGAACCTAGAATAGTCAAATAGGATCAATTCTACTCTTCTCGTTATTTATCAATGTAATCTTATTTCTTTCATGAAATAAAACATCTTACATTTGATATCTTAGTTTTAGAACTCCTTTAAACAAAACTTGGAATATAATGCATTGTCAAGATCATTGCATACCTTTAGTAAAGGTTCTTTCCAGCAGATAGACGGATCCCAAATGTTGTACTAAACGGATCCCTACATCTAGGGAACCGTGGGATCCGGCAAACAGAAAATGCAATTGCAAGCATTGTATGTCAAACACATCCTTAGAACACCTCACACTAAGCTAAACATAGTGTCTTAAGGTAGATTAAGATAGGTTGATCTTTCCTACTCATTCCAACTCACATAGATCACACTCTAAGATATTCATAGATCTATCACTTTGTTTTAATCCATCACTCTTCCGCTCTCAAAACCTCACATTTCATTTGACCCTTCACATCTAGGTTAGAAATCTTTTATGACATAATTGATCATAAATCAACCTCACCTCAAAATTGATCAAAGTTGATCAAATCCTAGTTTTCCGATCTCAAAACCATTAGGATATTTTCCAAAACACAATCCTAAGTCACAACCTCATCTCTAGGATCATTTAGCTTCAATTGACATCTTTAGTGTCATCCTTGCTCATTCATTGGTACTCATGAAAGTTCCAAATCCTTCCATAAAGACAATCATTAGCTACATCACTCACTACCTTCAAGTACTTAAGCACCCCTTCATTTAAGACACTTAGGAAGACTGAAACACTCAAGATGTTATAGGTCTTAGATTTTAGAAACATCATTTCCACTATCTCATAGCTGTTGATAGCCGGATCCCTAAGATTAGCCTAGACGGATCCCTCTGATAAAGGAACCGTGGGATCCGGATGACAGTATAGGTCAAATCTTGCTAAAACAATCATTTCAACTTATCTTCCTAACTCAAACACTCCATCTCATCTTAAATGAGTTCCTAGATTAGTCCAACCTCTGAAGTTGACTCTTGTGCATGTCAATCATCACATTCCAATGAATCCTAGTGGCTTTAAGCTTAAATGCACTTGCCAAATCTCTTGGTTTATAAACCACCTTGTTAGGACCTCCATAGTCATCACTCTAACTTTCAGCTCTTGAAATCATTTCATCATGAGAAAAACCCCAAGTAGTAACTTATCCACCAAAGAACCACCCATGAAAAAGGCTCGTGTTATACACGAAATCTCCTCAACCGAATCATCTCCCATCAAACCAACAAATGAGAGAATCCTTCATCATCCAATCAAACCAATTCCTAAAAGGATAATACCCACAAAACTACCTATGCCTAACACCACCATACCTCCTAGGCCAAACAATATCATCTCCACTAAACCATCACCATTGGTTCCTAGAAATATTTCATTTACTTCACCACTATCATCACCACACCTCTACAATTTAGAGGACTTGCCTCCTAGGCCGCCTCATCCGCTCACGACAATATTCTCCTCATTAGGAGGAATAATGGTTCAAAATCAAGGTGTTGAGTCAACACTTGCTCCGGCTTCCTTTCATTGCCTCCATCATATAATCCTATTTGGATTATGAGAAATCATCAAAGTCAACCACTGCACCATATGGAAGTTGACACTTCTTTACCACCACCATCATTCTTGGTCGAGGCATTCTCAAATGCACCTCCAAAGTCGATTCACTTGATCCTTCGCATCAAGCCTTTTCATTTCATCCACCACCACTACCTAGCCATGACAAAGATTGCTATCATTGTCAACATGTTGAAAGTTTGATACATGAAGTACGAGAAGACCAACGTTTCATGTTCTATCATCTCCTCGAACGCTTCGACGAGATCAAACCTAAACAAAACTTGAGCTAGAAGAAGTTTAGTGGTGTCCTAGCATCAGCGTTAGTTGGTCTAGAAATTCCTAGTCATGCACTTTCTGTTTTCTTATTTTTAGAGTCATGTATATCATAACTCTTGTTTTATTAAATGGAATTACATGCTACTTGTTATTTTTTTGAGCATATGTATTCATATCTCATTTATGTGATAACATTACTTGTTATATCACCTTTGCCGATTTTAGTCATCGGCCAGACGGATCCTGTAAATTGCCTAGACGGATCCCTACTAGGAGGAACCGTGGGATCCGTGAAGTCGAAAAGTTTTTTTTTTTTCTTAAATCACATTTGCGGAAATTGTGAATTATACTTGTTTTCTAACCCTTGTTTTGCGCTTATTCAATTAACACATAAAGAATTTGACATCCTAAAGCTAGGGGAGCTTGGTGTCAAAACAATACGCTGCAAAATTACTTGCAACCTTTGATTTTAATTTCATGACTTCCCGCTGCAAATATTGCAATCATCTAGGGGAGCACACCGTCACATAGACGTAATCTTTTGCATAAGTTAGTTGCAAATGAACTAGATTAGAATTAGTTTCTTGACGCCTTACTTAGGGATGGACTCATCAAGGGGAGTAACACGAGATCCTTTCCGTTATTTGCTCTCTATTTTATTTTCCTTTCACATGTTTTTTCTTAAAACGATGTGTTGCTCTTTTCAAACACTTTTGTTTCGACAAAAGGGGAGAAAAAGTAAAACTACAAATTCAAACTTTTACGAATTTTAGCTTTTCCTTAAAATAATCTTATGTTTTGTCATCAACAAAAAGGGGGAGATTGTTAATACAAATAAGCCGTAAAAACGTTTATTTATATTTTACGATCTTCTAATGTTTTGTCGATAACAAAAGTAAGATCATTTTAACGAAACAAATAAAATACGTAAATGGTTTGAACTAATAGTTTTCTAACACACTTACGCTTTCACATAAAACACTAAAACTAGTATAAGTGATTTTATGCTTTAGATATACATATGTACAACAACTAGTGTTTACATATTGGGATAACATATACTTAACTAAGTATACATGATGAGTATTTGCACACTCATCAATCCCCCACACTAAGATATTGCTAGTCCCTAGCAATCGTTTTAGAAAACTTAATGGATTTCATCTCTTTACCAAAAGCCATTACTTCTGGAGTAGCCAATTGTTTTAGTTCAAGTAAGAACCTTGGTACAATGATAACCAAATGATTTTGAGCAAATCACCGACTTTCAACGGTTTTGATTTGTCTTTACCGAAGCCGCTTGCTTCGGACTAGCCAACTCTTAGATAAATTATCAATATTATCTTTGGTGAGTCGATTACCAATTATGGTTTTCCAACTACCTTTACCACAAGCCATAAACTTGCGGGCTAGCCAACTCTTCACTAATTAAAGATATGGTGAATGAACACCATACAATTTTGGGCAAATTGCAAGCCATAAACGGATTTGAGATATCTTTACCAAGAGCCGTTTGCTCTGGATTAGCCAATCCTTATGTGGGTTAGACATGGCGGATGACACCATTTGCCGAGTAAGTGAAAACACTTACTCCAAAAAAAATTGGCCAAAATGGGGAATTGGGTGGAATAATTACATGATAAAATTCGTGAGAATTCCCCACACTAGAAATGAATATTGCCCTCAATATTCAAAGTACCGCGGTTATGCCGAAACATAGAACGAAAAGGGAAATACTACGCCATTATTTTATTTTTGATATATACACACATTTTTTTTTTATAGAGTACTTATATACAACAATGGGGCAACTCCCCATACTAGGGTGGTAGAAAATAGAAAGAAGTCGAAATATGAGTGAAAACCCATATGGTGTGCTATTGTTTTGATTATCGAGTCGCTAGCTTGACTCGATCCCCGCATTCATTGGTTCATGGGAAAAGTTTGAGATCGTGACAACCACGGTGGAATGTCCTCTCCAAAATAATGCTTCAACCGATGACCATTCACTTTAAAATTTGGACCATCGGGTTGAGATAACTCAATAGTACCATAAGGATAAACCTTAGTGATGGTAAATGGACCAGACCAGCGGGATTTTAGTTTTTCCGAGAATATCTTCAATCTTGAATTGAAAAGAAGGACTCGATCACCAACGTTGAAAACGTGGTTCTTGATTTTGGAGTCATGAATCTTCTTTGTCTTTTGTTTGTAGATCAAAGAGTTCTCGTATGCTTGATCACGGAGTTCATTTAATTCATTCATTTGAACTTTTCGGTGATCACCACCGTCTGAATATCGAAGTTTGCATGTTTCAAGGCCCGATGCTTTGTGCTCAAGCTCAATCGGTAGATGACATGCCTTCCGTACACTAGCTTGTATGGAGTACACCATGGGTGTTTTATAAAATCGCACGGAAGGCCCGAGTGCGCCATCCGCTTTATCCGACCGTGATGCACGGTTTCGCCATCGTCCTTTCCAAAATTCTTTAATACCACGGTTGGAAACTTCCACTTGCCCACTTGTTTGGGGGTGGTATGCAGTAGAGAGACGGTGGGTTACACCATACTTTTGCATGACACGATCAAATTGGTCATTGCAGAAATGTGTACCACGATCATTGATAATAGCTCGAGGAGTTCCAAACCTAGCAAAAAGAGATTTTAAAAATTTCACAACAACTCGGGCATCGTTGGTAGGTAAAGCTTTTGCTTCAACCCATTTTGACAAATAGTCAACAGCCACAAGTATGTATTTGTTTCCTCGAGATGATGGAAATGTCCCCATAAAGTCAATGCCCCAGATGTCAAATATCTCACACACTTGAATGGCGTTTTGCGGCATTTCATTTCTTTGAGAGATATTTCCGTGACGCTGACAAGCGTCGCTGTGTTTTGACAAATTCGTGGGCATCTTTATAAATAGTGGGCCAATAAAACCGGAATCAAACACCTTTTGGCGGTGTAGTTTGGACTATGATGGCCCCGTGGGTCTAGCATGGCAAGCTTTGAGAATGTCCATAGCTTCCTCGTCCATAAACACACCGTCGGATGACTTGATCCGCATGATTTTGAATAAGTAGGGTCGTCCCGAGTAATGTTTAACATCCTTGAAGAAGTTGTTCTTCCGTTGGGTCGACATCCTTTCACTATGAAGTTACCCGCATGGTAATTTGCGAAGTCGACAAACCATGGGGTAGTAGAGTTTCCACGAAAAGAAACAAGATTGAGTGTCTCGAGAGAAATGTTTCATTTATTTCCTTTTCTCGAAAATATCTTGGTGAGGGTTTTCTAAACGGACGAGATGATCGTGAGAAGGTTCTCGGCTCCTTTTTATCACGTATAATGATATCAAATTCCTGGAGGAGGAGAACCCAACGGAGCAATCTCGGCTTTGCATCTTGTTTTGCAAAGAGATATTTGAGAGCCGAATGATCCGTATACACCACGCATTTTGTCAAGATTAAGTATGGCCGAAACTTCTCAAACGCATATACCACGACTAGTAGCTCTTTTTCTGTGGTGGTGTAATGGGTTTGAGCTTCAGTCATAGTCTTACTCGCGTAGTGGATAGGCTGAAAATGCTTGTTTCTGCGTTGCCCTAGAACTGCACCGATAGCAAAACCACTTGCATCGCACATGAGTTCAAAGGTAAATCCCACGGGAGCAACGAGAATGGGTGCTTCATGAAGCTTTTCTTTAATGTTTCAAAAGCTTCATGCACTCGGTGAGAAGATAAAAGGAGCATCTTTTTCAAGAAGATGGGTCATTGGTCGGGCGATTTTAGAAAAATCTTGTATGAATCATGATAAAAAACCGGCATGACCTAAAAACTCCTAATACCTTTGACGGTAGTAGGATGAGGCAATTTAGCAATAACATCGACTTTTGCTCTATCTACCTCAATCCCATTTTTGGAAATCTTATGGCCAAGGACTATGCCTTCTTTGACCATAAAGTGGCTCTTCTCCCAATTTAGACAAAGATTGGTGTCTTCACACCGTTTTAGCATTTTATCTAAATGGGAGAGACATGTTTGAAACGAGTCCCCAATGACCGAGAAGTCATCCATAAACACCTCCATTGTTTCCCCAATCATGTCGTGGAATATGGCCATCATACATCGTTGGAACGTGCCAGGAACATTACATATGCCAAAAGGCATACGTTTGTAGGCAAAAGTTCCGTATGGGCGGTGAATGTGGTCTTTCTTGATCCCGTGGATCAATGGAATCAAAATAACCCGAGAAACCATCAAGGAAACAATAGTATTCATTCCCCGCTAATCTCTCAAGCATTTGGTCCATGAAGGGTAGAGGAAAATGGTCTTTACGAGTGGCGTCATTCAACTTACGATAGTCAATACACACACGCCATCCTGTTACCGGCCGAGTTGGAATTAACTCGTTATCTTCATTTGTGACAACAAGAATGCCACCCTTTTCGAACACGATGAATTGGGCTAACCCAAGGACTATCTCGAGATTGGGTAAATTAATCCGCATCAAGAAGTTTGATAACCTCTGTTTGAGGATTTTTGATTTACTCTTCTCGATGTTGAACTCATTGGTTTGAAGTCATCCTCCATCAAGATTTTGTGAGTACAAAACTCGTGGTTGATACCCTTAATGTCGGAGAGTTTCAAGCAATTGCTTGCTTGTGTGACTTCAAGACCTTTATGAGAGCGATCTTTTCATCTTTACTCAAATCTCGAGCAATAATGACGGGTAATTTATCATCACCCTCAAGAAATGCATACTCGAGATGAGGTGGTAAGTCCTAAGTTCGACTTGAAATTCTTCGCTTTCTCAACCGACTTGACTTCCTTGTTATGAAGCTCGACGGGAGGGAGTGATGATGGATCATCATTAAGCAACTTCTCAATGAGAAGTATGTCTCCCTCGATGTCGATGGGAGCGTGATCAATTTCCCATGGAATGAATCACTAGACAAGTATGCTTCAATCTCTTCTAAGATGAAGTCACTTTCCTCAAACGGAGTGAGAGAAGGAGTAGAATTGGCAATGATGGGTTGAGATGAATGAGTGAGATTATCACCAAGAATTATGATCATAACCAAGAACTTCTTGAGAGTACTCTTGAAGCAACATCAATGATATCTATTCGGTTAACCGACTCGTAATCATAGTTTGCGGAGTACCTTGAAGTTTGATCAAGGTTAAAGGTGACGACTTCATTACCAACACGTAATGTGATTTCTTGCTCAAATACATCAATGAGAGCACGCCCGCTCGTGAATCCTCGTCCAACAATGAGAGGAACCCGATGATCGGCATCGAAATCAACAACCACAAAGTCACCGGAAAATGGAACTTTCCTACTTTCAAATACGCCTTGGCAATGCCAAGAGGACGGATATTGTACGATCCGCAAGCTCGAGAGTCATGCATGTAGGAGTAAGGTCCTAAGAGAAAGTTTCTTCCATATCAATAAGGCATCGATTGATGCTTGCACCAAGATCGGCTAAGGCAAAGCATTCAACCATTCACGAAATACACAAGGTAAGAGAAATTTTCCGGGATCTCCAAGCTTTTCTCGAAGCTTTTCAAGATAACCGCAGAGCGCTCGCTCGTAGGAGTTTTGCCATTTCAAACGACTTTTTCTTGTTGCTTAACATGTGTTTGAGAGTTGATGCAAACTTGGGCATCAAGATGATAGCATCCGCAGCTTATGTCAAAATGTAGTTCTTGGAAAATTTGAAAAAATTGTCCATTTGATGACCGGCTTTTTCATGGAGCTTTGCTCATTCAAACGTGATGGGTAAGGAATAGAAGATTTGGATTGGGGTTTTCAATGGGAGCTACCGAGGTTCAAAACAACTCTGGATTGGATTTGGGTTTCGGACAACTTGAGGATGGACATCGTTGGTACCTCCGTTATTAGTAGGAAGTTCCTTTTCCTTTGTAGCCTCGTGTTCACTTTCCACTACCTTCCGGAGAGAAGAAGAGGTAGTAGGAATAGCGGGTCCATTGTATGAAACACCACTTCGGTTGTGATCGCATTTGCATCGCCCCTCGGGTTAGCGATCGTGTTGCTCGGAAGTTTTCCCGAGCCCGGGGTTGATCATTTAAAGACTTCTTTAGATCGATCCGACCGACCAACAACCTGCTCATTTCATCTTGGGATTTCATGAATTGCTTCAATAACTCATCGATGATGGTACCGGAGGTACCGGAGGAAATTTTGAGGTCGGATGTTTTGATTATGACCTTGTTGTTGAAAATTCCTTGGTTAGGATTCACATTTCCACGAATTGATTCCCCGATTGAAATTAGTTTTGATTAAGGTTTCCGATGTTGGAAACCTTGATTTGGTCCGGGATAGAAATTACCTTGGTTTTGATAACCTTGGTTCATTCTAGGTTGGTTCGATTCGGCTTACGTATGTTAGGATTCGGTTAAACCGGTGGTGCCCCGATAAGTATTAGCTCGGTAGTTTGGTTCATTTTGAGGACGGTATTGATTACCTCCACGATGTGAAGTACCGCTATAGCATTGGCTTCAAATGGACTACCATCGGTGGCGATCTGGTTGTAGTATGCATGAGGGCCACCACAAGTAACACGCACCTCGACTTTCTTCACTTCACCATGTGATGGTGTCTGTGTGAAAGTGACTTTCTTTGGTTAGCAAGAACCAAAGCTCGAACAATATCTCGTGAGTTTGTCAATCTTAGCATCGGTGCTAGATGTACTCACGGAGATGAAGTAGAAGGTCCAACATTAGATCGAGACCGATATGTCTTTGTTCGGAAAGGGCGGACCCGGACTTGTTTTCAATGATTTGCAAGGCTTCTTTGTGGTCTTGCTCAGAAATTACCTCCATGGAGGCATTTAAAGAGTCTTGGTCACTTGTCTCGCACCATTGTAGAAAGTATCCATTTGCATTAATTCGGTAAAACCATGATGCGGACACATGAGCAATTCTTTGTAACGATCCCATGCCTCCCGAATGATTCATCAAATCTTTGAGAGAATTTCATTATCTCATTCTTAAGACTTGTAGTTCGAGATGGAGGATAGAATTCGTTAACAAACTTAGTGACTAGATCTTCCCATGTCTCAATGGAACGAGGGGTTGTTTCTCAAGCCAATTCCGGGCTTGTCCTCTGTAGAGAATGGGAACAAGAAGCTTAATTGCTTCATGTGGGACATTCTTGTATTTGATGGTCGATGCAATCTTGTTGAACCATCGAATATGTGCATGAGGTCGTCCCCGCTCAAAACCATAAAATTGGCTTTGGGTTACAAGATTAAGCAACCCGTTTTGAGCTCAAAGGTATCGCCCACGATGGTGGGACAATAATGGCATCTCCGTAACCTCGATGGGTGCTTGGAGAAGCTCATTCATAGGTTTGTCTTCGCCATTACGACGGGGGTGGTTGTGCTAGACGCCTCGACCACGGTCAAGGAGCGAACGTCCTCACGCTCACGTGGAATATTTGCAAGCTCGTAAAGTGGACTTGTAGAGCTAGAAGAGCGAGTGCGCATGCACTAAGTATAAAATCGCTTTTCAAAAACAAATGCGAGGCAAAACGACAAGTGAACTTAAACCAATAATCACAAATGAAATGGCTTCTTTGAAAAAGGTACACCAAATCACAAGGACACAAAGGCAAGTTTTAAATCTTTTGTTCGGGAACTTATTAATGTTCACACCCCAGTTGGTAGGTGTACTGCCTTGGTTTGCGGTGGTTGATTTTTATGTATTTATTAAGTACCACTGAAAAGACGTAGGTATGGATTCGTGCTAAGGGTTTAAAAACTTTTGGACAATATTTTTTGGTATCGTCTCGTTTAACCAAATTGTATCTCAATAAGAATCACCTTAAAGAAAATACAAGATAGAAAACGTTACGATGGTTTTGTTGTTTTATATTTTTTTTGGTGTTGTTAACACTTTAGGAAAAGTGTTAATGAACTTTTTGATTTTTTTTGATAACTTTACAAAAAACTGTTTACAAAAGGTGGTATATGTGCAAGTACGGGTCTGAAAATGTTTAAAACACGCTTACCTCCCGCAATGCGCTTAAATTTGATTGGGTCCAAACCGTCAAGTTTATCACACAAATCAACCACTTGTGAATGGTCAACCGTAATAAAATTAAAACAGTCTAGAACCAATGCAATGAAGATCTAGAGGAGTATATCAGGTCGTTAAGTCCCACGGAGGATTAATGGTGCTCAACACTTTCAGATGTCGAATAATCACTAAGGATAGTGATCAGTAAGGAATTTTTGTTTATAATTACACTACTTATTGATTGGAATGATATTTGGATACAGAATTATAAAGCACAACAATCAGATAAGACAAATGTAAATACGTACGTTTATTAAATTACGTAAACGTACAAAATAAAACGTGAATTATAAGAAATAAAAGGCCTACAAATATGAAAATGATATTTTTACAACCCTAATAATAAAAGAAAATTATTAGAAAATTAAAATTATTTTTATAACTATTTATTTAATTATTATTAATTAAAAACTATTTTTAACTATTTAATAATAACCTAAAATATAATAAAATATGAAATAAAGCTAGAAAAATGAAATTATGACTTAGAAAAATCAAAAATATTATAAAACTTATTTTAAAACTAAAAATATATTTTTTACTCTATTTATCTATTTATTATTAATTTATTACTATTAATTAATTATCTAAAATACACTTAAATACAAGAAAATATAAAATTAACCTGGAAAAATAAACTTGTAACTTAGAAAAATCTAAAATATTATAAAACTAATTTTAAAACTGAAAAGATATTTTTTATGCTTTTTATTTATTTATTATTAATTATTTAATACTTTTAACTATTTTAAATTCTAATAAATACTAAACAAGCTAAGAAAATTATGAAACTTTTTCTAAAAATATCCTATGGTGACAGAAAACTAAGAAAATTATAAAAACACAAAGT
This sequence comes from Chrysanthemum lavandulifolium, assembly GCA_022545495.1. Taxonomy (NCBI): domain Eukaryota; kingdom Viridiplantae; phylum Streptophyta; class Magnoliopsida; order Asterales; family Asteraceae; genus Chrysanthemum; species Chrysanthemum lavandulifolium. The sequence goes on from CM040240.1 coordinate 242,435,275, forward strand.
GCTTAATAATAAGCTGAAAAGAAAATTTAAAAAGCTAATTTCTATTAAATAAACGCTATCACTATTTTAAAAAATGATGTTTTTGTGGTTTTTATTTTTGAAAACTATTTAACTACTGATAATAAGCAACTTTTATGAAAACAAAAATTTTACAACTTAAAAATAAGCAGTTTGAAACTTAAAAAACTTAACAGTGAGCTTATGAGCTTATTTTGATGTTTATAAGCTCAAACAAGCTTTACAGATGTAACCAAAGATGAAATAAGACACAAATAAGCTAAAGAAACTTATATGAAGCTAAAAAGCACAAATAATTACACTGAAAAGCTTAAAATAAGCTAATAAGCACTTATGCTAAACCTCTCAACCAAACAGACTGCAGACCATCTTCACAAGCGCTTTAAGCTTATTAAATAAGCTAAAAAGCTCAAAATAAGGATGAGGTGTCAAGATGAGCTGGTGGGCTTTCCAAAAGTCCAAGCTCAAACACCGTGGTTGATTAATGAGCTAATGACAAGCTTAAGAAAAGCTTGTATCACATCATTTAAAGACTCAAGATATATCTTGAGTGAATTGGGACAAACAAAAAGCTACTTGCAGCCCTCTTGAATAAGCTACAAAGTTGAAAATAAGCACAGAATGAAGAGACAATGGGTTAGCTTTCCAAAAGCCAAGGTTCATGTCAAGCTAACGATGAGCTCTGTGTGAGCTTGTGAAAGTGGCTAGCTCAATCACATTGCAGAGGCACGTTTGACTTTTAAGAAAATGAGCTAAGTTGACTTTGATGAATTTAGGATTGATTCTATGGACTGAATATGATGTAATAAGCTATAATAAGATGAAATTAAGCTATAATTACAAGTTATCAACTACTGTGATGAGATTTGACAAGCTAGATCCTAACAGTGAACTAGTGAGGTGAAATTAAAAGAGATTTTGACTTTTTAACTAACAAGGACTGGATTTTATTGCTTCTATGAGTTATTATGAACTAATGAGACACAAAACAACAACAAGCAATAACACAGATGACCTCTAGCACATGTAACACAATGAATCCAAACACCCCTATATTTGACTGTTTTGAAACTTTTCAAAGCTTAACACAGATTAAGACCATGCCATTGATTCCAGACTTTATAATATCATATAATGGGACTAAATGAGCATTAAACAACAACAATAACAACATAGAACTTAGGATTGACAATTATGCTAATAAGACTGTTAAGATAAAAAATTTATTAACTACAAATTAAAAAGAACAAGTGATTTTTTTTAATGCTTAATTAGACTTAACTATAACTTATAAACATAAAAACACCAAGATTTAAGCTAATGAACAATTAAACAGTGAAATGCAAGAATAGCTTAAAAAGGCTTACAACTTGTATTGAGCTGAAAACACAGAACAAGGTCTAAAGATCACCCCTATTAGCTTACCACTAAGCTTCTAAACCCAAGGAAACTCAGATTTACCTCGCCCACTTTGATCTTCATTTCCATGGATTTTTATTTTTGACTAATTTTTTTTGTATTTTTGCTTTTTACTTCTAAACTGAATTTTAAGGTTACTAAAAGCTTTAATAAGCTTTCTAGGAGCTTATATGGGCTTATTCAGTCCTTAACAACAACTAACAACAACATTTGATTAACATGAGATTTTTGAACTTAAAATTGCATAAACTTGAAAATGGAACTTAACACTGAAATTGAAACTGAAAAAGGTTCACATACACTGAAATAACTTAAACAAAGTACTTGAAAGACTTAAATTACACTGGAAATTGAAAAATTATTTAAAACGACAATACTTGAACTAAATTACTCTAGATACTATCCCACATTGCTTCTTATCTTCTTTATAAAGATCTTTTCAACTCTGTCGACATCTCTGATTGTTTCCCACTTCATCTTGACCATTGAATCTTTCAGAATCATCATAATCGTCCAAGTGGAGATTTGGCGCCAAAAAAGTCTTAAGCAGGTTTTTTCAATTAATGAGTTTTGGGAGATTGTAGAGGTGGAAGGGAGTGGGTATACAACTGGGGAGGTGAGGTGGAAAGGTGGAAATCAGGCAAGTGGAGGAAACCACTCTGGTTTCTGGTTTGCAGGATTGGGTGAGGGGGATAAACAGTGTAAACGGTTTTGGCGCGTTGACTATATTTGACCGAGGGATATTAATAACGAGGGAGGGGTCAAAATGGGATTTGGCAGGGTCAAAATGATTTTTGACTGGCTCAAGGGGGTATAGGTCAAGGGTCAAGGGTCAAGATTGGGTTGGGCTTATATATGGGCCAGCTGGGTTTGGGATTGTATATAAGGGTCCGGTTTGTTTGTTTAATATACAAGGACCAAAATTGCAATTTCTGCAAAGTTAAGGGGCTGAACCTGCCACTTTTCCAAACTTATCACAAGGACCAAACTTGCCATATATGAATAGTACAAGGACCACATTTGATTATTTTCACTTTTTTAAATATCCAACGACCAATTTTGGCTCTTTTGTAAAGTTGAGGGACCTTTTCTGCCATTTGCCCAAAGATTCATTCAAGGACCATTTTTGACAATTTAGAATATTTCAGGGACCTTGAATGATAAAACTCCATATTTTTGGATTCCGTGGACTAGATTTGACAACTTTTGAAACTTGGAGGACTAAAGCGCCAATTATGCAAACTTGATATGTTTTTCACCTGATTTTGGTATTTTTGCATTTGAAACACATAAAACACTTATTTGTGATATTTTTATCATTTTGATGCATTTCTGAGTGTTTTCAGATGTTTTTGGCATTCTAAATGGTATAAAAATGATGAGTATTTGCACACTCATCAATACACTAAAATGGGTAAAAATAAGTATATACTAAATAGGTAAAAACTAGCAAATGGTTTTGACCCATAACCCATGGTTTTATTTATACCACTTAACCAAGTTCATTGTATCCTTAAGATACATTGTATCTAGAAAGAAAACCATGGATCAACCCATAACCCATGACCCATAACCAAAAATACCCATGGGCAAAGAGAGCGTTCCACGGATCCACGGCTTTGTGCTAGCGGATCCCAGTGGAAGGGATCCGTGGGATCCGGGAAACAGAGGATTTTTCCTCTATAAATAGTGAGCCATTTCTTCATTATTTCTCACCACTTTCCAATACACTTTCTCCCCCTGAGTTAAATCTCACTAACCTTAGATCCAAGAGATCTATGTTTGTAGTTTTGTTTTTGTGTGATCTTCTAGGTTCCTCTTAAAGGCAAGATCACCACCTTTGAAGTCAAGCAAGCTCAAGTCCATGAGTTGTCATGCTTCCTCATCATCAAGGCTATTGAAGTCCTCTCGTTGATGATCTCTCTCTTTCTTCAAAGAAGTGTAGTGTTGAAGACATTAGTGAAAGATGTCTCAAGTGTCAAGACGAAGATATTAGTGAAGGGTATCTATAGGATAAGCACTTGTTAAAGGTGCTTAGAAGTCAAGACTTGAAGCATTAGTGAAAGGTGCTTCGAAGTAAAGACACAAGACATTAGTGAAAGGTGTCTTGTAGATCTAGTCAAAGGCATTAGTGAAAGGTGCCTTAGATGTACATTCGATATGGTGTGTTTCGATGTACCAGATAGACTAGCATTAGATCCAAGGATATTGATGTCCTTGATGATGTTGTAAAGGAGTATATCTCCTTTGGGATTAGTCGTTGGTGTAGTGTGGTAGTAGTTCCTCCATTGCAATGGAACTAGGTGCTTACCTAGTACCTAATAAAGGGTAGGCGACGTTGTGAAGGTGTAGTTCACCTAAGGTGTGAAAGAAATCGGTGGTTAGCCTAGCACCGTATAAAGGGTAGGCGACGTTGTGTTAGGTGTGGTTCGCCTTGGTGTGAAAGAACTCGGTATTTAGCTTTGTACCGAAAAAGGTTAAGCGGCGTTGTGAAGGCTTCTCCGCCATAAGGAGATTGGTGTAGTGTTTACAAACTCTCGAGTAGGTGACTCGGGGGTGGAGTAGGCAAGGAAGGTGTCCTTGTAGCGAACCACTATAAATACTCGCGTTGTGGTTTTGTGCTTCTTACTCTTATCTTTTCATTACATATCTTTATATGCTTGTTTATCAACATCCAACACACACAACCAAATAGATTGACATAAGTCGATCTAAATAGTTTAAAAGGAAGTTTTAATTGGTAAAACTATTCAACCCCCCCTTCTAGTTTACCACACGTTCCACACGTATACTCGTGTTTATCGCGTGCGCCCCCATCGGCTCACACACTATTAGTCGTTTTGTCGTGTTTGAGAACTCCCACAAACTAACAATGTTTTGGTTTGCCTGCCAACCGATTAAATTGGCACATTTTCCCTTATCTTTTTGACCATTGCATGATTCTTCCATTGTTTGTACAAAGAGTTCAAGCTTCTAAATGGTGGAACATATAAAGTAAACTATACTGCTGAAAACACAATGGCAAATAATAGGTCTGTTCCTATTAAGGTGAATGTTCATGCGTTGAAAGTTAAGATCGATTCGCTACCAACGCGTCTTAACATCTCTCGTAAAGGTATGGATATAGATTCTATCACCTGTTCTATTTGTGATAGTGGAGTGGAGTCTTCGAGCCATTTATTTTCACTTGTCGTATGGTTAAAGATATTACCCGTAAGATAACTTGTTGGTGGGATGTTTCATATATAGAGGCTGAATCATATGAAGATTGGTTAAATTGGCTTGTGAATCTTCGTCTAGCTTTTAAGCAAAAGCAGGTTCTTGAAGGAGTTTTCTACGTAATATGGTGGCATGTTTGGTCTTATCGTAATAAGTATATTTTTGATGCGGAATCTCCACAAGGGCGATGATTTTTGAAGATGTAGTTTCTCGGTCTTTTTATTGGTGTCGAAATAGATGTAAAGCTTCGTTTAGTTGGAACGATTGGCTTAAAAATCCATACCTTGTATCGTTGTAATTTCTAGCTTTTTGCTAGTGGTTTTTTAATATAATAGTTGTTCAAAAAAAAACGTTTGTTTTTTCTTTCTAAAAATTAAAAGGTCAAAGATTTTCTAGATGGGCTTCTATAAATTTGTGTTCTCTTTTTATGATTCTGGATTTTGAAAGAAATGAAGATGGTAATTGGAATTGATATTGGGTATTGTTTATGGAAGGTTCGGGACTTTTTATTTATGGGCGGCGGGGTGATGATGATAAAGATGATTTATGAATTGTTTTAAAAAGAAAAAAGTGTGTAGTTTGTGGGTTTATTTGGTTTTGTGTACACAAACTATCTTTCAACCCATTGTTTTATGGAAGAGTGGGTTTATAAACCCATTTTGAATCGTAATGTTTAGTTGAATTATTATCACAATGTTGTTGTTATTTATATATTTATTATTATTATTGTTGTTATTTTAAATTGTTATTGTAATGTTATTTTAAATTATAATGAAATTTTATTTCATTTTTTTAAAAAAAGATTACGGTCGTCGTTGCGGTTACGATTAGCAAATTATGGTTGAGGTGTAGTTTAGAGAAAACTGATATGGCGCTGAGGTGACAAAGATGACCACAAATAGTATAGTCACTATTAGCCTTGACCTTAGAATTGTCGCACTTTAATGGTACTGAGTACAATAGATTTGATTCTGACGAACATGCAGCGATACAATAAGTTTGTAAATTTCCTAAGGGTCATGTTATCCAGGCACCCTATAGGGCTATGGGGTGCTTGGCAAGTGAGAATATAGGGTTGGTGGCTAATCATTGGGGGAATGTTTTTTTTCGATTTCCGTGCCAAGGTATAAAAAAATTGAGGTTAGAGTGCTTTGGTTTGCTTTGGTTTGCCAAATTAAAAGTAATACAAATTTTTAGTTTTGTACAAGTTTTTATTTTTTGTTTTACAAGTTTTTTAAGTTTTGTACAAGTTTTTTTAAGTTTAGTTTTACAAGTTTTTTAAGTTTTGTACAAGTTTTTATTTTTTCTTTTACAACTTTTTAGTTTTTTACAAGTTATTTTAGTTTTTTACAAGTTTTTTTTTGTTTTATAACTTTTAAAAAAAAAACTTAGTCGGAAAATTTTTGAGGCTCAGGTTCGAAGGTTGCAAAGTGAGATTTTATCTCACTTTACCGTCCATTCGATTATCATCATCGCTTCGGAAAAAATTTTAAGGCTAAAAAATCATCATCGCCTCGGAAAAAATTTTAAGTCACAACAGGTGTCAAAACTGCACAAGTTCACAACAGCAGTCTAGCCAAACTGCACAAGTCACCCATGTCTCAAAACTGCACCACATGTCTCAAAACTGCACAAGTCACAACAGGTCTAAAAACTGCACAAGTCTAACCATGTCACAACAGGCAAGTGATATATGGGGTGCCTGTGTAGAGGATGCCGTAGCCGGGGGCTAGCGAAATACCCTATATTCTCACTTGCCAAGCACCCCATAGCCCTTTGGGGTGCCTGCATAGCACAACATGTGTCAAAACTGCACAACATGTGTCAAAACTGCACAAGTCACAACCAAGCGCAAAAACGTTTTCATTGTGCAAAAGCAATAGCACCACAAGCAACTGCACAAGAGGTACGATTCCCTTCTGCAAAAGGTTCACAAGAAAGTAAACAAGTGCAGGCATTCTCCTTTATAAGCAACAACATTACCCAACAACTAGCAACAAAGCAACAACATTACCCAACAACTAGCAATATCTCCAAAAACCACAACAAACAACTAGCAAGAACTAAAATAGGACCACAAGCAACAACTGCACAAGCAACAGTACCACAGTCCAACATGTTTGTGTCGTACATTACCGATCAATATCGCAGCTTCGGCCAGACAAAAACATGTAGAGTTGAGAGTCAACACGCGCTGTTGAAGTTATACTTGGGCTCCACATATCCAAATTTAGACACGTTGTTGTGTTCGGTCGACAAGATTATAGTCACAAGAAAAACGCGATCACGAGCCACTTTGAATACAAGCAAAATCAAGAAACTGCATCCGTGTAAGGGCACACTATTTAGCGAATTACGGTATAATGTTTCAAGAGATGCTTTACTACTCATACTCGCAGAAAGTAAACAGGATGTCGACCCACATCAATGTGGTCATCAGTTGCGGTTAGTTTATGGTTTACCATGCTATCACGAACTGTATTACCTTCAAGCAAACGGTATGTATTTTAAATTTATGCCTATCAAGTTATTCTCCCCGTCAATAGCGATAATTTTAACTAGTTCCTTTTTTCGAATACAGGATTGCCTATTCTGCTTGGTTTTGTTGATAATTTTTGGAGAACACTAAGCGTTCCCTGGCCTGTTGTCCGAAATACTCAAGAGCCCGATGAGCCTGAATATCCCGAAGAGCCTCAAGGGCACAAGAGCTCGAATATTTTTCTTGTCAAGATGACGTACAAAATTCCAAAGTGTTTTACCAAAGCATCATCGTTTGTCAAAAAAATATGTTAAACAGCTCGAGGTATATACGCTCTTGAATGCATGTCAACCCAACAACTGTTGTTAAAGAAAGTAATCGTGGACGTCCGAAAGCAAAGGACAACAAATCCAAGGCTAAACAAAATATCCAGATTTGAACGAAGAACCCTCCCCCACGTGGCACCGCAGGCTACACAAACCTAAAAAGTCCCGGACTTAAATGAAGAAGTCATGAGACATAGTTCATATGTGGGAGAGCCTTCTAACGTCCCGCACTTGAACGAAGGACCTAGCGAGGGCGACTTAAGACACCACTTGTACGTTCCAGATGACATTAGCGAATATTTTATGGCTCAAATTCCACCTCTTTTCCGACACTGGATCCTAGGGATCTTTAACGTGGCAGGTGATGGAAATTGTGGCTATCGAGCTCTTGTCGTAGGTCTTGGTCATCACGAACGAATGTGGCCCAGAATTCTAGCTCTTGTCAAGGAAGAGGTAGACAATCACGAGGAAGTTTACATACAAATGTGGGTGATTATTTTACAAATATTCGTAACTCGATGAATTGGTTTGAAGGTCCAGCACCCCACGGTTACTGGATGACTATGCCAGACACGGGCATGGCTATTGCTACAGCTCTTAACCGTCCTATTGTATGTATATCCAATTCACGATCTATTATGTGTCTTCCGCTGAGAGATGGTCCAAATACATCACAAATATTGTCCCCCGTTGTGATTCTTCGTGTGGGGGAAGACCAGGCTGCTCACTTCGTTCTTGCGTTTCTTGATGGAAACTCACCACTCCCGTATAATCACCCACAATGGATATGGTTCAGAAATGACGTGGCCGCGAGATGGGCACATATGTTTACTCAACGACAGAGCATGTTTAGACAAACGTAGAAAACGATTGTTGATTTATATTGTAAATGACAAAACATGTATAGACGATTCGATTTATATTGTAAATGACAAAACATGTATAGACGATTCTCGATTTATATTGTAAATGACAAAACATGTATAGACGATTCTTGATTTATAGTAAACGACTCGTCATCTTTTGTTCTGATTTACGCTCTGCTCGGTTCTTCCTCATCTTTTGTTACGTGAATCGGATGACATTCAGTGGAGGACATTCATTGTGTCAACAACACACCCACTCGTGTTGAGAGTCCAGATTATGTGCCTTCTTCTCCATCTTATGTGCCTCCTCTCCGCCTATACCTCCAGTGCGCAGATGAGGACAATTTTATACACCGTCCTCCGGTTCTTCCTCATCTTTTATTACACCGCCGTCTCGCGTTGGCAGTCGAGCGAGATTGCCGGATTGAGGAGACGATTTCGAGTTAGAGTTTCGTGTGGGATGATGGCGGCATCATTGAGCGACTACGCCTCGGTGATTGATCTTAGTTTCTAGTTATATTGTGATTTTGTGAACCATGTATCAACTATTAATCTATAACAAGATTTGTTATTTATGTATTCAAGCTTCTAATTTTGTGAACCATGATATTCTTGATTTATGTTGTGAATAATTATACAAATTCTTTTGGCGGATGCAACAAGAAAATCCTTTCTTGTGTCGTTGTCGGCGTGGTTTTATAATTGAAAGAACATCCCGCAAGCCCAAAACTTGTGGTCTGAAGTATTATGCATGTCCTTTGTCAAAGGTAAATAATTAAACGTTTGCTTATTTACGTAAATATATCAATAACTTGTTTGTTTAGAATACATTTCTTATAATTGTTTCATCATGTAACAGCCAGGGACTGAAGACTATGGGTTTCGATACTTCATGTGGAAGGAAATATTTCAACAAAAGTACTTTGGTCAAGCCTCTTCTTCAACGCAGTGCTCAAACTGCGAAACTAAAGATAAAACGTTCAACACTTCAACATGCTATTGGCTCAAAACAATTTGTTAAAGACAAGAATAAAGACGTTGGAGGCATCACTGGAATTGGCAAGAAATCCAGTTGATCACGCATGTCAGTCGAGTGGAATACTCTATGAGCTTATAGATGACATTAATAATCTTCATGTGGAGTAGATTTCGTTGTAATATTGAAAACATTTGTTGTTGTACTTGTTTAATGTTTTAATGTCTAATGTTTTATTGTTATTGTTTAATTAAATGGAAACAATACACAAATAAATACTCTACATATAAAAACACTACACAAATAAATACACTATACATATAAAAACACTACACAAATTAAATATACCACACAAATAAATACAATATACATATAAAAACACTACACAAATTAAAAAGGTAATTACTAAACTATACCAATATCATAATCCATTTACTGAACCGGACCATTTTTTAAGATCTTACGAAAAAAGACTATCACGTGCAAACCTCATCATATCTCCCTGTCACCTTTTCTATACACTTTTAGTACAAACAGTATTAGTTATCTTAGAGAGAGAAATATACAATATGAAGAGAAATATAGAGTGAGAAAAAAGAGAAGTTAGGTGAAGCTCTATTAGTCATGTGACTTGTATAATAAAAGAGATCAGAACTGTTGACTTTTGTCTTACAAATTTGTGATGACCAATGAACATCATTATACCATTAAATTATTACTTCATATTGCAAAATTTCCAAGATATCCCCAGTCATCACCTGCAAAACTCTATCCTATCTCTCTATCACGCCCAAACTCCATTCACGCCCAAACCCTCGCCTCCATTCACGCCTAGCCTCTCGCCCAACCCCAACAATCTCGCCTAGCCTCTTTTCCTCGCCCAGACACTCGCCCACGCCCACGCAATCTCGCCTAGCCTCTCGTCCAGGCCATGTTTTCTCGCTCAGTCGAAAAGTTCATTTTGGTAAACAATACAGGCGAGGTTCATATTCGTAAATGAGTAGTGGAAATGGTTCGTTTTGGTAATTTGCTCCAAATTAAATATACCACACAAAATAAACACTACACAATTAAATAAAAAAAAAAAGAAAAAAAAAAGAAAAAAGGGTACCTGCGCCCGTACGGTACGGATGGGCCCTGCGGGTCTATGGGGTGCCTGCGTATCAATATATGGGGTGCCTGCATATCTTATGCCATTTCCTAAACAATTTCATGTACGGTTAGTGTAGAGTAGGGCTGAGCATTCCGACCGGACCGACCGACAAAACCGACCGGACCGGACCGAACCCGACCGGACCGAAGGACCGGCGGTCCGGTCTCGGTCCTGATTTTTACCTTATTTCGGTCTCGGTCCGGTCCGACCAAAAAACCAAAAATATTGCCAATTTGGACCGGACCGACCGAAGACCGGACCGGACCGACCACATTCGGTCTCGGTCCCGGTTTTTACCTTAAATCGGTCTTCGGTCTTGTCGGTCTCGGTCCGGTCCGGTCCCGGACCGATGCTCACCCTTAGTGTAGAGTATAGACATCAAACGTCTTTTGAATTCAGGCTTCCTAATTGTCAATGTTGCTGAGTTATCTTAGCTTGTTTGGTAGTTAATAGATGCAAGAAAAAGAAAACGAAATGTTTAGGAACCTATTAGATAGTTAATAGGTGCAAGACTGCAAGGTATAACACTTGTTTATATGAAAGTTAGGTGCGGATATATATATATTTTTTTACCATGATTTTTATATTGGACTAGCTTATAGACTCGTGGAATCACGTGGTTTTTAAAGAAATGATTCATTAAGGGTTTACGTGTGTGTATAAAATAAGAAACAACAACGAACATAAATATATTTCATTATTTTTTCGAAGGAATAATAAGTAATATAAGTCAGTACGCTAAACAATTAGGTTTTTAACTATTAAAATAATAAATGTTCACGTATTGTCTTCTCCAACTGGTAGACAGTCTTGAAGAGCAAAAGTATGCAGTTAATGTCAAACACTTGAGCAGTTCATGTTCATTCGTGAACATCTAAAAATTTATAATAAAAAAAATCAAATTAAAAGAAAGTTGTTGATAAGAGTATATGTAAAGTGGTAAAATGTTGTAAAATATGTCATTTATAGGGATAATTCCATATTTACCCAATTTAAACATGAAAATGTCATATATATCCAAAATACAAGTTTTGAATGCATGATGTACAATGCATTTAAGGCATGTTTTGGGTAAATATGGCATTATCATGTATAAGTTGGGTAAATATGGAACTCATTTATATAGTTGTACATACTTGTTGGACATTAATAAAGATATTACCATCTTTATCACAGAAGACAACCTTCATGCCTCTTTTTCTTTTTACTCTAAAAACGGCAACGTGTAGTAGTCCATGTATGAAAATTGGCAGATACAAACCTTGAAGTGTTTGACCTTGCTCTTGTTTATTGTCATAGCAAAGGAAACGGGGACGTGATATTATTTCCTTAAGATCTTTAGTGATAAACGTTTATCAGACGGAGTAATTTTCAACCTTTATTTTCTTACCTCTATCGAAGTTCTTACTAATCTAATAATTTGAAATCTTGTTCTAGTTATTGAGAACTTTAAGTCTTCACTATTGGAAATGGAAAAGTTAGTGTTAAAGTTTTTTTTTCCCCCTTTTTTTTTTATTGTTATCGCAATATCAATCATAATCAGTTCAAAAGGTTCATCTATGGACCTAAAAATGGGCGAGTTGGTTCATGTCTTCAATGTCAATATCTAAGCTTATTAATCGATAGCTTAATGGCATGTAACTTATCCAATTTACATGCCCATATAGCAATAAATTATCAAAGAGTTGTTGATAAACCAAAAGATACTCATGTTTTGTGTTGTTGATGAATTAGAAATTCATGTAAAAGTGAGCTTCTTGACTAACTAAGAAATAAGTGCTTACATTAGATGGTTAGTTATAAACTAAAATAAAGCTCAAATATCCATTTTTATACAAAAAAATTATATAAGTCGATAAATCATCCCAAGTAGTTTCACATTACATGGTTTAGTGCAATAAAACATACATATTGAATAAAGTAAAGTCACTCATAAAAGTAGACTGTTAATACAAATAAGCCGTAAAAACGTTTATTTATATTTTACGATCTTCTAATGTTTTGTCGATAACAAACGTAAAATCATTTTAACGAAACAAATAAAATACGTAAACTATTTGATTCAATAGTTTTCTAACACACTTACGTTCTCACATAAAACACTAAAACAAGTATAAGTGATTTTATGTTTTAGATATACATATGTACAACAACTAGTGTTTACATATTGGGCTAACATGTACTTAACTAAGTATATACTAAAATGGGTAAAAACCAAGTGTATACTAAAATGGGTAAAAACAAGTATATACTAAAATGGGTAAAAACTAACAAATGGTATTGACCCATAACCCATGGTATTGTCCAAACCACTTAACTAGGTTCAATGAATTCTTGAGATACATTGTATCTAGAAAGAAAACCATGGATCAACCCATAACCCATGACCCATAACCAAAAATACCCATGGGCAAAGAGGAGCGTCCCACGGATCCCTAGCTTTGTGCTAGACGGATCCCTTGTGGGAGGGATCCGCGGGATCCGGGGAACAGTAGAAAATTTCCTCTATAAATAGAGAGTCATTTCTTCATTTCTACTCACCACTTCACACATACTTTCTCCAAGTATTGTACCTCTCTAACCTCAGATCCAAAGAGATCTATGTAATTTGTCTTTTGTTTTTGTGTGATCTTCTAGGTTCCTCTTAAAGGCGAGATCACCACTTCTTGAAGTCAAGCAAGCTCAAGTCCATGAGTTGCCATGCTTCGTCATCATCAAGACAACTGAAGTTCTCTTGTGTATAGTTCTTTCTTCCTCCATAGATGTTGAAGGCATTAGTGAAGGATGCCGAAAGAGTCAAGACGAAAGCATTAGTGAAAGGTGCTTATCGTCCGTGTCAAAAGCATTAGTGAAGAATGCTAAAGGTGTCAAGACGAAGGCATTAGTGAAGGGTGCCAAGCGTTGTGTCAAAGGCATTAGTGAAGGATGCCTAAGAATCAAATCAAGTGGCATTAGGGAATAATGCCTAGGTCGTATAATCGATGAGGTGCATCGTTATACATATAAGTATTTATTTACTTCCAAGGATGGTGATATCCTTGATGGTGTTGTAACAAGGAGTGGATCTCCTTAAGATTAGGTGTTGTGTTGTGATGGGTAGTAGTTCCTCCATAGTAATGGAACTAGGTGCTTAGCCTAGTACCTAATGAAGGATAGGCGACGTTGTGATAGGATTAGTTCTCCTTGGTGTGAAAGAACTCGGTGGTTAGCCTAGCACCATATAAAGGGTAGGCGACGTTGTGATAGGTGTGGTTCTCCTTGGTGTGAAAGAACTCGGTATTTAGCTTTGTACCGGATAAAGGTGTAAGCGACGTTGTGAAGGCTTCTCCGCCATAAGGAGATTGGTGTAGTGTTTACGAACTCTCGAGTAGGTGACTCGGGGAGTGGAGTAGGGCAAGGAAGATGTCCTTGCAGCCGAACCACTATAAATACTTGTGTTGTGGTGATGTGCTTCTTACTCTTTATCTTTCATTACACGTTTATATATCTATCTATCAACGTCCAACATAAACAACCAAATACATTGACATAAGTCAATCTAAATATTTAAAAGGAAGTTTTAAATTGGTAAAACTATTCAACCCCCCCCCCTTCTAGTGTCGCTCACGAACGCCTTTTGATCATCCCGTTTGGGACACTTACTAATAAAGTGGTTTGGGTCCCCCCTTCTAGTTTTCCACAATTCGTTACCAAGTTTCTTAAAGTATGTTGTACTTTAAAAACTTGATACGATCCGTGTATGTTTGAAAACTACAAAGAAGGATTTTTCTTAAAGTCATGTTTTAAAAATCATTATAATGTTTATTGTTGGACAATGATAGAATGTTCTAACATTTTCCTTGTTAAGTATTATCCATACTTGGATTTGGGGTTACCAAGAAGATCATGAAGAATCTATCTAAATATTTCTTTTCGCAAAAAGAATGTTTAGTATTGTCCTTCTCACAACATGAATCTGGAGATTCCAGGAAGATCACAAAGCATTTCATCTAAATACTTCTTTTCTTAAAAAGAATATTTAGCTAAGGTATGATTGCTAATAATTTACTTTTGATTTTATTATTGTTAAAATCTTAGTTGCATGATTTATTAGTAATCACTTAAGTAGTTATCTATATTAAAGTCATCATCAAGAATAGTATTCTTCGACTAATTTGTATAGACTAAACTACCAACTCGTAATAATGATATCTTGGTTATTCGATAGCCTCAATCATTATTCATCACAAAGGGCTTATTGACACTTCATCTATGTCAATAAATATCCATGTGAAACTTCTTATATTATCATAAAATGGGATTTTATTATAATGTTTGAAAAACTTCCCAAGAATTATGACTAATTCTTAAAAAGGGAACCACGTCTAATAGGAATAGTATTAAGTCTTCAAAACCTCAAATCACAAGTTTTAGAGCCTTAACATCAAAACACTAGGCGTTTTAGAACTCCCAAACCAAAGTTATCAAGGAATGTTTGAGTGATTTTCTTGTCATGCGGATCCCTTCGTTTACACTAGCCGGATCCCAAATGAGAGGATCCGCGGATCCGTGCAACGAAGACAGCATAAGTCAAAGAATGATCACTGTGGATGTTCCACAATTATATTCACCTCAAAGACTCACGAACAAGAACTCAGCTACTGTTCATAGGAGCAATTTGATCATTCCTCTCAAGCTTAACAATCACTTGTGTAAGTATAATCTTCACTACATTATTAATTTAATTCCTTGATTTCTAGGATTACAATTTCTTCATCTTTAAGAGTTGGGTTCAAATGGGTTTATCATAATTTGTCACCACATTGTTTTCTAAGATAATCTAAATAAAAGAATTAACATTGTTAATACAAATTAAACACATTTCTTGAATTCAACAAAGATGATGAGAGCAAAATTGTGATCAAACCCTCTAGGTTACTATTCACAATTAACACCACATTGTGGTTATATTGTTTAGGAACAATCATGCCAAGCAACAAGCAACAAGATTACCAAGACACCGCTCACTACATACCCATGTACCATAGGAAAGATGGACTAAGTCCGGACGATAGGAAAGATTTTAAGATGCTTGAAAGGAGACTCTTTCACGAAGGTAGAGTTGTTGATCCATCATTTCTTGCAAATACCAACATAAGGGAAGTTTTTGGAACTATTGGGTTTGATTGTTTATTGGACATAAACGAGCAAATTTGCCCGGTCTTTGTGCTTGAGTTCTACAAGACAATGGGGATAATTAGAAATGATGATGGGTCCATCTCAATTGAATTCACCATAAATGGACATAAGTACACTCTTTCGCTTGAGGAGTTTGGAAGAATAATAGGGGTTCCATATGATGGTGTTTGCATGTATTCTAATGAGTGGTCGTTGGAGGAGATACACTCTATGGTTGATCATCACGAAATTTATAACACAATAATCCCGGAAGCAACCACGGTGAGGGACACCGTGTTTATGCCAAGAGCATCCCCATCAAGGGTTACTAGGAAGTCGAAACTGATCTATAGGGATCCCTTCCAAATGGAGCTCTCGAAGATGTACGCGTTGTATAGGAAATGGGAAGATGTGATAAGGGAAAATGTGGTGTGCCTAGTAGGAAACAAGGATCACCCCAACACATGTCTAAGCTTCATGATCTATTGCCTAGTGACCGAAACTCGCTTTAACATTGCCTACTACATGATCAAGAGAATGGCAAGTGTAAGAAGCATGGACAAGATGGTGCTCCCGTATGCAATGCTCCTAACCCGTCTTGCTAAATTCATCTTTGCATTAGACCCTTCTCCACAATCCTATGATCATAGCTTTTGCAACAAAGTTATGGTACCATTAACTGAGGGTAGAACAACAAGGTTTATGGTGGAAGGCAAGAGGCCTCACCCACCCACGGATTCCTCGGATGAAAGGGAGAGACAAGAAGGAGGTGAAGGAAGTAGTAGAAATCCACTTGGAAATACCGATCTTGACCCCTTGGACTACATTAACTAATTGCCAAACATTCTTAGTGAATCACCCAAATGGCAACAAACCAAGGGAATCTTCAAATGCTTCGCCAATTTCTTGAGGAAGAAGAAGTGAAGATGGTATGATAAAGAGTGGAGGACGGGTGAGGACGTGATGGTGAAGAGAGGTAAGGTCATAGGACCTATACTTGTGATGAAAAATTTCAAACAATGGTTTGTAACACTTTAAACTATGCTTGTAGTATGTAGGTACCACCATATCTTGGCACGAAACAATTCTAACTTAGGAATTTGAAGAATGAGATTTTACGACCCCGTGAGTGGTCGTCGTCACTCATTCTAGGAACTTTAGCTCTTTCTACTTTGCTATACATTATAATTGTCGTGTTCTTGCATTTAGTCCCCATAGAAACAACTAGGAGAAGCATTTACTAAAAAGTGCAAAATTACACATTTGCTGAAAGCCTTCTGATCTGCAGTAGGCGGATCCCAAGATTGAACTAGCGGATCCCTCCCGAGAGGGAACCAGTAGGATCCGTGACCTCGATAAGCAATACAGACTTGCTTACATCAAAATAGCCTACTAGATCACCTCACACTAGTCAAACATAAGATACTAGAGCCAACTAAGTCTTCCTCAAATAGTTGAAAGCCTCACTCTCATCCATGACTTACCTAGGATATATTTCAAAATGTTTTTGATTTATCAACTCGTCAAAACTCACCATAATTCCGCTCCAACACTCACACATTACCTATCACGTCTGATAGCACTTAGTTTGGTCTATCCATCAATTTTAGCAAATTGATCTTAATCATCTTTGACTCAAAATTAGGCTCAAAACTAGTTTTCATTTTTCTTTATTTTTAAAGATTTTAGTAAATTCTTCTTAGGTCATCATCTGACTTCTAGGACTTATTACCACCATTTCTCCATATCAAATTAAATGGTATCCTTGTCAAACACATAGTTAGACTACCCAAAGTCAATTTTATTACCCAAAACCATCATTAAGCACCATCACTCATTATGGTTGAGGATTTGAGATATCCAACAGCTAAAGACTTTAAAAATAAGTCTAAACCTCGAAATCCATTGATAATAAACCTTACAAAAGCATAATCATTTCACCTAGAACCCGCTCGACAACCGGATCCTGGTCTTTAACTGACGGATCCTCACGAGAAGGATCGGCGGGATCCGTAGCAGTAAAGCCTAAATCGACTTCCATATTCAATTTTAAGTCACCTTTGGTTATCTAACCACTTTTAGCATTCATTTATTATCCTCCTAGAGCTGATCAAAATCCTAAGAGCATGCTTAATCCTCTAAGTGGCCAAGAATTTAATTTCCTAATTCAAATTATCCTTTATAAACCAAACAACCTTAGGATTAAGGCACCATCCTCACTTACCTTTCAAAAATCAGCAACTAGAAGTTTATATTAGCATCATCATCACTATGACTAAGGCTCTTAGCAACAACTCTTCAACCATAGGATCATCCAAAATAAAGGGTCAAATGATCCATGAGATCTCATCCACCGAAACATCTCCCATTAGAGATAATAATGCTAGAATCCCACCTCATCAAACTCATCCAACAAGTGGTAAGAAAACCGCAAGGATTAGCATCAAACCCTTTGGACTAGAAAAAGGATCATCTAGTTCAAAACCAAACATGGCTAGTTCTAGCAAGCCATCAAAACCCTCATTCCATGAGCATGGAATGCACTCCTTTAATGAGCCTCTTCCACACCCAAACATCTACTCATTGGGTCATTCAGCACCAAGAGCCACTCACTCACCAACCTTTTCATTAAATAGGGAACCACCGACAACACCAACTAGTCCATCATGGGAGACAAGGAACAACCTTGATCATATGGAAGAATTTCCATTACCATCCTCATTTTTAGAACCTCATTCTCAAAATGAAGACCCACAATCACACATGGAGCCTCCTCAAAATATCCATTTCTCTCCAATTCCAAACCAAGACAATAATTGTCCAAATTGTCTAATTACTCAAGGACTTGTTCAAGAAGCACGAAATGAGATACATTTCATGTTTAATCATCTTCTTGCAAAGTTGGATCAAATCAACAAATCCACTCATCCCTATACTCAAGCACTTTGTCGCGTTTTAAGTCTAGTAACTAGTTAGTATTAGTAGTATTTGTATGACTAGTTCATTCTCTTAGTTTTAGAGATTTGATTAATTATCTCTTGTTTTTATTGAATGAATATTTATATGTCATGATTATTTTGTGTGTTGTGCTACATATCTCACCTCCTCATTAGCATTGGTTGGCATATCTTCATTGCTGAAGAAACTGTCACTAGACAGCCGGATCCCTAGAAATGGCCTAGACGGATCCCTCCTTGAAGGGAACCGTGGGATCCGTGGTACAGAAGCACAATTTACTACTAACTTGAGTTTTATTTGCAGGAAATCATGCACTATACTCTTGTTTTCTAACCTTTACTTTGTAGATTTTCAAAATACACATGAAGATTTTGACACCATACAGCTAGGGGGAGCTTTGTGTCAAACGATATTGCAAAATCATTTGCAACTTAATCCGTTTTTGGATTATACTTCATGACACCCCATTGCAACTTTTCAATCTTCAAGGGGAAGCACGTTTTCGTCACTTAGACGAACCATTTGCAAACATATTTGCAAACACATTAGTTTATTTACGTTATGTATTTGACGCCTCTCGAAGGGATGGACTCGTCAAGGGGAGTTAAGGCAGTACCATTCCGTCGCTTGCTCTCTTTGCATTTTCTTTTACATATTTTTCTTATAAAAATTGTGTTAGTTTCTTTAACACTTTTTTTTCGACAAAAGGGGAGAAGAAAGTAAAACTACTAATTCAAATTTTCTACAATTTTAGTTTTCCTTAAAATAATTTTATGTTTTGTCATCAACAAAAAGGGGGAGATTGATAATACAAATAATCCGTAAAAACGTTTATTTATATTTTACGATCTTCTACTGTTTTGTCGATAACAAACGTAAAATCATTTTAACGAACAAATAAAATACGTAAACTATTGATTCAATAGTTTTCTAACACACTTACGTTTTCACATAAAACACTAAAACAAGTATTAGTGATTTTATGTTTTAGATATACATATGTACAACAACTAGTGTTTACATATTGGGCTAACATATACTTAACTAAGTATATACTAAAATGGGTAAAAACCAAGTGTATACAAAAATGGGTAAAAACAAGTATATACTAAAATGGGTAAAAACTAACAAATGGTATTGACCCATAACCCATGGTATTGTCCAAACCACTTAACTAGGTTCAATGTATTCTTGAGATACATTGTATCTAGAAAGAAAACCATGGATCAACCCATAACCCATGACCCATGACCCATAACCAAAAATACCCATGGGCAAGAGGGCGTCCCACGGATCCCTAGCTTTGTGCTAGACGGATCCTCATGTGGGAGGATCCGGGATCCGAGAACGATGAAAATTTCCTCTATAAATAGAGAGCAATTTTTTCATTTCTACTCACCACTTCACACATACTTTCTCCAAGTATTGTACCTCTCTAACCTCAGATCCAAAGAGATCTATGCAGTTTGTCTTTTGTTTTTGTGTGATCTTCTAGGTTCCTCTTAAAGCGAGATCACCACTTCTTGAAGTCAAGCAAGCTCAAGTCCATGAGTTGCCATGCTTCGTCATCATCAAGACAACTGAAGTTCTCTTGTTGATAGTTCTTTCTTCCTACATAGATGTTGAAGGCATTAGTGAAGGATGCCGAAAGAGTCAAGACGAAAGCATTAGTGAAAGGTGCTTATCGTCCGTGTCAAAAGCATTAGTGAAGAATGCTAAAGGTGTCAAGACGAAGGCATTAGTGAAGGGTGCCAAGCGTTGTGTCAAAGGCATTAGTGAAGGATGCCTAAGAATCAAATCAAGTGGCATTAGAGAAGAATGCCTAGGTCGTATAATCGATGAGGTGCATCATTATACATATAAGTATTTGTTTACTTCCAAGGATGGTGATATCCTTGATGGTGTTGTAACAAGGAGTGGATCTCCTTGAGATTATGTGTTGTGTTGTGATGGGTAGTAGTTCCTCCATAGTAATGGAACTAGGTGCTTAGCCTAGTACCTAATGAAGGGTAGGCGACGTTGTGATAGGATTAGTTCTCCTTGGTGTGAAAGAACTCGGTGGTTAGCCTAGCACCGTATAAAGGGTAGGCGACGTTGTGATAGGTGTGGTTCGCCTTGGTGTGAAAGAACTCGGTATTTAGCTTTGTACCGGAAAAAGGTGTAAGCGACGTTGTGAAGGCTTCTCCGCCATAAGGAGATTGGTGTAATGTTTACGAACTCTCGAGTAGGTGACTCGGGGAGTGGAGTAGGGCAAGGAAGGTGTCCTTGTAGCCAAACCACTATAAATACTTGTGTTGTGATGATGTGTTTCTTACTCTTTATCTTTCATTACATGTTTATATATCTATCTATCAACGTCCAACATAAACAACCAAATAGATTGACATAAGTCGATCTAAATATTTAAAAGGAAGTTTTAAATTGGTAAAACTATTCAACCCCCCATTCTAGTTTTCCACATAGACCTTTAATATCCCATATAGACTCACATGACATAATGTGACTTGCGTACACGCATAAAAAATAACCTTTAAATTGATGATTGAATGATTCAATTATTTACAATTAGAATTTTCAATGCCAAGAACAATTTATTGAAAGCTAAAACAAAGAGATGTATGAATAATTAACAAATGTGAAACATGGGCTTGTGATTACTGGATAGGACCCAAGAGTGAAAGTTGAAAGAATCTGTAATTGGCGAATGTTTCTGAGCGAACAACATCAATCAATGTTTTACAGTACTTCTTCCGATACTCGCTTGTAAGGCTTATGAATGTGTTCCTCAATTTATACACACACGGTTGGTTTAACAAAATAGTTAATGAAATGTATGAGCATGGACTTTTAAATGCTATTATAAAGAAAAGAAAAGAATGGTAAACTGTAATAATCTATTTTACTACTCCTTAATACTCTCTCTAATAGTGCAAAAAGTAACAATTCATAATGGATAATCATCTTTTCCAAACACTTACACTGAACAATCTCATTCAAACATTCAAAAAAGCTCGTGTGTAATATTACTTGAAAAGGGCTGTTTAATATTGATTTGTTCAGTTGCATATTACTTGAAAAGAAATGCATCTCTACTCAATAAGCAATATCAATTTGAACTCATAGACTGTTTGGGATAGGTTAGATAGAATGTAAGATAACAACATGCGAACAAAATACCAGTTCAGTCAAATGAGACCTCCGGCTTATTTGTTTTCATACTTGATTCTTCTTCTAAACCTCAATCATGACATAAAGAAATAAAAAGTTTGTTCCAATAAATAGAAGCAACTAAGTGCATGGACGGATTATGCAAACTTTGCCTCGAGTATAAAATCTGATTTAAATAGACAATTTAAAGAGATACATGGTCATTTCTTGAAAGAGATGTTAAGACAGTTAAATGGGTAAATTAGATATGATACTACTCTTCTTATCAGTCAATGTTTATCAACTTAGATTCATCATAATACGTATCCCCGACATAATTTCAACTTTACATGTCATAGTTAATACCACGATAATATACTATTAGAGATCAGGTATGCACATATATATAAGAGTATACACAATCGTCCCATTTTATTTGGGTTCTGTTTTGGTGGGATGAGTCTTTTAGCACTTACCTGTGATGAATCTAAGTTAATTGTCAAAAATAATTTGATATAGTATCATCGTTGATATCATGATCATCTATATTTCTATATTGTGAACCAAAAAGTCCCTATAAGAGTTTAGTAAGCAACCCCAAAACATCCATTAAAAGTAGTTACTCATATAAGCAAATCCCATATAGCCCCTATACGAAGTTTCATTAGAAATCCCAGATAGCCGAAACGTAATTAACCTGATACGCAATCACAAACAACCCTTACTATAAGAAAGAACTTCGAATAATGTGTAGTTGTAGCTTAATGGGGAAGAAATCGTACCTGGTACAACAGAATAACATAAGCCATCAACACCAGATAGCTTATAAGTGCAACCCTAACATTTCCGTCACCCTTTGAACAAAACTAAATAACCAAAATTAACTTTGAATTGTAAGAAACAAAAATTAATCGAAGGCTAGTAAAATGCGATGAACTATATATTATTATAAAAAATCATCAAAGGTAAAGATCATATTGTGTTCTCTATGATTAAGCTGGAAATGATCAAATAATAAATATTAGAGAATGATCTGCTTACAATAAAGACGCATCGCCTTTCGAAAATTTCTCTTTAAACTGAATCATTTTGTTGAACCAACTGATTGGTGTAGCATAACTCATCGGCCACATCAATTTTACATGAACACGAACATGAGATTGCACAAATACAGATGCTTGTTAACCAATATAAATTCAGTTTACCATTATCTAAATCGCAAAACAGTAAGTAACAGTAAAGAAAAAAATCAATGGAAATGACCTATGAGGTATCAATACCACATCCTAAAGAAAGTGTTCCAGTATCTCAAGTTGATTTAGATAGTTGTTGGACATCATAGGATAGAGTAATGAGTGATATGTACTTGTGAGGATGAAGTTCTGGTTGAGAAGGGAGACTTTTCTGATTGCATGCCCTAGTTTAATGGACTATGTGACCTGTTGTAAATGCTTTCTAGAGCTTCTAATTAAACCCGTTATTAAGAGAACAAATCCAAACGCCAAAAGAACGAACTAAAGATATAGAACCCTTGCTACCCCAAACCATTTCAGAACCTTGTGGTAAATCTTGTAACTTATAAAGCTTGAGAGTGAATTAGACGATGGGGCTAAAGTGAGATCGATCACTCGTATCACATGGGGCTCACGATCACCTCAAATATCCTAAACACCACAAATATTAAGATTAGGACACAATTATAATAAATGACCCAAAGAAATATGAGTGAATTAGTTTAAGGATTTAATGTCCCTATACCTGATGCGAAAGCCATGAAGCCCATTTTTCAATGAAACGGGGCTTTATTTCCTGTTTTGTAGTAGCGACCATACAATACAAATTCAAATCTCAAGCTTTTAAAGTAATTTTCTTCATTAAAAGCGCATATACCAATGATATATAAGAAGGAATAAATTAGTAATATCATTGAGAATATGTATATTAGATATGCATTATACTGTACATCACCTGATTAAACAACATTTCCCGTTTCTAATCCCAAGTCTATCAAAATCTGTCATCAATATCTTATCATTTTTGTAAACCATAAGTACAATTACGTGAAACCCAAATTAACATTGAATAACAGATTGTTAAAGTAATAATTTTAGCCAATCTAGAACATTTGATACCTTATACATTGTTTGCAATTCGGTGTATCTAAGAATTCTACTGGATAAAAAATATCAAATTCCTAATGAACTAAATCTAAAAATTGATTATAAATTTATTAAAGCATATTCAAACATAATTTAAATAAGTAGTTGAACATTGATACGGTCCTCAAAAAGTTAGTTATGAATTAAAGTTTAAAACTCAGGTTGATCGGAATGGATAAGCAATAAACATAAGAAAAATTTATCTTTGTAATTTCATCGAACAACTTATGAGCGCCATGTAATCCTCCAAACTAATTACATCGGTTCATAGTAACGACAAAATAAAAGAAACATTACTACGAAACACAACATGAGAAAATGAAAAATGACAAAGCAAGTTATAGTTAGTCTTACTCGAGATTTCTTGAGACAATACACCCTGGAGTTGCTAAATTTCTTGATATAACCCAATCTGTATACCTTTTTGTTCTTTTGTAACAGACATCGCAAACCTAAGAACAAAGATCATTCATCAATCATCCTCACTCACCTCAATAGCCATATTTCTTTATTATCGTTCTTTTTTTTTTTTTTTTTTTTTTGAAATAGTCAAATTAATAACTGATGAACAATGGAGCGTATTCAGATTCCAAAAAAATGAAACTGAATATTGATTTAGAGTGGGAGCGTATACAATCATTGCACCGTATTTTATTTTTGGATGTTGAATTAATTGTATTGTATAGATGTAAGTGATAAAGAATGGCTTATGAAAGAAGCTTTTAGTTATGTGTTTTATTGAGTGTGTGCAAAGCGGTTGTACATTACAAATGAATTGACCAATCAGATTGAAGACACGTCACTGAATTAATTACATACGGTGCATTATTGGGTTGTAACATGTAGCTATTTATTATATAGTATAGATGTTGAATTAATTGTATTGTATAGATGTAACTGATAAACAATGGCTTATGAAAGAAGCTTTTAGTTATGTGTTTTATTGAGTGTGTGCAAAGCGGTTGTACATTACAAATGAATTGACCAATCAGATTGAAGACACGTCACTGAATTAATTACATACAGTGCATTATTGGGTTATAACATGTAGCTATTTATTACATAGTATAGATGTTGAAATAATTGTATTGTATAGATGTAACTGATGAACAATGGCTTATGAAAGAAGATGTGTTTTATTGAGTGTGTGCAAAGCGGTTGTACATTCCAAATGAATTGACCAATCAGATTGAAGACACGTCACTGAATTAATTACATACGGTGCATTATTGGGTTATAACATGTAGCTATTTATTACATAGTATAGATGTTGAATTAATTGTATTGTATAGATGTAACTGATGAACAATGGCTTATGAAAGAAGATGTGTTTTATTGAGTGTGTGCAAAGCGGTTATACATTCCAAATGAATTGACCAATCAGATTGAAGACACGTCACTGAATTAATTACATACGGTGCATTATTGGGTTGTAACATGTAGCTATTTATTATATAGTATAGATAGATTGTGATCATCTAATATTTAATTTGAGCGTGAATTGAACATGATAGATCATGTTAGGTTTATTGTGAGAGAAAATTTAATTTTCCATAAAATAGAAGTCTCGCAATAAATGACTCATCATTTATTTTCACTTACAAAAATTCAACATTACATCACATGTTCAATTTGAACATAAAAGGATCTTAATCCTTTTATATTATAGCCGACTAATCAATAGGTTGTGAGCTCGTGTCCCACATACACAAACCGGTTAAGGCTTTTATTTTGTTGGAGAAGTTGGTATGATCACATCAAAGTTGTTTGCATCTCAAAAATTAAACTCGAGACCCTTATCATATTTTTGTGTCAAGTGTTTGACACTACACGAACTGGATAGAAAACCGATATGAAAGTAAAACAAGTTTAAATTATGGAAAGACATATTTGACCAAAAAAAAAAGAAAAAGTTCAACATGTCTAACCCATTTTATAAAACGAATTATGCTCGAGTCGGGTAAAAGTTATATAGGTAAACTCGTCAACCCATTTAATTGTTGGAAATGTATATATTTA
This sequence comes from Chrysanthemum lavandulifolium, assembly GCA_022545495.1. NCBI lineage: Eukaryota > Viridiplantae > Streptophyta > Magnoliopsida > Asterales > Asteraceae > Chrysanthemum > Chrysanthemum lavandulifolium. The sequence goes on from CM040240.1 coordinate 242,461,171, forward strand.
CAAACATGTGAATGTCCGGATTCGAACTCGTGACCACGGGATTGCACACATTAGCGAATGAGAATTAAAGTTAATAATTAATGTTTATGTTTACGATTAATTATTACACATTAAGTCCGGTTAACGATCGTTAAGTATTTAACGGAAAAATGACTAACGACCGTTAAATGGAAAAGAGAAGGACTAGAAATGGAAAACTTGGAAAAGTTATGGGTTTGGCTTTGGGCTTTCAATAGTGGCCGGCCATAGGGCCTCTCCAAGGCCTAATTCCCTAACTTGTTCTCTAAGTTTACCTACTAGTATATAAAGAGGGTTAGGTTCTAGGGTTTCATACATTTGTGCATTGAATTAACCCTAGATCTCTCCTCTCCTCTCTTTTGTCCTATATTCGGCCGATCACCCCAAGTAAGGGAGTTTGGTTTCGTTTTTCATAAACGAGGACTTGTGTTAGATCTAGCAATCGCTTGATTCGTTGGTTAATTCGTATGTACAAGAACGTGGTAGTAAGACACTATTCTTACACCATATTGGTTTGAGTTATAGAAAGGTAAGGGGCAACTCTCTAATCCACTTCTTGGTCTTGCTCAAGAGATTTGATATTCGCAAGAGGTACGTTATGCATACTTTCGCTTAATTAATTTATTTGTTATGATCTTTAGTCTTCATTGTGTACTCTTGATGTCTTTATGTTTTATTGTATTTTATATATCATAAACTCAACAATGGCATCACGAGCCTTGTATAACAAGTAATTAATTCTTGAAACACATAATTAAAATAAACATGAATGTGTTATTATTTGTATACTTAGATCTAGGGTTTGCAAAACCTAAACCCTAATTTTGAGGGGTTTTTGGTGCCCTAATTAGGGTTTTGTAAACTATTGTTTTAATTGGATTAGAAACCCTAAGATGCATGCAACTTTATGTGTATATCGTAACTCGCTTTAATTGCATTAATCGTTAAGTGTAATTTATATCCATGATAATTATCGCATGTTTTATCATGAATCATTTTTATTGTATGTCTTTCATGTTTTAAGTGATATACATTAAATTATGATAGATCTTAAATTGGGGAAGACCTCAATAATTATTAATTTAATCAATTATGTGCTATGTGATATATATTTAGTTTTGACTTATGCAATCGATGAATCGATGCATGTGGTTCACCTTGTACATAGATGAAAACGGGTGGAAGTCTTAATTAAATATATGCATATTGACAGATATAGAATTGGTTGTTAATAGGATTTATCAAAACCGTTTGCATGTGGCTATTTGATATGCATGACTTTTATTTGTTATGCATTCATTGTTTATTTGTTTATTTTTATAAATACTTGCTTGTCTGTGTTTTGTAACAAGGGTATTTTTACAAGAAAAATAAACTGACCTAAACAATGGTGAAACATGTATTTTTAAGAATAGTAATCATAATCGTTTAATTGATGATGACTTTGGTACAAATGACCGAACAGCTCACCCATGAGAATGAACTAATAAAGGGTTTAAAGAAGTGCATGCATCACACCGAATGGATGTCTAAGGTTGTGCTTTAGCGCGTGCACAGTCCTCTCCCCCTGTAAGTTCGAGTGGAGCTACTTAGTAAGCCATTAAATGTGCAAGCTCATCTTAAGGCGAATTAGTTTTAATTCCATGCGCCACTTGGTGGTAATTATCCGAAACACTAAGTGTTTACACTTATGCAAAAGTACGGTATAATGGATGATAATTAACACTAATTCCTTGATTGGTGAACCCAATACCTCAATTAAAGTTTGATGATGAAAAGCTTATACATTAAAACAAGATATAAATGTTTTAATAAAACTATGCTACAAAGATGAATGCATGACATCTTTGTACATATTTGATTTAACATCAAAACTATTACCCTTTAATTTAAGTTATATGCCATCCAACGAAACGGAAACACCTAAGATTACTTTCTATTTGCGTGAGAACGTGACTTAGATCTTAATCAAAGGGTAAAATGTCCACGTGTCGTGAGAACGGGCATGGACGATTTTGCGCTTTCTTAAGTTGGACAACTTAATTGAGTTAGGCGGTGGCGAAAACTCAAGGCATAAGATGGGATAAAACATGTTTACATGGCGATTGATATTAGCTATATGTAAATCCCATAAATCTAGGAATTGCAATTGAAATTGGCAATTGAGCAAAAGCTCTACCATTCGTATAAGGTTCATCACTAACGAGATCAAGCGATGTAATGAGATTATGACAATTTGGATCCTAGTTTTCAATAAATATTAATTGGTTATATGAATATGAACCTTGGGTATTTAATTGTTTATTGAAAAGGAAAATTATCAAAATACTAATTATGGTTTTGAACTTTTTCGTAGATGGCTCAATCGATAACACTATGAGCTTCTTGAGTGCCGCTTTCAAAGATATGATTGGAAGGGACAAGCTGACTGGCCCTAATTTCAATGATTGGCATCGTTCACTTAGGATCATCCTTCGTGTTGCCAAAAGGGTTGAAATTTTGACTACACCTCTGCCTGATGCTCCTCCCAACACGGCAACTGCTCTTGAATTAGAGGCATATCGTGTTGAATATGAGAAGCACAATGATGTGGCGTGTCTAATGCTTTCGGGGATGTATGCTCAATTGCAAAAACAATTTGAGCATTATCCGCCTATGAGCATGCTAGATGAACTCAAACGTATGTTTGAGAAGCCACCAGCAGCTGAACTGTATGAACTTATTGAAAAGGTTCACAGCTGCAAGCAGGAGGTTGGCAAATCTGTCTCCGACCACGTCCTCGAGATGAAACATCACTTGGACCAATTGGAGAAGCTCGGCTATGGTTACTCGAATGATGTATGTGTCGGACTCATCAATCACTCCTTTAATCAGGAACGATTTGGTGATTTTGTCCCCAATTTTAACATGCATTGCACGGGGAAGACAGTGAATGAGTTACATGCAATGCTTGTAGACTACGAGAAGATATTGCCAAAGAAGGCTCCTACACCTGCTGTACTCGCAATACAGGGTGGTAGGGTGAATAAGCCTAAGCCGCAAGCGAGATAAGAAAGGGAAAAGAAAAGGAAAGGGAAACAAGTTGTCATCCCACCGACTCCCAAGAAGAATCACGGAAAGAAAAGGAGAATCCTAAGAAGGATTTGTCTTGCCACCACCGCAACTCACCGGGTCACCGGAAGCGGAACTGCCCGGTTTATCGAATGAGTGCCTTTAGAATAAAAATAAGATAGTGCCTAGCTCATCGGTATTTTTATGTTTGAATTATTTTCTTTTCCTCATAAGCTAAATTCACGGATATATGATACGGGATGTGGTACTCACATCCGTAATACATCGCAGGACTTAGAGGCGAAGAAGTCGACTGTGGAGAGAGATACTTGTACGTTGGAAATGGAAAGCGTGTAGTATCCGAAGCCATAGGGACTTTTGATTTAGTGTTGCCTTCGGCTTAATTTTAGAACTAAATAATTGTCATTATGCACCCTCCATTGTTAGGGGTGTCATTTCGTTTCTTTGTTAAAAGATATTGGTTTTGTGCACACTTTTACCGCTTATGGAATTTCGGTTTCTTTAAATAATGTTTTTACTTTAATCCAATTCCTATGCTTGGTGTGTTTGAAATTGATATGGATGGTTGTATATCCAATGAAAATAATTAGTTGTATAGCATTAGCAATAAGAAGAGCAAGTCGAACTGTGACTCTTCTTATCTTTGGCATTGTCGCCTTGCCCATATTGGCAAGAAACGCATGGAAAAGCCGCAACACGATGGGTCGTTACAAACGGTCAATGATGAATCATTTGACAAATGCGAGTCTTGCATAGTGGAAGATGACAAGGAAACCTTTTCACCACAAGTGGAAAGGGCTTCGATCTACTTGGATTGATACACACCGATGTGTGTGGTCCACTTAGACATGTGTCAAAACGTGGTGTTGTCTACTTAACTTTTACGGATGATTTCGATCGTTATGGTTATGTTTATTTACTTAAACATAAACATGAAGTCTTTGAAACATTTAAGGTTTTCAAAAGTGAAGTAGAATTACAACTCGGTAAGAAGATTAAAGCTCTTCGATCCGATAGAGGTGGTGAGTATATAAGTCAAGAGTTCAAAGATTACTTAGTGAGTGTGGAATTATCCAACAACTCACATCTCCTTATACTCTACAACAAAATGGTGTATCTGAAAGGAGAAATCGTACCTTACTTGACATGGTACGATCAATGTTTGAACTTATGACTCTACCTTTACTTTTGGGATTATGCCTTGAAACCGCTATTCGCATTTTGAATATGGTTCCAACAAAGAAGGTTGTTAAAACTCCATATGAAATATGGACGAGAAAAACTCCCAACTTTTCTTACTTAAAGGTGCGGAGATGTGAAGCATTTGTTAAGCGTGACACACCGATAAGCTCCAAGCCGATCATCATAAGTGTATCTTTGTAGGATACCCTAAGGAAACTATGGGTTACTACTTTTACTACCGGTGAGAGCAAAGTCATCGTGGCTAGGTATGGAGATTTCCTTGAAAGGAATCTCATATCTCAAGAACTCGGTGGGAGAGTATATGATCCGGAATATGATCAAGAAGATACAACACCTTCGAAAATACTAGCCAACTTCAAGAAGAACACGAAAGCTTAGGTGCTCCTCCCGAAGTTGTTCCCATTCGTGAGGTCCGAAAGGACTATCGTGCACCGACCGTCTATGTCTTAACGTAGAGGTGGAGGAAAATATGGTTGGGATCTTAATGAACACGCTAACTATAAGGTCGCCATGGCCGATCCCGAGAAGGATAAATGGCGATTGCTATGAATGGGAAATGCAATCCATGAAAGATAATGATGTCTGGATTGAAGTTGACCTTCCTCCCAAGGCTAAAGTCGTTGGAAGTAAGTGGATCTTCAAAAGAAAACCGACATGGATGGCAATGTACACACCTACAAGGCTCGTCTAGTGGCTAAAGGTTTTACTCAAACCTATGGCATTGACTACGAGGAGACATTCTCTCTGTAGCGGACATAAGAGCTATTAGGATTCTCATAGCTATAGTCGCACACTATGACTATGAGATTTGGCAAATGGATGTCAAAACCACTTTTACGAATGGCCGTCTAGATGAAGACATCTATATGGCGCAGACGTAAGGTTTGTGAATCCATTGTTTCCTAACCGTATGCAAGCTTAAGAGGTCCATTTATGGACTAAAGCAAGCATCAAGGCAATGGAATAAAAGATTCGATGGAGAAATCAAAAGTTTTGGATTTACTCGGAATCTTGATGAGCCATGTGTATATCACAAAGCTAGTGGGAGTCGTGTTACTTTCCTTATTCTCGTATGTCAATGACATATTAATCATGGAAATCATATACCAAGTCCGAATGAGGTGAAAGCCTATCCGGGTAAATGTTTTCGATGAAAGACTTAGGGAAGCGACATATATACTCGGAATCAAGATCTACCGGATAGATCAAGGCGGCTAATTGGTTTAAGCCAAAGTGCTTACATTGACAAAATATTGAAGAGATTCAATATGCAAAATTCCAAGAAGGATTTTGCCAATGCAAGTAAATCATGGTTTGAGCGACCAAGGTCGTGCTTCAACACCGCAGAGGTGGCGGCGTATGAAGAAAGTTCCTTATGCTTGGTGTGGGATCTATCATGTACGCGATGCGATGCACAAGGCTGATGTGGCGTTTGCTCAAAACTTGACCGGTCGGTATCAATAGAATCCGGGTGAAATTCATCGGATCATTAAGCATATTCTCAAGTACCTTAGGGCTACAAGAGATATGTTCATAGTGTATGGAGGAAATCCGAAGCGAATCGTATGCATTACGAGTTCTTGCGATGCATCCCGGAAGTGTGACAAAGATGATACGAAGTCTCAAGCGGGTTACATTTTGTCATCAATGGAGGTCTTGTGGATTGGAAGAGTAAGAAAGAGACAACACTTGCAATGTCGCTCATGAAAGTGAGTACATAGCGCGTCGAGGTCGCCATGGAAGCTGTTTGGATAAGGAAGTTTGTTTCGGGGCTTGGTGTTATGCCGTCGATTGAAAATCCTATTAAAGTATATTGTGACAATTCTGCGCAATAACTTTTGCCCATGAACACAGGTCATGAAGGGCACGAGACACTATCCTAGACAATATCACTATGTTCGAGAGCAAGTCGAAATAGGCGAAATTGAGTTGCTCAAAGTTCACACAGATGATAACCTAGCGATCCGTTAACGAAGGCCTTACGGTGAAAAACTTAATCATTTGTCCGATAAGTTTGGACTTCGTTTAGCTAGTAGTTTCATGCCCATCGTGACTAAGTATTTTAGATAAAAGGATATTGTAAACATTATTATTGAAATAAAATAAAGTATTTTGTTATGTTTATTATTCATTTATTATGATGTTGTCCTATATTTGCATGTTTAAATCCATGAATAACTTAAGTTATTCTAAATAGTCCGTTGTCAATCAATAACATGGGAATGATATTGAATTAAGACAAATCTGAGTATTAGTTAGAATATACTTGAAAGTATATTGATGCGTAGCATGACTAATTTCAGATGAAATTCAATGATTTGAATATAGGACTTATCCCACCCGCATGATAATACTTTATGGATCTTTGTCATTAAGTATATCATGGATATTTATCCTCGACTTGAGATACAAGAGATATGTCATGGATGTAGTGCATTTTGTGAAGCAATCTAACGCTACACGAATCGGTAGTTATAAGGGTTGTTTTCGAAGTGTTGCGAAATTTATGAATCACCTTGTAGTCAAAATGGGATTTGTTTCCTTCAAATTTATCTTGAAGTATAATACTACTGGGCCCTCGTAGGATTGTTAAGATGTTTGTATGGCCATACCCAAGGTCTTCTGCTCAAGAATTGGTAATCTTAATAAATCATATAAAGCGAGAAATGCAGAATAGTTAAATTAAGAAATGAGTGAGATCCATATTCTTATTAACATGGTATTAGAAACAAAGGATGAATATGATGATGAATCATCAAACTTGGTTTTCTCCGAAAACCATACACGAGTTATCTGGGGGCATTGGCGTGTTGCTAGACGCTAACCAATGTTATTTCATGTTTTGTAAACATATCCAAGTGGGAGTCGTTGAAATGTATATATTTACAAACATGTGAATGTCCGGATTCGAACTCGTGACCACGGATTGCACACATTAGCGAATGAGAATTAAAGTTAATAATTAATGTTTATGTTTACGATCAATTATTACACATTAAGTCCGGTTAACGATCGTTAAGTATTTAACGGAAAAATGACTAACGACAGTTAAATGGAAAAGAAGGACTAGAAATGGAAAACTTGGAAAAGTTATGGGTTTGGCTTTGGGCTTTCAATAGTGGCGGCCATAGGGCCTCTCAAGGCCTAATTCCCAACTTGTTCTCTAAGTTTACCTACTAGTATATAAAGAGGGTTAGGTTCTGGGTTTCATACACTTGTGCATTGAATTAACCTAGATCTCTCTCTCTCTCTCTGTCCTATATTCGGCCGAACACCCCAAGTAAGGGAGTTTGGTTTCGTTTTTCATAAACGAGGACTTTTGTTAGATCTAGCAATCGCTTGATTCGTTGGTTAATTCGTGTGTACAAGAACGTGGTAGTAAGACACTATTCTTACACCATATTGGTTTGAGTTGTAGAAAGGTAAGGGGCAACTCTCTAATCCACTTCTTGGTCTTGCTCAAGAGATTTGATATTCGCAAGAGGTACGTTATGCATACTTTCAGTTAATTAATTTATTTGTTATGATCTTTAGTCTTCCGCTGTGTACTCTTGATGTCTTTATGTTTTATTGTATTTTATATATCATAAACTCAACATTAACCACCTCAGCTCTATCTATCAAAAAAATTACCAACTCAAACAGTAGCTTAAAATTCAAGTAATGGGTAGGATATAAGTGATCTAGCCATAATAAAATTTGGCACAATTTTGGCACAAGTTCGAAAATCGCAAATTAATTGTTCAGTTGTCGACTGTTAGGTTCAACTGTCGCTTATTAGAAACGGTGGTACTAAGACGCTGGACGGCTAGTGACTGACATATCAAAGATGTTTTGGCCCCAAAGTGACATAAATAAGACACTGGCTTCTAGTTGTAGTAGTGGTTTGGTTTGAAGTTCTCAAAATGACCCATGCATTGTTAGCATGGCCTACCCTTGATACGCACCTACCCTTTTCATTAAGATAGGATATCAACACTTCTTTGCAGAATATCATTGTATGTATATATTGTGATAAGTACATAAATATACTATGAGGACTATATTAAGTAGTTCATTGATACTTGGATTTTATTTTTCCTTATCCCAAACATACAACTTGTCGGTACGTGTTTACATTGATTTTGCCAAGTTTAAAGTTACGAATTACACTACTATTTTATCTATCTTGATTAATAGTTTAACATTAAAAAGTATTGGATAGTTTATACTTTAGGCTTTAAGGGGTATGATGTGCACGCGACTCATGCATCTCCTAGTATATAGATTTTGGTTAGGCCTCACGATAACAAGAACACTAGACTTTTAAATAAAGTAGTCTGTAACAATCTCTCCCAACATATAAGTATGAAAAAAAAAAAAAAAAAAAAAAGTCTCGCGCCTCTTATAAATATAAAATTATGGGCTACTAATACATTTTACCATAATTTTATTTTTGATTTTTAGTTAGCTTTAAAGGTATTAGTTAGTCGTTTTTGGAAGGTGTAACACAAGTCTTCCCATGCTAACTTTAGACCTATTTTATTAAGGCCTTTGCGAATAAAAACACTATTATTAACTTTTTCACGCAACTTGTCGAGTCAATCGAATCATAACTAATACCTTTCACGTATCATCTGTAGGTTTCATGGTTTGTAACAAACTAACAATTAGCCTTATTGGTTCTAAATAGAGAGCGAGTTTTCGACTTGAATATAAGTAGTCTCATGAAGATATACATATGACCGTTTCTGACGTTTCTTCATGCCTACTCCCAAATGTACAACCAGTAAGATTCGAACCCTCTAACCCATGTAAACTAATGAAGTGATGTTGATGCAAAGGCTTGCACCTCGGTTGTGATTGATACTTTTCGGTGTTTGTCCCTCGGTCAGCTTGGTTAAGGCTTTCCTATCTGCACAATGAACAACGCACGTTAGCCTCGCCTCAGGTGTTATCCCGAGGTCAAGCTCTGGCGTGAGAGTAAGTATAGGCCGAGGGGTATGATAATAAATATAGTAATAAATGCGAGAGTATATATGTGTGTGAAGTTACTGCAAGTATTAAATGTGTTGGGTATTTATACTCCCCCAACCTCGATACATGGTCGACCTTGGGAATATGCTTACCAGACTTATAGCTAGCCTACACAGTAGGTGTCAGATCACGTGTGGCGAAACCCCATAAAATCTGAAAAGGCGACGTTGACATGGTTCTGCGCTTTATCCACAGGACCATAGAGTAAACTGGGTAAAAGGGAGTATCGTCCGGACGTAAGTTCCTCCAGACCAATTCCGTCCAGACACATACGCCATTAAGTGACTTATCACTAATGGCATGTTTGGCAAAAATAATGCTATAAAGAAGCAATAACATTAAACAATAGCAGGAATCAATAACTATTTGTTTTTATAAAACATTTGATAACATAACTTTAGAACCATAATTTTGCAAGTAAATGCTACTAGATGTAGCATTTTGATTTTGGCGAGTTTTAAAAATATTACGACCGTCAATTGCAAACACACGCCAACTTTCCGAAAAAGAAAAACCTTGCCTGGTTTAAATTCGTTTCGTAGTTAATTCACACCCTGTAAATTAAAATTAATCGATCAAAAAGTCAAAAACCAAAATCACATTTTCTTTTTACAAAACAGTGTCTTTTAGTTGCTTTTCATAATTTTTAAATATTTAAACACATGGAATACGAAAAGAAAAAAAAAATACCAACCCGACCCGTTCAATATACTTTTCCGTATACGAAACTTACGCCACCTAACCAAGTCACATTCTCTCAGGGTGTGTTTGGTAGAGAGAAATGGTAAAAGAGAAATTGAAATTAATCGAATTCTCTTGTTTGGTTCGTTAGAGAAATTAAAAGGTGAAGAAATGAGGAGAATTGGTAAGGAGTTGGTAGTGTAAATTTTAGAGTTTGATTTCCATCTCTTTTGGTTGGGAAATTGGAGAAATGAGAATTGTTAGTATTCGTAATATTTTTTCATGATATGTTTTTTTTTCTTTTTCAACTTATATTTGTACTTTAGTTCCAAACATATGTTTTTTTTTTTTTAAGTTTTTTTTAAATAAATATATTTTTAAAAAATAATTTAAAAAAAATAATTTAAAAAAAAATAATTTAAAAAATATTTTTAAAAATATTTTTAAAAAATAAGTTTTTAAATAAATACATTTTAAAAATAATTTTTAGAAAAACAAGTTTTTTTTTTTTTTTTTTAATAAATACATTTTTTTTTAAAAATTTAAAGAAAGTAAATAAATTTTAAAAAAATAAATTATAAAAAATATATTTTTTTTAAATAAGTTTTTTTTTAAATAATTTAATTTTTTTTTTAATATTTTTTAAGAATTGTTATTTAGAAAAAATAAAAAATATTTTTTTTTTTATATCAACAAACAAATACATGTGAGTATTATATGACAAAATGTTATTTAAATAAAAAAAATCGTTTCGCGCAGTCTTTGTTTTTTCCAAACATTAGAATTGGACAAAATTCTCTACTAAGATTTTATTCTCTGCTTCATTTCATTTCTTTGAAATTCTCTATACCAAACGTGCCCTCAGTTCATAACCAATTAAAAAGAAAAAATCCAAAACCAAAATCAAATACAATACAAACACATCTTTCATATTTTTCATCTCCCCCTTCCATTCCGATCCAAAAACACACACAAATATTATTTACTAAAATTATATAAAATAACATATTACTAATAATTGTTAATCGGTTAATTAATGGCGACGGAGCAGTTAATATCCGGCAGCGGAAGTGGAGGTGGAGGAGGAGGTGGTGGATCACACTACGTTCAAATGCAATCGGAACCGTCGAGATTATCTTCATTCTTTTCATTCCATCAACATTATCCACCCGAAACAACTCGTATTTTTGATGAGTTACCTGAGGCTACTATTGTACAAGTCTCGCGTCCTGATGCTGCTTTGTGAAAATGGCCAACGACAAGAAAAGGGCCTTAAGAAACAGATCACCAGTTCTTTGTAGCTTGGTACCAGTTAGCCTCGAATCTCAAAAAAAAAAAAAGCCACAGTAAATGTCGGAACATACTCTCCTTTCAACTCACATCTCAAGTTAAAAGAGGATAAATTGAATAATAATCCCGGAAATTATGCATTTGTAACAAACTCTTTATTGTGATTCGATCAAATGAGTTATTACACCAAATTGTAATAAAATTAAACCTCTTAACCACAGCCCTAAGGGCTGTTATTAGCCACAGCCCTAAAAGCTTATCTAGTAGTCAAATATGTGATGCCCTATACCAATGACAAAAAACCTTCTAAACTTAATAGCAAACCTTGAAGTAGAACTCTCAACTAATGAAAGACAAAGAAATAACTAGCAATCAGAATGTGAAACTATAGCAGCGGATATGCAAGATTACTTGTAAAACGTTTTCTAGGTTCAGCTTCATTGCATTACTAGTTGATTCACTTAGCCATAGTCAGATACACACTATTACTCTACAAATATTCAAATTGGAAATCTAATTGTAGTAAAATCTGTAACGCCAACGAACTGTGCACTCTAGGCAAGAGTATGACATAAAATAAACACATTGTCGATTCGTCCTACTTATGCCCAACTAAGGAGTAGATGCTACAATTTATCACGTAACTTCGTCCTTACACACAGAGGTTACACGTGAGTCGGTGCGTTATCTATCCTGGTTCACATGACACTTGCCAAGAAAATAGCTCAAAAAACATTATTGTTAGTTAAACCACCAAAGTTCTTCACACAGGGGAGCCATGAAACATTCTAAACACCTCATGTTAGATATATGATCCACTCTCACTCCTACTCTCAAAGTACCCATGTCGACCACTCTGGAATCAAAACCAGATGCAAAATAACACATTCATTTCACACTAAGTCATCGCTATCCAGTAATCATATAACCGATAACAGAAACTAAACCAGCCTACACACAAGGCTTCAGATGAGAAGCTGATACCAATACTATAATATAAGTATTTCATACACATTTAGATAAGTCGGTCCATGGTTAAGATTACTTATACAGGTTATAAACATGCTGCGTTTAGAATTTTTGATACGCCTAAACAGCTTTGGCTGCTGTTTGCCTAAGCTTAAGCCGAACAACTTAATCATCTTCAAAAAGCTCCACTTTTGTAACTTAAACTATCGCATATACATAGACAGACCCAAATAGGTTTGTAAGAAGCTGACAAAGCCAAGCCACACATAATCTATCGCATCGTGTTATAACATAGCAACCTTTCGTAACAGTCAGACACTCCCTAAGGCAATGCTATTTCGTCCTTAGTCAAAAATGTATAGCACGAACACAGCCTAAACACAATCACATTCTTATAAATTATATACGCTACTACATAAACATTCAGTACAAAAAAAGAAGAAACTAAATTATATACAAACAATTATTCAATAAATCGACGTGACGTGTGAGCCGATCAGCGTTATCGGTTATCAACGTTTTATTATTTGTAAAAACCTCAACGAAACCTCCTCTCATCATCACCACCACCACTCCCATCAACAACAATCCTAACAACGCGCTTAACCGCGAAATACAAACAATTCGACAACACAAACCAGCTCAACAACTCATAAACAAAATCAAACGCCGGATCAACCGGCGCGTGCTCACTCTCATCCCAACCAAATCCACCACCACCACCGCCAAAAAACCCTCCGCCACCACCTCCACCGTCAGCACCGTCACAGTCACCGTCACCGTCACCAGTGGTTTTGATTTTTCGTCTCACGCGCGCGCGTGTTTTGGCGCGTGAGGTAGGTATGACGGTGGGTTTTACCGGCGGTGGTGCGACGGCGTCGGTTGCGAGGGTTTGGGATGTGATGTGGAGGTATTTGTGGTGGTGAGATGGTGATGTGATTGTGAGATTGGTGAAGGTTAGGGTTAGGGTTTGATGGTGGTTTGGGTCGAGTGTTGGTCGTGTGATGGTGGTATCGGGAATGAGTGTGGTTTCCATTGTTTGATTGAAAAAGTGTCGGAAGTGTGTTTGGTTAGTGACGCATTCTTGACTGAAGTTGAGTTGAGGGGGTGTTTGGGTAAAGTTGAGTTGAAGGTGTGTTTTGCCACGGAGTTTACCGAGAGATTTTATAAACTAATTTATTATTTTAAAAAATGGATTTTGCTAGGGGTGAAAATGAGCCGAGCCGTTTATGAAAAGTTTAGGATTAGATCAGTACAAAGCTCGAAATGAGTTCAAGCCTAAATTTGGGCTCGTTTAATAATCGAGATATAAAGCTCAATTTAGGTTGCGAGCCTAAACGAGTCTTAAAAATATATTCGTATATATATTTTCTATACATATACAAGGTTAAAAAATAAAACGAGTTCGAGTCTAATGTGATAAACGAGCTTTTGAGCTTTATTTCATTCAACATTTTATATAAGTGAGTCGAGCTCGAGCTTTTGAAAATTTTCACGAGCCGAGCTCGAGCTCAAAATATGAGGCTCGAAACTTTTTTAATTAATTAAAAATGAATTAAATACACATTAGACGAACTTGTAAATTCTTATATTTGAATATGATTTTCGCTTAAATTTATTAAAACATTTATTTTATAAACAAATTAATCCGTGCTCAGAGGTTAGCAAAATTTTTAAAAAATTACTATAATAGATAGTGAAAAAAAATAGTGAGGCAAAACATAAACTCAAATATATTATTATTACAATTTTATGTCATAGTAACTAAATAACACGAAGTAAGTTACACTATGTATGTTAAAACACATCCTAAAAAACCTTTCTAATTTGTTTTTGTTTTCGGCCGTTTATTAAAATTCCAAAGATAGTGGAACTATGCTTTGAATTTAACACTATCGGTGGACGTGACGTAGCCACACACAACGAGAAAGACATTACACTTTGTCATTATATTCATTGACATTAGAATTGTTACACTTTAATGGTGTTTTTTAGGGTTTGACGAACTTGTAGCTAATCAATAAGTTTGTAAATCTCCTGAAACAATTTCGTGGCCTAACAATAGGTTAGTCATGTAGAGTGTAGACGTCAAAGGTCTCTTAAATTGAGGTTAACGTAACTGTCAATATTGTTATCTTAGCTTATAGTTGTATGGAAAAAAAGAAAAGAACTATTGGTGTAAGTTGTAACACTAGGTTATATGAACTCCAAAACTTTGTACATGTAGGTTTTCTTTTGGGTAATCATTTCAGTTTGTTTTCTTTCTTTTTTTTTGTTTTTTTTTTCACAACTAATTCGATGTATGGATTCATCAGCATACAAATACAAGTTTGGTACAGTCTTCTTAGAGCATCTGCAATGGTAAATTTACAAATGACTTTTCACTATTTGATCAAGTCATTTGGATGACTTTACCTATTGTGATAAAAGCTTTACCAATGACTTTTTAGAGAATAGCTTGACATATATCAAGCATTTGATACAAAATGCAAAAAGTCATTCTCATTCAATGATGCTTGGCCAATGACTTTTAAAAGACTTTTGTGCATTGAAGAGTGTTTATAGAAATGACTTTTAAGAAGATACAATTTATAGAAAAATTAATGGTATTAAATGCATCAAGTCTTGTATGACTTGGTGCATTGCTCATACTGTTATTATTAGGAAGGATGATGTGACCTCATCATGTTTGTTTGCACCAAGCATGTGACAACTCGTAATTTCAGGTCATTTTACAAACTTTGAAAATTTTACTATTCATCTCGGGAATTTACTATTCACCGGTTACTATTCATCGTTTTTTAAGTCGATTTGATATTCTGAGAACGTATTTCAAAATTTTACTATTCATGAAACACTGTTTATTCCCGGAGAAAAATCACTATTCATGATTCACTATTCATCATTTTTCATAAACTAGGTTTACGAGTATCAAATTCGTGTAACCGTAATGGTTTAGCTGCGTATTCATGAAAAATCATTAAGGACATTTCATATAGACTAGAATAAGTCTACATATCATTAGTAACATCATCATCATATTAGTTCATACATGGGTTTGCATTTTTCATTTACGTATATTTTCCTATTAAATAAACGCTATCGCATAATCATTTATTTTGAATAATTGATCCGACACTTCCAAAAATTATCCTAATATATTTTTATACTCATTTTAAGACTATAAAAATTATATTATTAGTTTACCCGATGTTTTGAATTTATGTTGGTATATAAATTGTTATATAAATAATTACGACGGTTTTCGTAAATTCCATTCGATAACTTATTATTCACTCAATTCTTGCAAAAAATGTATTTTTATAATTTTTATGACTCCGATATATTTTATTTTGTTCCGTTAAAATCGATTTCCAACTAACGCTACACTAAATAATTTATTAGGTTGAGATATTTGCAAAATACAAGAGCTTTATTCATTTACAAAAACACCTAGTGATTGATGCTGAAAACACAGTCAAGCTTAATCACTCAAGCTAGCCACTTGTGAATGGCTAACCGTAATAAACTTAAAACTGCTCAGAAACCAATACAATGAAGATCTGGAGAATACAGTGGATTCCCGGGTCGTTAAGTCCCACGGAGACTCAATGGTGTGTAAACACTTGATCAGATGATAGAATGATCACTAAGGATAGTGATCAGTAAAGGTTTTGATGAATTATTACACTACTGATTGATTGGAATGATATTGGATACAGAATTGGAAAACACGACAAACGTAAAACGTATGATTAAAATACGTAAACGTACAAAATAAAAAGTGAATCTAAGAAATAAAAGACCTAAAAATATGAAAATGACATTTTTGAAATCCTAAAAATAAAAGAAAATTATTTTTATAACTATTTATTTAATTATTATTAATTAAAAACTATTTTAACTATTTATAAATACTCTAAAATAGAAGAAAATACAAAATAAGGCTAGAAAAATAAAATTATGATTCAGAAAATCTAAAATATTATAAAACTAATTTTAAAATTAAAAATATATTTTCACACTTTTATCTAATTATTACTAATTAATTATTATTTAAAATACACTTAAATACTATAAAATATAAAATAAACCTGGAAAATGAAATTTTAACTTAGAAAAATCTAAAATATGATAAAACTAATTTTAAAAGTGAAAAGATATTTTTATGCTTTTAATTATTTATTACTAATTATCTAATACTTTTAACTATTTTAAATTATAATAAATACTAAAAGATTAGGAAAATTATGAAACTTTTCTAAAAATACTATATGATGACAGAAAACTAAGAAAATATAAAACAAGATTTGCTTATTAATAAGATGAAAAGAAAATCAAAAAGCTAAAACTATTAAATAAACGCTATCACTATTTTTAAATTGATGTTTTTCTGGTTTTTCTTTTTGAAAACTACTTAACTACTTAAAGTATGAAATTTTAACAAAGACAAAAATTTTACAAATTACAAACAAGCTGATTTATAAGCTAAAATTCTCAACAGTTTTGATAATGAGCTTATTATGATGAAATAAGCTCAAACAAGCTTACAGATTGAAAACAAAAGTGGAATAAGCTAAAACAAGCTATAAGCTACTAATACTAAGCTAGAAAACACAAATAGGCACACTGAAAAGCTAGAATAAGCAAATAAGCACTTAAGACTGACTACTCAACCAAACAGGCCTGCAGCCATGTTTAAGGGCAAATTAAGCTAAGCAAATAAGCTCAAAAGCTCAAAACAAGCCTTGAGGTGACAAGATGAGCTGGTTGGCTTTCCAAAAAACTAAAGATGATAAGCTGGGGACAACTAGAGAGCTTGTGGCAAGCTCATGAAGATGGGACCAGATCACTGCTCAGCTTAAGCTGACTCAGTATCAACTGGGTCTTGGACAGAAACAAAAGCCACTAGCAGCCCTATCTAACAAGCTAGAAAATAAAAACTTAAGCTTGGGTTCTCAAGATGGCTAGGTCAGCTACCCAAAGAACCAAAAATCACAAGCTTTGACCCACTAATAAGCTCTGTGCAAGCTTATCAAGTTGGACTACCCAACTGTGCACAGGGCATCATTATCAGACAAGGGTCCAAAAGAAATAAGAAAATAAGCACTTAAAAAGCTGATTAAAGGAAAACTAGTATTTTTCTAATTAAGTTTTGCAACTAAACTTTGATAACCCAAAAGCTTTTAAGCTAAATCTAACTATTAAGCACACACTAAAAATAACTGTTTTAATCAAAAACGACCAAATGAAAATATTTGACTTTTATAAAAACTATCTAAGTTGACTTATATGAACTTTAAATCACTACTACTCACTGAATATGTTGTTTTAAGGTATACTAAGACTGATTTGAGCAATGTTAACAACTTATGAATACAAAATCATGATCAAGGATCATGAAAATCCAACAGTGAATGACAAGGATGTGATAAAATGAAATTTTGACTTTTGATGTAACAAGCACTGGTTTTCTTGATGAAACTGAACTATTATGACCAATTTAAACAATTTCCAAACAAGTACAATGACTAGAACACTTTCAAATATATTATTATTACAATTTTATGTCATAGTAACTCAAATATATTATTATTACAATTTTATGTCATAGTAACTAAATAACACGAAGTAAGTTACACTATGTATGTTAAAACACATCCTAAAAAACCTTTCTAATTTGTTTTTGTTTTCGGCCGTTTATTAAAATTCCAAAGATAGTGGAACTATGCTTTGAATTTAACACTATCGGTGGACGTGACGTAGCCACACACAACGAGAAAGACATTAAACTTTGTCATTATATTCATTGACATTAGCATTGTCACACTTTAATGGTGTTTATTAAGATTTGACGAACATGTAGCCAATCAACAAGTTTGTAAATTTCTTGAAACAATTTCGTGGCCTAACGATAGGTTAGTCACGTTGAGTGTAGACATCAAAGGTCTCTTAAATTCAGGTTACGTAACTGTCAATATTGCTGAGTTATCTTATAGATGTAAGGAAATACTAGCAGGGTACCCGCGCGTTGCAGCGACGGGTACCCTGTAATCAAATTTTTTGCCAAACAATATTTTTCGATCACATGTTTTTTATGATAAGCATGGCGAGAATTTTAAAGAATAACTTTATCGCACACTACTTCATATTAAAATGTCAAGTATATGTGCATCACGATGCAATGGCAAACAAAAACGGTAGTCAGTAATATTACGAGTTTGTATTAACTGACGGTGAAAGGTATTTGCTAATTGATAGATGTTGTGTAATGTTTATCACAATATATATAACGTGTAAACATATAATATCTTCATACTTTGTATGTTTACACATTTTCATACTTTATAAACTACCTGAAAATCTCCGTACTTTAACATGTACAATTCTTTTCAATCTAATTTATTAGCAAAATAATTAGGGTTTTACTAAACTTGGCATTAAAATTACATTAATGAATGTTTTAAATAATTGTGTGTAAAAAAATTACTGTTTAATGTATTATACATAACTTGATCATTTGTATATATTATATATTAAGTTGTATTCTTTACAAATAAGATTGTCCATTTAATGCGTGAAATTGGTATCCCACATTATATGTAATACAAATATAGAATATACAAATAGAAAACAATTACGTACATGTTAACCAAAATATAATATTATTTGATGTTATCACTTATCATCATAGATGTCTAGTTTCTAACAATATTTAGGATGCGGATATTTGTTTTTGACTTTTGTAGCGCTCAAAAGTCGTTTTAAAAATATTTTGTGACGACATGGTATGATGTTATACCTTTCATCAAAACCCATAAGAATATTTTTGTAGAAAGCATATTAACGAACTCATTCACAAGTTCATCGGCCTAATTTTCTCATATTCCATAAGATATTTTGCTACGATCACAAGATCAAGGTTGTAGTTGTCAAGACTCAAAAAGAGTCAAACAACACACAGTACCAAAAAAAATTCTGTTGTGGCCTATTAAAAAACATCCTTAGGTACTTCAATTTTCTCTTTTGCAAATGTCGTCTTCAATATTGCGATACTTTTCGATATTAAAGTGATTCAAACTAAGAACTCAAAAAGACTTATCATATTATGTGAAACACTAAACAGATCGAACACAAAATACGCACAATATAAAATATGAATGTGTACAAGATTTGAAATAAACATATCAAAAATGAGTTTTATAACATTTTTCGATGTACCATCCCTGTTAGTATTTATCACATTTTCAAAAAGAATAGTGTGTTTTCAAATTCGAATCTTGAAAATTAAAGTATGCCAACTTAACTCATTCATGACCTTACTTATTCATATACAATAAATTTTTAGTACCAAGAGACTTTAAAATTTCTTAGCAACATCTCAACATGATATGCCTCATTTTATAACAATCACAAAAATTTAAACCAAACATTATATTTTAACAAATACAAAAAATTATATACATTCTATAAAAAAACACTCAAATGAGCTAACCAAAAGATTAGTGTTAGATTCCGTCAGTTGATTTAGTGATAGGGAACTGTTCTGCAGATGAGATCGACACGAAAAACACAAATTACAAATCGCTTTGTTTTACCAAAATCATATAAAACATCACAAAAAGACAAAGATCTAAAGAAATTAAATAAAACATCACAAAATGAAAACACAAAGATCTACATAAATTAACGTAAAATGAAACGGTCACCTCCAAAGATTTGGCAAGCGTGGCTTCATGAGGTAGTTTCGTGCAACGTTGGTTGAAGGCAAGTAACCTACACAAAATCACAAACTTTCAAAAGTATTATCATAAAAGAAATATTACGGATCGAACAATAACTAACAAAAGGTTTACGATCTAAAATCAAATCTCAAAAATATCGCCCGCGTTGTTTACGACTCGTGGTTTCGGCAAAAGTTGTGTGTTTTGTGTTTAGGTAAAACATCATAAACCGAGGCGAATACACTTCAATATATTTCCATACAAGAAAAACATCATAAAAGCGAGGCGAATACATCTCAATCTTACCTAACGGCTCACTCGGTGCCTGAATCACACAAAACTCTTATTATCATTTCTCATCTCTTTCATCGACGTCATCATTGACTTATTATTATTATTCTCATAGTTTGTTATTGAAATGAAGGCTGAACCATCACCATCAAGAAACCGGTCGATCTATAGATCCAAAAAACACGTTAGTGATGGCGGCTATGGATTTAAAGGATGGTTTTATGGTGGCGGTGGTGGTGTAGAGAGGGATGCTTGTGTGTGTTTTAGGTTAGAGAACCCGTGACTTGTGATTAGTTTGTGGAACTTGTGGTGTTATTTGAGAGATGGATCTTAACATGCCAAAGAATCATCATATTTTAGCCCTTTTTATTACGTATCAAGTCTTGAGTTGTATTGAATGTTACAAGAAAGAAGTAAATGTTACGTGTTGAATGTTTACATGAAGAAGTAAATGGCATGTTACAAGAATAATTCCATGAAGAAAACGTCTATGGTTTTAAGTCAGTCTTTATTTCATTATGTGCATTGATTTAATAGTGTTTGTAAAACACTTCTTTCCATTATAAGTAACTTGTTGAATCTTAATTTTTAAGCCTTCTATTAATAGCAAGTCCCAAATGTTTTATATAGTAGTATAGATAAAGAACTAGAGGTGTAAGTTGTAAAACTAGTTTGTATGAACTGCAAAACTTTGTACATGTAGGTTTTTTTTGGGTAATCACGTTTTTCTTTTATCTTTTTACCAACTAATCCGATGAATGAGTTCATCAGCACGCAAATACAAGTCTGATATAGCCTTGTTATTTTTAGGATGGATGATGTGGTGTCATTATGTTTGTTTGCACCAATCAAGACTTAAACCGCGAAGGCATTTATCACGTTTTAGTGATGATAGTTATAATCATTTTAGTAGTTCGTTCATATTTCATTTCAAAAATCAAGTAATGTGTAAGGATGTCAATGATGAGGCCAAATTTAGAATTTAACACAATTTCTAGAATCAAAGATTAATTGTTCAGTTGTTGACCGTTAGGTTCAAGTGCCACATGTCTTTTAGCCGGAGGTTTTTTTGGATGTAGTCTCTATACTCTCGAGTTAACTCTAAGGTAAAAGGTAGCGTCTGTCTACATTCTATTTCTCCCATAACTTTTTTGGACGAAATTAGGTATTATTGTTATCGTCGTCGACTGTTAAGTAAAAGGTAGGAGAGGTATAGAGTAGCTAAAAGAGAAGCGAAAAAGGCAGTGGCTCAGGCGAAGGAAAAGGCGTACGAAGATTTGTACAAGAAATTGGACTCCAAAGAGGGGGCAAACGATATATTCAGGATCGCTAAAGCCCGAGAGAGAAGGAGGAGGGATTTAGGAAACGTCAAATATATCAAAGACGTAAGCGGAAGGACCATTGTGCACGAAGACGATATTAGGAAAAGATGGGGAGAGTATTTCTCCTCACTTTTCAACGGAGGAAGCACTGAAGGAATCGGGGATGTAGGGAGCAATACCCAAAGACTTGAATGCTACTATTCAAGGATTAGTCAACCAGAAGTTAAGGTTGCACTACAGAAGATGGGAACAAACAAAGCGGTAGGGCCGGACCAAATCCCCATAGAGGCTTAGAGGTGCCTGGGGAAGGAAGGGGTAGAATGGCTGACTTGCCTCTTCAACAAGATCTTCTCAGGTGCGAAGATGTCGGAAGAATGGAGACTCAGTGAGGTAATCCCCATCTACAAGAACAAGGGGGATGTGCAAGTGTGTAGCAATTATAGGGGCATCAAGCTCCTTAGCCACACCATGAAGCTTTGGGAGAGAGTTATTGAGATGAGGCTGAGAAAGGAGACGAGGGTGTCTGAGAACCAATTTGGTTTTATGCCAAGAAGGTCTTTGATTGAGGCTATCCACCTTCTCAGAAGTCTCATGGAGAAGTATAGAGAGAGACAAAAGGACATGCATATGGCGTTCCTTGACCTTGAAAAGGCGTATGATAGTGTCCCTCGAGAGTTGATTTGCAGGACTCTTATTGACAAGGGAACATCAAGGAGATACGTGAGAGTCATTAAGGATATGTATGAGAGGGTTAAGACCCGTGTAAGGTCCACCGTGGGGATCTCAGAGTTTTTCCCCGTGAAAATTGGGCTACACCAGGGATCTGATTTAAGCCCCTACCT
Source organism: Chrysanthemum lavandulifolium (assembly GCA_022545495.1). Taxonomy (NCBI): domain Eukaryota; kingdom Viridiplantae; phylum Streptophyta; class Magnoliopsida; order Asterales; family Asteraceae; genus Chrysanthemum; species Chrysanthemum lavandulifolium. The sequence continues at coordinate 242,483,599 of CM040240.1, forward strand.
TTTCGCCTTGATTCTAGATGATTTATCTCGAGGGATACAAGATGGCATCCCGTGGAGCATGATATTTGCTGACGACATTGTGTTGGTGGCAGAATCGGCGGAAGGGTTAAACCGCAGGCTTGAGTTCTGGAGGGAGGCTCTTGAAGTCAACGGGCTTCGGGTGAGCAGAGAGAAGACCGAATACCTGAGATGTGAGTTTGGGAGGAGTGAGTCAGACCACCACGAGGATATTCATATCGGAGACCAGACCCTGCCACCCAAAGAGGCCTTTAGATATTTGGGATCGATGATTCACAAATCAGGGAGGATTGATGAGGACGTAACCCACCGGATCAGAGCTGGTTGGGCGAAATGGAGGGCGGCGTCGGGTGTCCTTTGCTATAGGAACATCCCCTTAAAGTTAAAGGGGGAATTTTATAGGGTGACGATTAGACCGGCTATGTTATACGGGTCCGAGTGTTGGCCCATCTCCAAAGCTCTTGCTAACAGGGTAGAGGTGGCAGAACTGAGGATGCTAAGATGGACTTGTGGTAAAACCTTGCTTGACATGATCCCAAACGGAGTTTTCAGAGCAAAACTGGAAGTCAAAAATGTTATTGCGAAGATGAGAGAAGGAAGGTTTGAGGTGGTTCGGTCATGTTAGGAGGAGGCCTCAAACAATGTTGGTTAGAAGGGTCGAGACGCTGGTAGTAGATGGCGTGAGAAGAAGGGGAAGACCTAAACTCAGGTGGGAGGATAGACTTAAGCTTGACATGTCGGAGCTTCGCTTGTCGGAGGACATGACCTCAGATAGGAAAGGGTGAAGAGATAGGATTAAGATCTGCGGTTAGTCTTGGTTTGGGTCTTTGTGGGTTTAGATGGGTTGGGTGGGATAGACTTTAGGCGTCTCGTTGTTTTGCCTTGCCCCTCGGGGCTTCAGTTTTTTGTGCCTCCTTTTCTTGCTTTGCCGTAGTTTTAGGCCCCGTGCGCTGCTTTGTTTTGCTCTGTGTTTGTTTAGGCTTGCTTGCTTTCTTTGCCCTGCTTTGCTTTGGTGCTCTGTTTTTTCCCTACCTTAGCTTTTGGCCCGTGCTTTGTTGTTTCCTTGCTTTGTTGCTCCCGTAGGTCTACCTGCTTTTCTTGGTGCTTGTCTTTGGTGCCTTGCCTTGTTTTGCTTGCTTTCCTTTCTCACCCGCACACTTTGCACTTGCCGGAGGTCTCGTTGGAAGCAGTCTCTCTACTTTCGGGTTTATCCCGGGGCAGGGGTAGGATCTGTCTACATTTTACCTCCCCCATACCCCGCCTCGGTGGGATTGGGTATGTTGTTGTTGTCGTCGTCGACTGTTAAGTTAGTTTTTAGAAAGTGTGGTACTGCATTACGAGAGATGTTTAGTTGGGTTAATGGTTGGCGTCTAGTGATTGACCGTATAGTAAAGATGTTGGGCCCAAAAGTGACATAAATAAGATATTATTGGCTTCTAGTTGTAGTAGTAGGGCCTGAAGTTCTGAAAAATCAAAATGAACCAAGCACATTGTTAGCATGGCCGACCCTTGATTTTAATATGTAGGGGTGTTGATCGGTTCGTTATCGGGTTGTTCGGTTAGATAGGTTCGGTTAATTCGGTTACAAAAACTTTTAGGTTAATCCGAGAACCGAACCGAACCAAATTCAAATTCGGTTTTCGGTTCGGTTCGGTTGAATTCTAATAATCCATATAAATAGACAGAACCAAATACATTCGCGGTAAGCTGATAAAGTCAAGCCACACATAATCTATCGCATCGTGTTATAACATAGCAACCTTTCGTAACAGTTAGACACTCGCTAAGGCAATACTATTTCGTCCTTAGTCAAAAATGTATAGCACGAACACAGTCTAAACATAATCACATTCTTATAAATTATATACGCTACTACATCAACATTCAGTACAAAAAAAGGAAGAAACTAAATTATATACAAACAACTATTCAATAAATCGACGCGACGTGTGAGCCGATCAGCGTTATCGGTTATCAACGTTTTATTATTCGTAAAAACCTCAACGAAACCTCCTCTCATCATCACCACCACCACTCCCATCAACAACAATCCTAACGACGCGCTTAACCGCGAAATACAAACAATTCGACAACACAAACCAACTCAACAACTCATAAACAAAATCAAAAGCCGGATCAACCGGCGTGTGCTCACTCTCATCCCAACCAAATCCACCACCACTTCCACCTCCACCGCCACCAAAAAATCCTCCACCACCACCTCCACCGTCAGCACCGTCACCATCGTCACCGGCGGTTTTGATTTTTCGTCTCACGCGCGCGCGTGTTTTGGCGCGTGAGGTAGGTATGACGGTGGGCTTTACCGGCGGTGGTGCGACGGTGTTGGTTGGGAGGGTTTGGGATGTGATGTGGAGGTTTTTGTGGTGGTGGAAGTGTGGGAGTGTGAAGGTTGTGTTGGGATTGGTGAATGTTAGGGTTAGGGTTTGGGTTTGATTGGTTGTTGTGGTTATGGTGTCGGGAATGAGTGTGGTTTCCATTGTTTTTGGGGTTTGATCAAAAAGGCGTTGAAGTAAGGAGTGTTTGGTTAAGGGACAATCTACAATCACCCCATATTTCAACTTCCCACGCACCCCATAAGGTGAGGCCCACGACCATTAGCTACTTTTTTTTTCTTTTTCTTTTTTTTTGTTGGGTGTATTTAATTGTTTTGTGTCTATTTAATTGTGTAGTGTATTTATTTGTTTAAATTGTGTAGTGTTTTAATATGTATAGTGTATTTATTTGTGTAGTGTTTTTATATGTAGAGTATATTTATTTGTGTAGTTTTTTACGTTATATTTTTAATTGTGTATTTGTTTCCATTTAATTAAACAATAACAATAAAACATTAGACATTAAAACATTAAACAAGTACAACAACAAATGTTACTAATATTACAACGAAATCTACTCCACATGAAGATTATTAATGTCATCTATAAGCTCATAGAGTATTCCACTCGATTGACATGCATGATCAACTGGATTTCTTGTCAATTCCAGTGATGCCTCCAACGTCTTTATTCTTGCCTTCAACAAATTGTTTTGAGCCAATAGCATGTTGATCGTGTTATCTTTAGTTTCGCAGTTTGAGCACTGCATTGAAGAAGAGCCTTGACCAAAGTACTTTTGTTGAAATAAATCCTTCCACATAAAGTATCGACACCCATAGTCTTTAGTCCCTGGCTGTTACATGATGAAACAATTATAAGAAATGTATTCTTAACAAACAAGTTATTGATATATTTACGTAAATAAGCAAATATTTAGTTATTTACCTTTGATAAAGGACATGCATAATACTTATGACCACAACTTTTGGGCTTTTGGGATGTTCTTTCAATTATAAATCTCCATCGACAACGACACAAGAAAGAATTTTCTTGTTGCATCTGGCCAAAAGAATTTGTATAATTATTTACAACATAAATTAGTAATATCATGTTTCACAAAATTAGAAGCTTCGAATACATAAATAACCAATGCGTCTCCTCAATCCGGTAATCTCTCGCTCGTACTCGTCAACGCGAGATGGTTGTAACAAAAGATGAGGAAGAACCGGAGGACGGTGTATAAAATTCTCCTCATCTGCAGTTGGAGATATAGCTGGAGAGGGAGGCACATAATCTGGACTCTCAACACGAGCGGGTGTGTTGTTGACACAATGAATGTCCCTCCACCGAATGTCATCCGATTCTGTAACAAAAGATGGGAAGAACCGGAGCGGAGGCAAATCAGTAGCAAAAGATGACGAGTCGTTTACTATAAATCGATGTCGTTTACTATAAATCGATAATCCGTAATCGTCTATACATGTTTTGTCGTTTACAATATAAATCGATGTCGTCTATACATGTTTTGTCGCTTACAATATAAATCAGTAATCGTCTATACATGTTTTGTCATTTACAATATAAATCAGTAATCGTTTTCTACGTCCTTCTAAACATGCTTTGTCGTTCAACAAACAGATGTGCCTATCCCACGGCCAAGTCATTTTTGAACCATCTCCATTTGTGGGTGAGTGAGCGGGAGTGGTGAGTTTTCATCCAGAACCGCGTGAACGTAGTGAGCAACATGGTCTTCCCCCACACGAAGAATCACAACGGGTGACAATATTTGTGATGTATCTGGACCATCTCTCAGCGGAAGATACATAATAGATTGTGAATTGCATATGCATACAATTGGACGGTTAAGAGCTGTAGCAATAGTCACTCCCGTGTCTGGCATAATCATCCAGTAATCGTAGGGTGCTGGACCTGATTCAAACCAATTCAGCGAGTTGACCATACGTGTAAACCAAGTCCCCCACATTTGCGTGTAAACTTCCCGGTTATTATCTGCCTCTTCCCTGACAATAGTTCGAAGTATGGGCCATATTTGTTCGGGATAACCAAGATCTACGGCAAGAGCTCGATAGCCACAATTTCCATCACCTTCCACGTTAACAATCCCTATGATCCACCGTCGGAAAAGAGGTGGAATTCGAGCCATAAAATATTCACTACTGTCATTTGGAATGTACAAGTCGTGTCTTAAATCGCCCTCGCTAGGTTCTTCGTTCAAGTCTGGGACGTTAGAAGGCTCTCCCACGTATGAACTATGTCTCGCATATTCTTCATTTAAGTCTCGGACTTTTTTAGGTTTTGTATAGCTTTTGCGGTGCCCTGTGGGGGGTTCTTTGTTCAAATCTGGGAGCGTATATACCTCTAAGCATGTTTAACATATTTTTCTTGAACAGCAGGTTGTTGGGTTGACACAGATTCAGGAGCGTATATACCTCTGAGCATGTTTAACATATTTTTCTTGACAAACGACGATGCTTTGGTAAAAACATTTTGGAATTTTTCTACGTCATCTTGACAAGAAAAATATTGAGGCTCTTCAGATCTTGAGGCTCTTCTGGCGTATGAGTATGTCGGACTCTGGGCCAGGGAACACTTAGTGTTCTCCAAAAATTATCAACAACATTAAGCGGAATAGGCGATCCTGTATTCGAAAAAAGTGACTAGTTAAAATTATCGGTATTGACGGGGAGAATAACTTGATAGGCATAAATTTAAAATACATACCATGAATCTGAAGGTAATACAGTTCGTGATAGCATGGTAAACCATAAACTAACCGCAACTGATGACCACATTCATGTGGGTCCACATCTCGTTTACTTTCTACGAGTATGAGTAGTAAAGCATCTCTTGAAACATTATACCGCAATTCGTTAAATAGTGTGTCCTTACACGAATGCAGTTTATTGATTTTGCTTGTATTCAAAGAGTCTCGTATCACAGTTTCTTGTGCAGCTATAATCTTGTCGACCGAACACAACAACGTGTCTAAGCTGGACTGTGTGGAGCCCAAGTATAACTTCAACAACGCGTGTTGACAGTCAACTCTACATGATGTTGTCTGGCCGAAGCTGCGATATTGATCGGTAATGTACGACACAAACATGCGGTCGTAATGTTGCAGCCAGTTATTAAAATACCCTAAAACATCTGAGAAAACTATAAATTAATAAAGCGAGAAAACAATTCGAGTAGTTATTTATTAAATAAAAAAAAATGTATTAATGGGTAAGTACCCTGTTTTGTGTCATGAATACTTGTGACTTGTGCAGTTAGACTTGTGATACTTTGTGCATTTTGAGACTTGTGAGACTTGTGCAGTTTGAGACTTGTGAGACTTGTGCAGTTTTGGACTTGTGAGACTTGTGCAGTTCCTGTGAACTTGTGACTTTGTGCAGTTGTGACTTAAAATTTTCCGAGGCGATGATGATAACCGAAACCGAATGGACGGTAAAGTGAGATCAAATCTCACTTTGCAACCTTCGAGTTTGAGCCTAAAAATTTTCCGAGGCGATGATGATTTTTGAGCCTTAAATTTTTCCGAGGCGATGATGATTTTTGAGCCTTAAAATTTTCCGAGGCGATGATGATAACCGAAACCGAATGGACGGTAAAATGAGATAAACTCTCACTTTGCAACCTTCGAATTTGAGCCTCAAAAATTTTCCGACTACGTTTTTTTTTAAAAAGTTATAAAACTAAATTTATAGTTGTAAAACAAAAAAAACTTGTAAAAAAAGTTATAAAACTTTGTAAAAAAACTTGTAAAAAAGTTGTAAAACAAAAGCGGAAAACTAAAAAAAAAAAAAAAAAAAAAAAAAAAACTATGTCACAGCACCCCACCTTATAATATTTTGGCATGGAAATCGAAAGACCAATGATTGGAACCATTGCAAACACCCCCTACCATGGGGTGCCTGCATAGCAGGACCCTTGGTTAATGGTGTTGATTTTTTGACTGAAGTGTTTGTTGAGGGGGGGTTTTTGTACTTATGATATGTCGACTAACAAGGTGAAATTAAAAAAGACAATTTAAAGAGAAAAAATAATGTTGTGTTAGGGTGAAAGCTAAAGATACTTAATATAGTTTTTTTAAAACAGACGATGTACGCAATTAACTTTGAAAATTATCATTGTGCGTAAAATACTTTCAAATTTGGAACGATGTACGTAATATTACCGGGAATTAGTAGGTTACCAGGTCACAAAGTATTAGAAAAAGAAAAAAGATAATTTTATTAATTTTAAAATAAAATATTTTTGCCAAAAGCTTCTTATTTGTTTTTTACTTTCTTTTATTGAAAAATTAAAAAACTGATTAAGGTGATGACCAAAAATGAAGAGAAATAAAAAAAAATTGTGTTGACAACTATTATTTAAGAATGAGGAAAAAAAAGTATAACTAAGTTAATTTTGAAATATAATATATATATTTTTTTAAATTGGGTTGAAAATATTTATTTTTATATTTTTACTTTTTCATAATTGAGCAATAACTTTTTTTCTTCTCGTAAATGAATTAGTAAACTTTTAGCTATTTTTATATCGGGTAATTAAAAAGTTTTAGATCATCGTCCCACGTATAGTAAAGTCTTTCCTTTCAAAAGGTTTATTGTTTGGGAATTAATTTGTATATATTATAACAAAAAAAAATCACTTTATATATCAGGAACTTTTATTTCATGATTTTCACATTTATAAGTGTGCAAACATTGTTCACACTTCACACTTTTAATTGTGAAAACAAAAGCTCACAATTAAAAAAGTGAGGTAATTTAATTTTTTATTCTTTACATCTTTTAGTGTGAAGAAATAAAATGAAAACTTCATACTTTTATACATGAAAAAAGGTATAAATTTTGTCACACTTTAAAATATGATAACTTAAAAATGTTATTATTAAAAATAATAATAATAAAAAAACGTACACTTACTGTGATGTTTTCTTTATGTTTAAAAAAAATAACTTAAAAATAAATGATGAACACAACCGGTCCAACTACTCATTTATTTTTCATCTGTTTTTAATTTTTTATTCTTTAAAACTTTCAATCAATCAATTCGTTTTAAAGTTTAAACCCTATTGAGCTGAAGATACTTATATAGCTAGGTGTGGTCATTGCTAATAGATTCAGTTTATTCGGATTCGTCACTCTCAGGTAAGTGTGATTTTAATCTATTGATTCAATTTATTTTGTGATAAATATACCTTGTGATATTTTTTCGTTCTTATATTGTTGCAAATAATTAGGCGAGTGTGTTTTGGTTTTGGTGATTAGTTAACTTAAGTTGCAAGCATTGTTAGTTTTATTAATATTTGTTATGCGTTACGTCTTCATATCGAGCTATTTTTATTGAAATTGTTGTTAATTTTGGTGATTAGTTGATCGAATCTCATACACAATTTGATTTGCGGTTGTTTGAAGATCTATTATGCTAATTAGGTGTTAGTTATGTAAATTAGTGGCCTTACAAGTTCGTGATGTGCAAAATTGGACTATATGCTTGTATATGTCTCCTGATGATATATTGAATCATGTGTTAATATATGTGTAACCACTAAACGATATTCGAACTTGATTAAATACGAAACCCTAAGGTATGATCTGAACTTGATTAAGTGACTTTGAAGTGTAATAGAGTGTTTGGTCGCTAATTTTAGTGATGCAGGCCACGTGTTCGATGAAATGCTTGATTGAGTTAATAATGATTTTGTCTTGTTATTGAAGTCGTGTTGTGGATATGAATTTGACTATAGTGTTCGAACGATCGTTGAAATGTTGTTGATTGTAAGTGTAGACCAAGTGTTCGACGAAGAGCTTAACTAAGTCATGATTTTTTTAATTGTTGTGGTAGGCCAAGTGTTTGACGAAATGCTTGGGGTGAGATATGTATGTTTTTTATTGTTGTTGAGAATGCTTGTATTCATGAATCACTATTGATAAAAGATAATATGTGATTTGATAAAAGACGATATGTTATAGAATAAAAAATGCTATCGTCGCCGACATCACCGTCACCGTCGTCTGGGGCAGTTTCTGTTTTCATCTGTATTTTACGTTTTGGTACGTTTCTTTACGTTTTCGTCCATTATTTAACATTTTTTTAATTTATGTTTTAGTCTGTTTTTTTACGTTTTGGTACAAAACGAGCTTAAAATTTGTTGAAAACCATTTATAAGTTGTGTAAATTTGATGTAAAGACGTTGAATTCGAAGGAGATTTTTTTTATTATAAGATGTTGGATTTGTTTGTTCATGACAGGGTTTATGAGAATAGCGTGTGACTGTAGATAATTACTTATCGTGAAATGAGCAATGTTTTATGGTCGACCAAGCCGGTTTTACAAGACTCGAACACAGAAAAACATAAAAGATCCTAGATTTAAACTTCCTTTAAAAATTTTAGGATTCACAAGTTGTTGAAAACCATCATAGATCTATCAAAAGCATATATTTTCTTTAAGGGTTTTGCTAACGGAAACCTTTAGGGTTGTTGTTAACAAGTTTATTTTTACTACAATTCATAGTAATGACTTGAATCATCCAATCACAATCAGTTGTTTGTTGTGGTTCCATATTTTTCGGAATTGTTCCCATTTTTTTCGGAATTATCAACCAATCATAATTATTTATTCATAACCATGTAATAAAATACATCTTGTTAATCACTGCCCTAAGGGTTGTCGTTAGCAAAACCCTTTCTTTAAATATCAGAAAATTTAAAAAGAAAAAACAAAACAAACAAAGTTTCAGCCCTCGTTTATTTTTGTTCGAAACAACACACAAGAAAAACAAAAACATTACCTACCGGAGACCCATAAAGGATCTTGAAGCCGAAAGACACGTGTTCTTCGTGGGTTACTCGAAACCAAGAGATGAGAAAGGAGGGTTCTTGATTTATATTTGGTTTGGTGCAAATATAATTTAACGTACTGTATATCATGGTTTTTAGTCCGTTTTGGCGTGTTTTTCCGATATAAGCACACATCATTTGGTTTTTTCTTTTGTTTTGTCTTGTTTTGTTTTGTTTTTTTTTAACCTTAGTGGGTATTGTGAGTTTTATGAAAAGTATGGTTTTTGTGCCTTTGTGAAAGAAACGTGGGCATGTCATTTATGTATTCTCAATAATTATCATGGCATAAACAAGAGGCGCTATCATAACATCACAACTTAGAAACTTATTGACCAACAAAAAGTGAGCGTTTCAAATGCGACAAAAATTAGTACCAAACATTATGCTATGAGCACTTAGATATAGCCGGCGTGCAACGTACGAGTCACATTGACTCAATTAAATTTAATTTTAGTATTGTAGATATAGATATTAAAGACTAAAAGCCAATAGAGTCATTTCATATTTTCGGAAGGGGTCAATTAAAGAAAAAAAAAATAGAAAGTTAAACAGGCTTGGTGGGCTTTAAGAATGTTTGTGGGCTTTGGAAATTAATTTAGGTTTGTATTGGGTGTTATTTAGGTTTTGGATGTAAATTTAGAAAAAGTATTTGGTCAGACAGACTCTCTCTACTCTAAGAAGTATTTATCAATAAAAAAAAAATCTAGGGTTTGGGTTTGGAATTGATTGATTGATTGATTCATCATCTAATCAATAACAAAGCAAATCGAGATGGAGTGTAGTACTCCTCCCATAGTGGTTCACCATTCCACCTTGATGATGATGATGTTGAGGAGATCACGAAATAGGAATCGGAATATGATGAAGATGATGTTGAGGAGATCAAAAAATAGGAATAGGAAGATGCGTTTCAAGTTATAAACAATGTGATGGACGAAAAAATGCAAATCTTGATTCCGCAAGGGTCTGTTTGTAAATTTTTGTTTAATCATCCCTCCCAAACATAAACTAGCCGTGGCCATCAAGTTTAAATATAAACCCCTCCCTCCTCATATCATATTCCATCACCAAGAATCATAAGTATCATAATAATAATACTCTCCAATATATCATATCAATTCAATTCAAACCCTAAAAATCTAACATTCTCAACATGTCCAAACGTCCAAGATCATCATCATTTGTTGATTCCTCACACATTGGAATTGGAAGCCTAGTTGGTTTAACTTCAATAATTGGGGTACAATATGAAGGAATTATAGCGGAGCTCTCCCCTACAATCGTATCTTTGACTAACGGTACTCAAGTCTTCCCCTTATTTTGTTATGACCCTGTTTGAATCTGACATGGATAATTTATTATGTATATTAGACATAAGTCACGTACAAACAATGTTATCTTTTTTTATGTTGATAATGTAATAAAAACTTACGTTATTACTCTAACCTTGTAGTCAGATCATTTGGTCCTCAAGCTATCTCCCCTCACAAATACCTCTCTTTCCATCCAAGTTTCATCCAGGTACCCTCCACTCGCCTATTTGTTTTTAGGAGGCCTCTGTATATATTATTACTCTATAATTTTAAAAATCATTTTTCACCTTATGCTAATTCATATCAGAATGTGAATATTGCATTAGAATAAGATAAGATGATATTTGAAGGGTGCTATTATAGTAATGATGATTAGATAAGGAAATGGAAATCCATTTCTCTTGAAAGTTGGAACATATAATTAACTAATTAGTGTGCTCTTTTTCACATTATCTCCATCCCATAGCCGCTTCTCAACAGTGGCAACCACAGGGGCTAGGAATCAACCCTTCGTATCAACAACCCAAGCAGTATCTGATGATAGCTGATGGTATCCAAGGAGGTAAAATACAATTTTTTCGGCCAAATATTTTTTTGTCTATATATGTATCTCCTTCTTTAATAATCTATGGGTTTTGCATGGTCGGCTGGCTACGATATAAACCACCCCATGATGAGTGGTCCAGTCCAATCTGGTGGGACTCAGTCACAATCCCAAAAGGCCATTGCTGCCGACATCACCGTTACCGTCGTCAGGGGCGGTTTCTGTTTCATATGTATTTTACGTTTTGGTACGTTTCTTTACGTTTTCGTCCATTTTTTAACATTTTTTTTAATTTATGTTTTCGTCTGTTTTTTTACGTTTTGGTACAAACGAGCTTAGAATTTGTTGAAAACCATTTATAAGTTGTGTAAATTTGATGTAAAGACGTTGAATTCGAAGGAAAAGATGTTGGATTTGTTTGTTCATGATGGGGTTTATGAGAATAGCGTGTGACTGTAGATAATTACTTATCGTGAAATGAGCAATTTTTTATGGTCGACCCAGCCGGTTTTACAAGACTCGAACACAGAAAAATATAAAAGATCCTAGATTTAAACTTCCTTTAAAAATTTTAGGATTCACAAGTTGTTGAAAACCATCATAGATCTATCAAAAGCATATATTTTCTTTAAATATCGGAAAATTTAAAAAGAAAAAACAAAACAAACAAAGTTTCAGCCCTCGTTTATTTTCGTTCGAAACAACACATAAGAACAACAAAAACATTACCTACCCGAGACCCATAAAGGATCTTGAAGCCGAAAGACACGTGTTCTTCGTGGGTTACTCGAAACCAAGAGATGAGAAAGGAGGGTTCTTGATTTATATTTGGTTTGGCGCAAATATAATTTAACGTATATTATGGTTATTAGTCCGTCTTGGTGTGTTTTTCCGGTATAAGCACACATCATTTAGTTTTTTGTTTAGTTTAGTTTAGTTTTGTTTTGTTTTTTGTTTTTGTTTTTTTGTTTTGTTTTTTTGTTTTTAAACTTATTGGGTATTGTGAGTGTTATGAAAAGTGTGGTTTTTGTGCCTTTGTGAAAGAAATGCATGCATGTCATTTATGTATTCTCAATAATTATCATGGCATAAACAAGAGGCGTTATCATAAGGTCACAACTTAGAAACTTACTGACCAACAAAAAAGTGAGCGTTTCAAATGCGACAAAAATTAGTACCAAACTTTACGCTATGAGCACTTAGATATAGCCGGTCTGCAACGTACGGGTCAGATTGACTCAATTATTTAGTTTTAGTATTGTAGATATAGATATTAAAGACTAAAAGCCAATAGAGTCATTTCATATTTTCGGAAAGGGTTAATTAAAGAAAAAAAAATAGAAAGTTAAACGGGTTTGGTGGGCTTTAAGAATGTTTGTGGGCTTTGGAAATTAATTTAGGTTTGTATTGGGTGTTATTTAGGTTTTGGATGTAAATTTAGAAAAAGTATTTGGTCAGACAGACTCTCTCTACTCTAAGAAGTATTTATCAATCAAAAAAAATCTAGGGTTAGGGTTTGGGATTGATTGATTGATTGATTCATCATCTCATCAATAACAAAGCAAATCAAGATGGAGTGTAGTACTCCTCCCATAGTGGTTCACCATTCCACCTCGATGATGATGATGTTGAGGAGATCATGAAATATGAATAGGAAGATGATGAAGATGATGTTGAGGAGATCAGGAAATAGGAATAGGAAGATGCGTCTCAAGTTATAAAAAATGTGATGGACGAAAAACGCAAATCTTGATTCCGCAAGGGTCTGTTTGTAAATTTTTGAAACGCTTGTCATCGCGACCTTGCCTCTCGTCAATGATCGCACTTCCACTAGCACCAATCTTATCGGTCTCGTTTGCCATCGCCTTGAATCAACCTGGCTCTGATACCATTTGTCACGGACTTGTCTCTACAAGGTCTTCCGTGCGGCACTTAGTCTCGATTAAGCTCAGCCTTGCTCGAATACTCAACGATGTATGCAACGAAAGATAGTTTCTAAGAAAGGATACAAGTGGAATATGAAAACACTTAGTTTTATTAGAAAACTCTTTACAAGCTTTGATTACAAGTGAACTTCTATGGATGCTATCTACAAATGAGGCTACACCTATTTATACTACTATGTACAAGTTTCTACAATGTTATTTGGGAAGCTTCTAGCTTATGAGATTTCTATATGCTTCTAGTAAGTTTCTAAAGCTTTCTACTTATTCTATAAGCTTTCAAGATTATCCATCATCTTTCATGGGCTTTTAAACTCTTCCAAGCTTATCCAAGACCTCCCAAGAGAAGTGTAGAATAATCCGGAATCCCGATCATACTTGAAAATGATCTGGTCGGCAGGCCGCAGGTCGTGACATAAGCCTTCCCACTCATAAACATAAACATTTTTTTTTTGAAATATTTAAACACGTGGAACAAGAAATACGAAAAAAATACCAACCCGACCCGTTCAATATACTTGTTCCGTATACGAAACTTACGCCACCTAACCAAGTCACATTCTCTCGGTTCATAACCAATTAAAAAATCCAAATCCAAAACCAAAATCAAATACAATACAAACACATCTTTCATATTTTTCATCTCCCCTTCCCTTCCATTCCGATCCAAAATCACACACACACACAAATAGTATCGGTTAATTAATGGCGTCGGAGCAGTTAATATCCGGCAGCGGAGGTGGAGGTGCTGGAGGAGGTGGTGGATCACACTACGTTCAAATGCAATCGGAACCGTCGAGATTATCTTCATTCTTTTCATTCCATCAACATTATCCACCTGAAACAAGTCGTATTTTCGATGAGTTGCCTGAGGCTACTATTGTACACGTGTCGCGTCCTGATGCTGCTGATTTTAGTCCCATGCTTCTTTCCTACACTATTGACTTCCAATACAAACAGGTGGCTCTTCATTTACTTTTATTTTATAATTGTGAAAATTTATGAATTATTAGGTTATGAGTTTATTGTGAATGTATAGTTTTAAATTTAATTAGTAACGCTTTGTGTGACAAGGAAGTTATATGAAAATATTAGACTACATCTAAGCCGTGGGTAGTACCAATCCGGAACTATTACACTTAGAGCACTAGGTGTCGGGGGAGTTATAGGGCCGTGTTATAGCAAAATGTGATGCCACCTCACTTTTCCCCTATAAGTGAGAACCTATAACTTAACCAAAAAACACCCTCCCTCATCACTCAAGTTATAGGACACCCCCGGGCCCCACACTTAAAGAAAAAAAGAAATGCCTTATAACTCAGGCTGGTAAATTTGGCGCGAGGCCTTATAATGTGATTGGGGTGTGGTGTCAAGCCATAGGCCTGACTTATAGGGCTATAATTTGCCATACCGAGTGGTCTTAAAACCTGTCTCACGAATCAATAGTGGGAAGATTGATTTTTTGCAAAAGTTAATTCATTATCAAATGTAGTGTGCTTGGATATATAAATAGCAACACTTTGTGTCATTATTAAACAAAGAAACTATGTTAAAAACTAGAATGATGGTAAAGGTGAGTTTTGTATTTTTTCGTATTAGTCCAAAACTCTTGTCTCGTACGTATCACAGTATCACAATCTGAACATATAGGTTTTTGCAGAAGTTAGCTCATTTATCAAATGTAGAGTGCCATGTTGTAGTGAGGTTTTGTGTTTCAGCCACAAGCTTTACCCAATGAATTACTGATATACTTAAGTATCTAGTTCCTCAGGTCCGAATATAACCTCTAGGGTAATTTCTAATTTTTGGAGGACATGATGCTTAGGCATTTTGGGTACTTTGGTGGTTAAAGCTTTTGGTAAAAACACACAACCTTGCTGAATCGAAGCACTGCATTTATGTTACTGCATTTTATGTTAATGGGTTAACTTTTAAACAAATTAATATTAATTCTACTGGTATGTTCTTAAGATAGTGGTTGAATGTGTATTATGTTTGATTAAAGTGTTTGTTGAACAAACAAGTTGAGTGTGATTTGAGTTAAGGAGTGATAATTAAATAACATCACTTTGTGTGACAAACAAGTTAAAAGGAATACTGCTACTCTCTAAAACTAAATTCGGAAATGTTGGAACGGAAGTCAAGGACCGTGGAATTGAAAATCTGACTGTATGCCTAAGTTTTGTAGTTTTTGCGTCGGGTCAAGAAATTCATCTCTATAAGCGATACTGTCATTACACCCAAAACCATGTCTTAAGAACATATCACTAACAGAAGACTGATTTGGGCAAAAGTTAACTCATTAAATATCGCAGGGTGGTTGAATGTAGTAAAGTTATGTGTTTTAACCACGATATAACCATTGATGTACCCAAAATGCCGGCGTATCGTGTTTTTTAGAGATTGGAGATCAAACTCTAGATAAGTTTGTCTTGACGATGATTTCTAGTCTTGGAGCCCCCGATGCTTAACATTTTGGATCTTTAGTGGTTAAATCTTGTGTTTGAAACACATAACATCCTATATTATATCACTCTAGTTATGGTAATGAGTTAACTTATGAAAAATTCGGTGCTCGTGCTAGTGGTATGTTTTAAAATAGTGGTTTTAAGTGTGATGGAGAGCCTCACTTCACACTAAGACCAGAGATGGAAAGTTTTGGACTGGTGCGAAAGACTTCACCACTTAAATTTTCGCTTGGAGTTTCTCTTTCACATGATTCACCTTCATTCCAAAGTTTCCGAATTAGTTAGAAAGATTTAGCAAAAGCAGGGAGTATTATGATTTGGTTTACTCGACTTTGTTTAAATAAATAACATTCCATAATCTCAAATCATGCTATCGCCCGAGCCTGCTTAGCACGACTATTTAAACCATTCTCATGTTTTTTTTGTTTGTTTTTAGCCGTTCATCACGGATTAGTGTCACCTTCTTAAAGATAATGCATATATTTTTGCTTGTTCTATAGTTAATGAAAAATATATCGGGTGCCGGTCATTTGTACAGACTTCAAATTACCCGTCTCGTGCCCTCGACCTCTCCATAATATTATTGGGAGATGAGCTTGAGCTATGCTAGATTAGGAAAACTTATGAACTTATAGGTTGACGAGTAAATTTGGAAAAAGCCAAAAAAATTCCAGCTGACAGGGAACTGTGATCTCTCAAATTTTACGGATGATGAAGCCTAATTTCACTCTAGAGAACAGTTGGAGTTGCTTATTTTACCTAATCCTCACGTTAATTGTCTAGATAAAGGACAGTTGTATCAAGTAGATCTTTTTTGCATTAGTGTTAGAAGCTAATTTCAGTTACAGAACAACAAGCCAGTATCCCAAAGTAACTTTAAATTGCTTATTAGACTAACGATGAATGACACAATGCCACCAAGTACATAAGTACGACCCTTTAACGAGAATGCACATACATGAATCTAATGCTCGAGAATCGTAGGATAGGTACGACCCTTTTCTATGTAGGATAGGTATCTTTAGTTCATTTAGATCAGAATCGTACTTTTGCTATGTTATAATTGCCATTGGTTGATACCTATATAGTCAATCACCTCAGTTCAATTTTCCATTAGATAATTTGGTTACCCCCCAAAAAAAACAATGTTGTTTAGCGTGATATGCACTTAATTTTTTGTTGCTAATCACTTCTATCATTTGCTTTTCAAAGTATGTCCATGGTTTGGGGCCAGGGTTTATGACCTGAACAATCACTTTCATTGATTCTTGTGTTAAGTACTCTTGTTTATTGGTGTACTAATTCATTACCCGGTTGTCTTCTTTCCCGAGTTACTTAAATTTTGTACCTTGTGCCGCAGTTTAAGTGGCAGTTGGTGAAGAAAGCTTCACATGTATTTTACTTACATTTTGCATTGAAGAAACGTGCCATTATAGAAGAAATTCATGAGAAACAAGAACAGGTTTGTCTATTTTCCTTCCTGCTCAGTTAAGCTATGTCATTATCATTTATGTATCTTTTATTTGATTTATTCTGAATGACTATCTTCTGTTTGAAGGTTAAAGATTGGCTTCAAAGCCTAGGAATAGGAGACCACCCGGCAGTTGTCCATGATGATGATGATGAACCTGACGACAATGTAATCACGTTAAATAACGAGGGAAGTGTTAGAAAAAGGTGATTAATAAGTATCTGACTTTATAAGAATTAGCGATAAATTTGGTTAATCGCTATAATGATCATAGCTCTTACAGGTGATTTTTTGTTCAGAGATGTTCCTTCAAGTGCAGCCCTGCCAATGATACGGCCAGCACTAGGAAGGCAAACCTCCATTTCAGATCGAGCAAAGACCGCAATGCAGGAATACTTGAATCATTTTCTTGGAAACTTGGATATTGTAAATTCCAGAGAGGTATGTTTGTTTACTAGTTCCCAAAGTTCTCTTTATTTTTGCACTAAAAAGATTCAGCCTACATATACCTTTTTTGGTTGACTGGCCATTATTAACTAGTCAATGTTTTTGTATATTATCTTGTTTTAAAATGCCGGGTTGCGTGAGTATCTTAGTCGATTGTGGCCTACTGCTTTAGCACCTTCTTAACAATAAACCCGGATGTTTGTCAAATCAGGTTTGCAAGTTTATGGGGGCTTCTAAGTTATCTTTTTGTCCAGAGTATGGCTCCAAGCTCAAAGAAGAATACGTATTAGTGAAGCATCTACCAAATATTCCCAACATTGATGATGACAGAAAATGCTCTGGTTGTTGTCTATGGTTCAATTGCTGTAATGACAATTGGCAAAAGGTATTCTCTGCCTCATATTAGAGTTGATTATGCATGTGCTCATTCTCTACATGTGTGGTTATCAGATTATATGATTATGCCTCCATATGTTGCTTATGCTGTATAAAAACAAGGGTTACAAGTAAACCACGTCTTATTTCATATCAATTTTAGCATCTTCACTTCTCATTGCATGCATGCCACAACTTCGATGCAAATATCAAATCTAAGAATTAAAACCTGCCTTTTGACCCACATATTTTGCATTTCTGGAATTATGTCATCACTGACAATTACATTGTAGCCTATAATACAACAATCAATTGACAATTTTGATTTTTTCCCCCATTCTGTTTCTGTGGTAGCAAATTATCTGCCTGTTCTTTTTTAATGTTCTTAGAATGTACACAGGTATGGGCTGTATTGAAACCTGGATTCTTGGCCCTGCTGAAAGATCCATTTGATCCTGAGCCGTTGGACATAATTGTCTTTGATGTTCTTCCTCCATCAGATGGGAATGGAGAAGGCCGAGTAGCCCTAGCTAAAGAAATCAACGAACATAATCCTTTGCGACATTCATTTATGGCAAGTATAGCACAACTTATTAATTTACATTATCATTTTATCTCAAATACATGAATTATATACCAATGTACTACTGAATAGATGTACTATACGAAAATATTGTTTTCTTGTTCATGTACCACGTAGTTATTTGTAATATATCACTTGCCATAATATATCACTTGCCAACAATTAAACTCAAAGCTGTTTGTTTCTGCTACTTTATCATTTTTTTTTTTAGTTCTACACCAACTTTGTTATTTAGGCATGCCTTAACCTTGGATACTTCTACCATATGAATGAATTCAGTTAGAAGGTACAATAATGGTATCCTCAAAAGTGTAAGTTGGTTAAAAACTGGATCGTTTGTATTGGGAAATTTCATTCAATCAGTTGCTTTTTAGAAGCTAAAGTCTTCTCAAAATTGCCAGAATAGCCAATTGTCCCAGTTGGTTGTATATATAAGTACATCCCCGTTGCTGAAAACTCTCTTTCTTGACTGGAAACTGTCTTTGAATGAAAATAACAATAGGTATCATGTGGAAGCCGAAGCATCACAATACGTAGTAGAAATAAATCTAAAGTTAGGGACTGGGTTGCTGCAATTAATGATGCTGGACTCAGGCCCCCCGAGGGTTGGTGTCATCCTCATCGTTTTGGTTCCTTTGCTCCACCTCGTGGATTGACAGGTGATGGTAGCCATGCTCAGTGGTTTGTTGATGGTCGAGCAGCATTCGATGCAATTGCTTTGGCAATTGAAGGGGCAAAATCAGAGGTTTGTTTCTTGTTTTTGTGGCTTGGTGAATGCTGATTCATTTTGATTTTCTGCCATTGTTTTATCTAAAAGTTGTCTTATATGGGTATGTGTTTTATGCAGATATTTATGTGTGGGTGGTGGCTGTGTCCGGAACTGTATCTACGTCGTCCTTTTCAAGCACACGCATCCTCCCGTCTTGATGCTTTGCTGGAGGCAAAAGCCAAGCAAGGTGTTCAGGTATGTTTTTTCTTTTTAAGTTAAAGCTGTGTTGATTCATTTAGAATTATTAAAATTTAGACTTGATGTAAAAAATTTCTTTAACCAGAATGCCTAGGAAGGACCACCTAACATGTTTTGTTGGTAAATTATTAACTGCAGATCTACATTCTTATGTATAAAGAGCTTGCTCTTGCGCTGAAAATCAATAGCGTCTATAGTAAGAAAAAGCTGGTTGCCATCCATGAGAATGTCAGAGTTCTACGGTTTCCAGATCATTTTTCTAGTGGTGTGTATCTATGGTAAGCATTCTACATTGCCCGTCTATTGGTTCTACTGTAGTTTTAACATTTGCTTACCTTTCACTGTTTGCTTTTTCTGATTATTTCTTATTTATTATTGACTAGAAGGGTACCCGCGCAATGCGGCGGCGGGTACCCGATGCATAATTTTATGGCGAGCAAATATTTTTTATTTATACGTTTTTTCTCACAGTAACTTTATGAATGAATGACAACTTTTAATTAAAATAACGATAATCAATAACAATGCAAACTATTTCATATTCAAATAAAAGTTGTCATTCTATTGCTATAATCGAAGAAGCAAATCTTATTTATTTCTACTGTAGGTAATCGAACACCAAGATGAGAGTAGATTTATCGAATTTTGTGTGTCTTTTTATCGGTGCTCGGAAAAAAAAAGAAAGTGTGTTTCGTATTAGTGTTTTTAGGTTGACTTATATACCATTGAGGTTTGGGCTGTTACAAGTAGACACTTAATGAACTGTATAAATATTTGACTGTATTAATGGACTATATAAATATTTGACTGTATTAATGGATTGTATAAATATTTGAAGGGATGTTACTTTTTATTTATGAAAATTGTCATGAAAGCTATATGGTGAATAACATTAACTAATGACTTATTAATTTCCTATTAAAGAAATGTTTTTGGTCTTAAAAATTTTAAGACTTTTTCATTTAGAAAGTCCTAAACACTTTATAAAATAGTATAGATAATTATGATCTTATCTCGTAACATGCAGGTCCCACCATGAGAAATTGGTCATCGTTGATAATGATGTTTGCTTCATTGGTGGACTTGATCTTTGCTTTGGTCGTTATGACTCACATGAGCACAAAGTGGGTGATGACCCTGCTATGTTTTGGCCTGGAAAAGACTACTATAACCCCCGGTAAATTTATTGTTTTACCATTTTTGTAATATGTTTCACTAAACATGGTGGTCTGTTATTCTTTGGTAAGCCTCGTTATCTGCATTATGATAATACACTTACTGTATAACAAACTATCACTTTGTAAATTAATCCCCTTGTGGCCATGGAGGTTCACCTGCGTGACTCTGGGCTATCCAAAATGGTGGTCGCCCTGGGATTAGTCGGCTCGCAATGTCGAGTCGGAAGCCCAGGTAACCCAAAAAAAAAAAAAAAAAAAACTACCACTTTGTATGTAAGTGGTCGTGCATGAATAAGAGTATGAATCTAAGAGTTTCACGAAATCATGTAATATATCCACTGACTTTAATTTTGATCCAATTGTTACAGTGAATCTGAACCAAATTCGTGGGAAGATACAATGAAGGATGAGCTTGATCGTAATAAATATCCTCGTATGCCATGGCATGATGTCCATTGTGCCTTATGGGGCCCACCGTGTCGTGATGTTGCTCGACACTTTGTTCAACGATGGAATTATGCAAAGGTCTGCTCTTGCCTCAAACTGACAAGCTAATACAAAATGCATAATTAAGATCTAACATAGCTAAATTCGTACAGAGAAATAAAGCCCCATACGAGCAAGGTATTCCACTACTTATGCCACAGCAGCACATGGTCATCCCACATTACATGGGCAACAATAATGAAGATGAGAGTGAAAATTCAACAGTTGTAGACACTCATAAAGTATATAATAGAGAGGATTCCACATCC
Source organism: Chrysanthemum lavandulifolium (assembly GCA_022545495.1). Taxonomy (NCBI): domain Eukaryota; kingdom Viridiplantae; phylum Streptophyta; class Magnoliopsida; order Asterales; family Asteraceae; genus Chrysanthemum; species Chrysanthemum lavandulifolium. The sequence continues at coordinate 242,504,866 of CM040240.1, forward strand.
TCAGTTTCTTCAGAAGACATACCATTGCTAATCCCTCAAGAGGCTGATGAGTTAGATGCTTCTAAGGATCAATCTAAACTGAATGGGTCAAAAGATTTTCATGGTCAACCAAGTAGGCCTTCTAGGACTTCATTTTCTTTCATGAAACCCAAAGTTGAACCAATAGTTTCAGATACACCAATGAGAGGTTTCGTAGATGAGAGACATTCCTTGAACTTTGATGCTCCTGGTATGAAACCTTCTGATATAGAATGGTGGGAGACTCAGGAGCGTGGCAACCTAGTAGTTTCTGCAGATGAATCAGGACAAGTTGGTCCTCGTGTTGCTTGCCGCTGTCAGGTATGTAACTTTTAACTTTTTTTTTTTTTTTTTTTTTTTTTTTTTTTTAATCAACTATGAAAGTTTACTTTTTGTACATGCGATTTATTATTGGATGCCAATATTCAGTTTGTAATTGATTATGTATCATTGTATTGGACTTAAGAACTAGGAAGAATAGCTTTAGAGGATATTAGGTATTTAGATGACCAGCTAGCTAAATTATTGCCCATGAATCGAGTTTGTTTCCACCTAAGCTTCCCATATTGTAAAGTTGTCTATTGCTTTAGATTCCTGCTGTATTCAAATCGACTATGTATCATTTTCAGAAATATTGAATGTTAATTATTATATTATCTTGGAAAACTAATGATTTCAGTTGAGTTTTTTTAACTTAGAACCATGAATTTCCTGTTTTCAGGTTGTAAGGAGTGTAAGTCAATGGTCAGCTGGGACAAGTCAAGTGGAAGAGAGCATTCACAAAGCTTATTGTTCCCTTATTGAGAAAGCTGAACACTTTATCTATATTGAGGTACATGATAAAATCATTTATCATCAAGCTCACCAAATAGAGGATCAGTATCTGTTCCATTCTTTTTTATTTTTTCTGATTTATTGAACACAATTTTGGTTTCAGAACCAATTCTTTATCTCAGGTCTTTCTGGAGATGAGATTATACGAAATCGTGTGTTGGAGTCATTATACAAGCGTATTCTGAGAGCACATCATGAAAAAAAATATTTCAGGGTCATCGTTGTCATACCACTCTTACCTGGCTTCCAGGTAAATAGACTTAGTTTTGTATTACGAATTTACTCTTAGCTCAGCTTTTGTTTGGTTTTCAGTTTTCACATAGTGAGGTTTTACAGGGTGGTCTAGATGATGTGGGTGCAGCATCTGTAAGAGCCATTATGCATTGGCAGTATCGAACAATATCAAGAGGAAATAGTTCTATATTGCACAATCTTTCTGATCTTCTTGGCCCTAGAGTGCATGACTACATATCTTTTTATGGTCTTAGGGCTTATGGCAGACTTTCTGATGATGGTCTTGTTGCTTCTAGTCCGGTATATATTAAACTATACCTTCGGTCTTACTTCAGTATTCAAGATTTTAGTTCGTTCACCGTCTTTCTATCTATACCACAGGTGTATGTGCATAGCAAGGTTATGATAGTTGACGACAACACGGTCATTGTTGGATCTGCTAATATTAATGACAGGAGTTTGCTTGGATTACGTGATTCTGAGGTCAGCGTTCATCCCGGCTGTAAATTCACATATAATTTTTTTAAAGTACATTATAGTTGATACTATCCTTTTTTTCTTTCTAGATTGGAGTACTTATTGAAGATAAGGAATTTGTTGCTTCTTCCATGGGTGGCAATCCATGGAAGGCTGGAAAATTTGCCTTAAGTCTTCGCCTTTCACTATGGTCCGAGCACCTTGGTCTTAATAGTAACGAGGTTTGTTCATCTTCGGCATCTTTACCTTTAAACCCCATACTGTATATCAAAAGGAATGGTGGTCCAAATGATATGCTTATTTTCTACTTTGCAGATCAACAACATAGCCGACCCAGTGATCGATTCTACCTATAAAGATATATGGATGGCAACTGCAAGGGTAAGATTGAATCTTCATCATGTTTTCAATGATATTTAGATTCATTCATGCAATCCAAATGAAACTGATATAATAATTGACACCCAAATTGTTATATTTCAGACAAATACCATGATCTACCAAGATGTCTTCTCGTGCATCCCTAACGATCTTATACATTCCAGGTAGGTTGTTGACTTTTCTTTAGGGTGTATGTCATAAGATATCGTAAATACTTGCAATTTTCAATGTACTTTATTTCGATCCGTTCTTTGTTCACTTTAAACTGATGACAATAGTAACCCCTAGAAATGATGATACTTATAATGACCCAAGTTGAGAATTTAAGGGTATTATGGTCATTGTATATTTAGAAACGATCAAAAGGGAATACTTATATAACTTTATTGACTAAAATGGACGAAATAAATCATTTTCTATGTTATTTACTGTTATCCTGGTGTTGGATTATATATTCACATTCTAAAACCCACTGCAGATCATCTTTACGGCAATGTGTGAGTGAGAGAAAGGGAAAACTCGGTCATACAACAATCGATTTAGGAATAGCCCCGATGAATCTTGAAGCATATGAAGATGGAAATGTGAAAGGGATCGATCCATTGGATAGATTACAAGCAGTGAAGGGACATCTGGTTTCTTTCCCAACAGAATTTATGTCCAAAGAAGATTTAAGGCCCATGTTTAAAGAAAGCGAGTATTATGCATCACCTCAAGTTTTTCACTGAGTGTGATGAAGCATTTTGCCCTTTCCGGGGGTATAAACGTAAATATTTACATCAAAAGTGCTATCAGTTCCCTTGATGTTTTGGGTTCTAGGGACAAAGCACTATCAGAACCTTTAACAGATACACACTCTAAATTCATATCGGGACTTGCTGATATTGTATATATCTGTTGTGTATCTCACCTATTTATGGTGAGTTGCAGCTTGAAATCTTAACCGATTTCTTTGGAGTTGGCTCACAATGGCCCACCATATTGTCAATCTTGGTGACGTATATTTGTGGTCTATTTAGTTGATCCAACATCCGGACCGGTTCATGCGAGGGAATTGGCGCTTAATCGCTTATGGGGATGGTTTGTTTTGAACTTTATTTTTGTTGCATATCTGAAAGAGTTTTGTCCATGCCCAGATGTTGCAATTCCTGTAAAACTTGATATCTACTTCGAACAGAACAACTCATATTTTATTAAATTCAATACTTGTATTCTTAAAAATAAAACTTCCTCTGCAGTAATTTCTTCATATGGTTATGTATTTATTTGCTGTAAAACTTTTTTTACCCGGTCTGTTACTTAAAACATCTATATCTAAATAAAAAAACCAAAATTCCAATTTATCTATATAGCTAGTATATGTCATTCTAACTAACAATCTTAAAATCGTATCAAAATATTTTGAAGCTAAACTGGGTTTGAATGCTTGAAGATGAAATATTAGAGCTTTATCAGGTCTTAGAAGAATGCATGTGCCACTGCATGGCAGATCGATCATTTTATCGGTCTTGAAAAAAGAGAGAGAGTGTGTTTCGATTGGTGTTTGATTTTTAGGTTGGCTTATACCATCGAGGTTTGAAATTTATTCTGTCGACACTTAATGGATTGTATAAATATTTGATTGTATTAAAGAATTGTATTAATATTTGAAGGTCATTAAAAAGTATATGAGTGATGTTCTTTTTATTTATGAAAATTGTCATGGAAGATATATGGTAAATAACATTAACTAATGGCTTATTAATTTCCTATTAAAGAAATGTTTTTTGTCTTAAAAATTTTAAGACTTCTTTATTTAGAAAGTCCTAAACACTTTATAAAGTAGTATAGATTGTGAAAGTTGTTTGAGTTGACGTCTGATATGTGAACATTTGAAGTAACATATTGCTATCATATGGATTTAACTCATTGTTTTAATTTACCTCTGTTCAGTTGCGAAATCTTTTAATTAGCTAGACTTGTGTTTTGTTTTGATTTATTTCAACACTTATAAGATCTTTTGATTTGTTAATCTTATTTGAACTTTTTAGGTCTTTATTTATTTTATGACATATAGATTAAGTTAGGGCTGAGCATCGAGTCAAAATCGAACCGAACTAAAACTTGATTTTGAATAAAACATGAAACGAAAACCAAATCTAATCTAAATGAACCGAGTCAAACCAAAACCGAACCAAACCGTCGGTTCAGTTCGGTTTGAACAATTTAGTGGTGTTTTTTTCTCGGTTTTGGCCCGAACCGAAACCGAAAATCATAAATATATAAAACCGAAAACCAAACCAAGTAAGGCCGGTTCAGTTTCAGTTGGACCGGTTGGGCTTGATTTTTCGGTTCGGTTCGATTTTCAGCCGGTTTTGCTGTTCATTTAGTTAGTAAGTTTACTTGAATTTGAATGGGTCGGGTCAAACTGGCTGAGGTTATTCATCACGAGTGAGTCGAGTCACAGTCGCACACAGACTCACTACGGTCTACCAGTAAACCTTGCCCCTAGTTCATCTCCGGTGAGTCACACTCTCTCTCACACACTATAACACACACACACACACACTATTCTCTATGACTTGTAATTAGTTATAATTCTTTTGTGTAAATATATTTTTTGTTCATAGTAATGTATTGTTGTTCACTTGTTTGTGATATAATTAGTTATACAATTGTGAGGATATATATCAACTTGTAAGTGTGATGAAGTTAATTTCATTTTTGTGATTGATGTGAAGTTAGTGATTGGACTACTTATATGTGATGTTCCACTAGGTTGCTTGTTTTACTTTGTTTAGATGACGATAATGTGTCATGTGTGTTTTAGTTTCCGTCAGGGGCGGAACTATGTAGGGGCATGGGAGGTTCCCGACCCTCCCAAAGTTTGCGGCATCTAGTGTAAAATATTATAGGTTTTAAGGGTAATTTAGTTAAGGTTACAAACAAATCTCTGGCTCCTCCAAAATAAATTCGGCCCTTCGAAAAAAAATATTCAAGTTCCGCCACTGGTTTCCGTGATAGTAATCTTACATACATGTATATTGTTTTTGTAAGATTACTTGTATAATTAATTTGTATGATAGTAATATTTTGTTTCATTTGTCGGTATCTTAAAGTTATGACTTGCTTGTTCGATGAAATATTGAAATGACTTTGTATTTTGTAGATGTTAAGTTGGTCTGGGCTTACATGTGATGTTCCACTAGGTTGCTTGTTTAAGTTAGCTTAGTTGGGGCAATAATGGGTGATGCAGACTGATGCTCCTTTGATGGAAATGTCCTTGGTGGAGTCATATCGGAGTTACGACCTCAAGAACAGTTGTTCCACTTTCGTGTTCTATTTTATTATATTCCTATGATTTGAAGTTGATTAGGACTTGATATGCACATTATCAATTGGTAAAAACTCTGTTTGATGATTTATAGTTAATTTTCGGGATAGTTGTCCGAAAATGTACGAACTTGAAACATTATTCTTTAGCGTGTATATTCCTATTGAATTAAGTTATAAGTTCGATACAATTTCAACTGATATCCATTCAAATGTAGCGAACTTTACCGGTAATGATACTCACAGAGTCACAGTAGGATAAGTGTTTTAACTTTTAAGACCAAAGGCCTTTGACCCAATGGTATGCGAGTGGCCCACCAACCAAGAGGTTGTTGTTCAAGACTTGGTCTCATTTGAGACATATGTGAAATAGTATTAGTGAGATAGGTGATGTGAGCTGTAAAAATTCGCCGTTCAAACAAAAAAAGTGTCAAGTTCGATACATGTTTAAATGGTTATCCCTAAATATTAACCCCTTCGTCTTGCAATAATATTCTCAAATGCCTTCTATCTACACAAATAGAAAACCATTGTTTTAGTTTCTGTTTTTAATTAAACAATATAACCGAGAACTGTTATGACATAGGGTCTCACAATTGCTTAAATTTCACTATTGTAGGATACTGAGGATTTTTTATTTTTTTGTGAATTGCTGGTGTTTCAATGTCGTCAGCTGCTATACCCTCTGGTGCCTTGGTTATGTTACAAGAACTCAACCCGTTTTCTCCACACTTTAAGGACGGGGCATCCCTTCGTGTTACTGGAAAGTGAGTAAAACCTTCTGTTTTCACTATTTTGCATAATACAATTATCCCAAACAAGATACAGAAAACCGTATATTATCTTTTTACAAAGTGTGTATATGTTTAAAGAATAAAGACCTGTTCTTATGTGATTATAGGTTAGAAGTGTATAATGTAGAGACGGCCATTGCTATTATTGCTGATGGAGGTGCCACCCTGGGAGTTGACACACAGCACTTGAGAATTAATCTTAGAGTCGGTTCACTCTACCAGTTCATTGGAGAGCTTTCCATTCAACCAAATAACGAGGTACATAAACTTATGTGCATCAATGGTTACACATCATAGTCCTATATGCTTATTCTATATGTTGCCAACTGAATTCCGCAAGTGACATAACCCATTTCTACTTTTAAACCCGAAGTTAAAATGAACCACCTATTTAAATGACTTGGGAACCATGACTTAACATGTACACTTATTGCTAAAACGTTCACATTTTTATAAAGTTAAATTAAATATTTACTTTGAGTTCGTTTCTAAACATAAAAAGCAACAAGTTTATTGTTCTTTTGTCTGGTTTAATAATGAAGGCTACAACATTGGTCTATTCTTTCAATCCATATCTCATCAATATGTTGTGGTTCTTGCTATTCATGACGTTAAACGGGGATGAGAATGAAAAGAAAGTTATGATTTTGATATAATTCTTAAGATGGAGACTGATAGGAATACTTAAGTATTTGCTAGAAATGCGTACTAGTGCTTGTACCTTTGATATTGACGCTCAAAGTACGTATAGGCCAAGTTGGCTTGTATGTGGTGGTGGAATTTCCCCAATTCATAGGTTAGTGGTGCACGAGTGACTGAAGCAAGTTGATACGACTTTGATGGTTAACAGACTTTTAACATTACTTGAAAACAGTTACATAATTTAGAGCTTCAATTTGTTAGTTTGTTGGTACAGTTTTTTCGGATGCTGCATTTTGATTGTATACTAATTTTTTTCAGGGGATATTGAAAGCAAGAGTGGGTAGAAATGTAGATGGGATGGACCTTAATCTTTACGAACAGTCTCTGAAGCTCGTAAGAAAATTCCAATCTGATCAGACTAGACTTTTGGAGCAGTTGCAATGAGTAAGTATATTATTCGGATTTAATAAGTTTGTGACGGATATATTTTCTATGGACAATCTGTTATGAACATGTTTCTGCTGATAATTGTGGATTGAGATGTTACTCATATTTGCATCATGCAATGCTGGCCTGTATTTTGATTGATATTCTTTTTCGCGTAGATTTGTTTCTAAGAAAGTTGTCATGTTATATGCTTGCTTATCACCATCACATGTAAGTCGTTATGTTGATTTGATTAATCATTTTTGTATTAGAGGATATCTGACTCTTGGTCAAACAATTCATTTTAAACATTTGGACAAATCAAAGATTGCAATTTCGATGCAACCAATGGGTATTGAGTATTGAGTTTCTGTTATATTGTCTATTTGAACTATATATTCTAATAGTTGCCCATATTATATATTGAATCTGCATTTTTTTTTTTTTTTTCATGTCGACAGCCTTTTTCCTTGTTTGGTACAACTTATAGCAATAATTACTTATTCCTTTTAGTCATTGTATGAGGAGTAAATTGCAAGAATCGTCCTGGTGGTATGTCCATATCGCAAGTACAGTCCTTGCCTTTTCAAAAATGTAGACGTCAGAAACTATTAGTGCGGACATCGTCCTTGGCCCAAAGTGAAATGACTAAAATGCCCCAAATTGAAAGACATAATCTCACTGAAGTCGAGGGCATTTTAGTCATTTCACTTTGAGGAAGGGGCGAAATCGGCACCAAAGGTTTCCCACATGATGACACTTGCACTTTCGAAAAGGTAAGCATTGCGCCTGCAGTTTGAACATACAACAAGGATGATTTTTGCAATTTACTCTTGTATGAATTACCATATATTCCTTTTTCTTGTTTTTGTATTGTGTGCATTTAATTGGTGATACAACATTTCTGTGTGAAGCTATGTATGTTGAAGTCATTAATACAATGCTTTTTACACTGCACACACCGCCATGTACCTCCTCACTATTAACGGCCACCACCGCTACAATTGCAGCTTAAAGCAAATACCCTATTAGTTTATTTAACTTAAATCGTGTTATAAAGCACACATTTGTATATAGCTATAAACAATCTCAAGATACATATATAATGAAGCATTATTGAAGTGTTTGCTGACTTTAATATGTTTATTATTCTGAAAATTTATTTTTATATCCATGTGTAGCATACAAATCATTATGAAATTCCAGATATTTGTTTGTTTATACTATAGACATAATTTAATTGCTTCAAGCCATCTCCCATTCAATTGACAACTATTATTCTTTCCATACCAGATGATGTATAAAGTTAAAACTTTGACCTGTTAAGATTATAGTGATCCTAACATTCTTCTAAACCGTGTTATCGACATCTTGGATCATTCGATTCACACGGTTTTGGGAACTCGTCATCTCTGCCAAAACAAGACAAATTTCTGTCGTTCGCGCCTATCCATGGAATGCAACACATCGATACATCATGGACCCAGTGGTGTAAACGTAGAAATAACCATGTTAATTGAGTACTTGATGTGATGCTATAACCAAAACTGAACCAAATCTAGGTTTCATGGACATGATCTTCAAGAGACAAGTGTATATTGCTTTAAGTAACATCATTCAGCGACAACTAACACTGTCTTCAATCTCATGGCGTTTTCCTTCACATGACCAAACAACTTGCATCGTACTTAAAGTTGGTCCACTTAATATTTGATTGATATTTGTACCAAACCAAAAAGTGTATCGACATCAAAAGTTTGTATCTTTGTCTATCATTATTGTCACGTATTGATAGTATTAAATTACGTTCATTATTGTCACGTATTTATGACTTTGACATAAATATTACTTGGGGCTTGTTTACTTTCCATTTAATGGGGGGGGAAAATGTGGCCCAAACTCTAGTGTCTCTTAATTAAGTGATTTACTTAGTCTCCCAAACCCTTAGGCTACCCGCGGTAAGGGAGAGATTTGTGCATGATCGATCCTCTGATTTTAATAATTGATCAACTTTTTTTCTTCTTTAAGAATCTAATTTCTATCGATTTTAAAATATAAAATCTATTTTGGCATAGTAAAGTCTGTCAAAATGCATAGAAAATACGAGATTGTCCCTTACTATATTAGTGCCCAAACCTTTAGTCGCCCAATTAAAAGGCTAATTAAGTGATTTGCTTCAAACCACTTAATTTGGTAAACACACATTTACTTACTATGTTTTGATATAAGGTACGAAACATTAAATTTTAATTATTTGTCCATATAAATTGTATAATCTGATTTTAATAATACATCTGGTTAAGAATGTAATTTCTATCTTGTAAATTTCTATTTTGGCATAGTAAAGCATGTTTGATGCATATAGGAAGTTGTTAAATAAGTTTTTTTTGTATGTAAGATCTTTTAAACTTGTATAGTTATAATATCAGTGCACGTGCGAGGTTTTATATAAATATTTCATTATGTATGAGTATCGATTAATATTTTGTACAGATTTTTGTTGGACGAATGCTTTGAATTTGTTTAACTACCATAGTGATGAGGTTGATACTGCTTAAATTTAACTATTGATATCATGTTTAGATATTATCTTTAAAAAAAATGACTTTAAAAATGCTTTTTAGGATTATTTAAACTTTAAAGGGTAATTACATGCGTTGTTGCTATATGCAGAATATCATGTTATGTTTTTATCTCACAGTAACTAGTAGGGTAAGAAATTCATTTTTTATATTTACATTTCGGTTAATAATAGTTTTAGTTGTATTAACTTAAACCCGTGTAAGCGTGGGTTGAACTTATAAAGAGAAATAATCTTAGTCGTTATTGGACTTGGATAGTAAAAGCAAATATTTTTCCGGACATCATTTCTTAATCTCATGAAGATAAATAACATGAGGTGTTCGTACATGTACAATTGTGTGTATTCATTTAGATAGCACAATAACCCGTGCTTTTAACTTAATATTTATAATTTTGTTCTTTTAAATTAATTAATATATATTGATAATAATATTTATAAATAAAAACAATATATATGTTGTTTTTCTTTAAATAAGAATAAAAAGTATAAGTAGTATAAAGTGTATGAGGTAGTTATTAAAAATAATGAAAACTGATAAGTTTACTTAAGTCCATATAATTTATTTAAAATTATATACTTTATATTTTTAAATATAAGTTTAGTTAAAATTTAACAACTAAAGTTTTATTAATTACTCTCTCATTTTTTCCCCCAAATTCGACACTTGTCTGTTTCTACTTTTTTTATTGATGAAATTTAGAATAGTTTGACCAAATTATTTTAATTTTGATGAAACTGATAAATTTACTTAAATTCATATAATTTATTTAAATTTTTACAACTAAAATTTTATTAATTACCCTTTATTTTATTATTATTTTTTTACAAATTCGACACATAAGTTTTTATACATATTTTTTTTGATGGATAATATTTAGATGAGTTTGATCAAATTGTTTCAATTTTGACTTTTTATTGACGAAATGACTATTTCTCCTACGTGATAAAATTGAGCACTCTCATTTATTGACGAGATGATTATTTATTTTACGTGATAAAATTAAGCACTCCTATTGATCCGATTTAATTGTTCAATCATTAATTTTCCCCTTTTTAAAATTCTCTTATTATAAGAGATTTGTGTCTTAATTCAAACATAATCTTAAACATTTATTTGGCATATAGTCAAACAAGTATATGTCAATGATATTAAAGCAACGGCAGAAGAAACATTTGGTTATATCTTCGTACACGAGAGTCCGTGAATTAATGTTTTAAAATCTGGTTTTTTAATTGACTAGGTCGAGTTGCTAGACTATCGGGTCATCGGTTCAACTGGTTTAATCGCCGGGTCGTACATATTCTATGCATATGTATACTCTTCATAACAACTTTAATAGTTTTCTCCAATTTCGATCTTACATTCAATTGAACCGATAAAAATGAGATGACTATTGGTTTTAGTCTTTAATTTGTATATCTACAATACTAAAAAAATGCAAAAATAATCAATTTATAATTCTAACTTACAACATACTTATAGTTATAGTTTATAAATATAGATGAATTTATAATATTTTTGGAATCATATCTTTATTAATGAACTTTTAAATTAAGCAAATACAAAAGGGCACGCTGCAAGGTGCCATTGGACATTTTTGGTACCAATGGCTAATGAATGGTTAGCCAAAATGCACCATCATCATGTGCCATTCGTCACTTAGCCATTCTACCAACATGTGCCTTTTTTTTTTTTTTTTTTTTTTTTTTTTGAGTGGGATATGTTTGGTGAGATGTTTTGTTGAACCTATAGATACCAACAACATGTCATTTATTTATTAATTTATTATTTTTTTAATGAAATTATTTTAGTTATTAGTGTGTTATTGGTGAGGTGACAGATGAATTACATGTTGTTCGTTCTCAATGCACCAAACTATGTAATACCAACAGTAGTTTATAACTATAATATGTTGTTTCATCAAAACTTAAACATACCACACACTCTAACTTAATTTAACTATAAACTTTCGAAATCATAATATGTTTGTCGGTACAAATATATAACTTAAGCTAAACACAATTTTTGAGTTTAACGAAAATCAAATGACAAAAGGGTTTGTCAGTTTTAAAGGAAAGAAAAGGTTTCGTTGTTTAAAATAAAGAGAAAAAACAAAAGTCATGACCTGAACGGGGTTTATCAAATTGGGTCGACCCGGGTCAAGAAAAACCGCTGGTTCAATCCAGTTCTCAAATAAGCAAAAACCCAGACACATTCAGCCCGGTCTCCTAACCGGTTTCCGGTTGAACCGTCCGAGTCAACCCGGACTTTAAAACTTGCCGTGAGTAGATTCTGATCAATAAGAGGACATTTTAAGAAAGGGAAATCTTGACTGCATTACAAAGCAGGCAAGTTGCCTGCTTTTCTTTGTAAAAAATTTAAAAAGTTTACAATTAAGTCCCTGCACTTTTATGATTCTCTTATTATTTAAGTCCATGTCTTTTTTCTACAAAGGAAAGCAGGCAACTTGCATGCTTTATAATGCGGGCAAAATTTCCTCTTTTAAGAATGAGTGTTAAACGTATAATTATGTTCTATGTGATACATACTAAATTTGATTATTACATTTAGTTAAATTGGTCTAGAGGATACATTGTATAAACTACATATTGAGCCAAATCAACAACCTTGGTGTTATGCGTGTTGTCAATCTTGCAATTGCATGATACTCTTGTTGCCATTGTCTTAAGTGTGTGAGATGTGGGAGCGGGGAAAGAAGCACGAAAAGCTTGTCCTTGCGGGAAAGTGACACCATCTTTCATGGGAAAAGAGGGGACCTGTGTGAGGTGTGTGAGCAGCGCGATAGAGTCTCGAAAGAAAAAGAAAAGAGATGTGTTTAGATGAGAGAGAGTATTTATGTTTTGAAGGTATTTTTAAATAAAAAGTAAAAGAATTAAAGAAAGAGAGAAAAGATGCCGTAAGCGTATAATGGTTAAGAGTTGAGGGGAAAAAAAAGTACTTTTTTGATAATATGAACCGATGTGACGAGTGAAAACCTTCTCGTGACGTACATCATACGGTAAAAAGAAAGGGTTAGCTACGCAAGACCCCATGAAATCCTGTGGCGGCCTCAAAGTAGGTGGACCCCATCCGCACGTCTGACGCCTCATTTTTTTTTTTTTTTTTTAAATAATTGTGTGTGTAGTGTTTTTATAGTGTATTTAATTTGTGTAGTGTATAGTGTGTATAGTGTATTTAATTTGTGTAGTGTTTTTTATGTATAGTGTATTTAATTGTGTAGTGTTTTATATGGTATTTATTTTATGTTATGTTTTTAATTGTGTGTAACAACAAATGTTAGACATTAAAACATTAAACAAGTATAACAACAAATGTTACTAATATTACAATAAAACATTATACATTAAAACATTAAACAAGTAAACAACAAATGTTTTCAATATTACAACGAAATCTACTCCATGAAGATTATTAATGTCATCTATAAGCTCATGTAGTATTCCACTCGGTGACATGCGTGATCAACCGGATTTCTTGCCAATTCCAAAGATGCCTCCAACGCTTTTATTTTTGCCTCGCAACAAATTGTTTTCACCAATAGCATGTTGATCGTTGTATCTTTAGTTTCGCGGTTTGATCACGTTGAAGAAGAGGCTTCACCAAAGTACTTTTGTTGAAATATTTCCTTCCACATGAAGTATCGACACCCATAGTCTTTAGTCCCACTACATTACATGACGAAACAATTATAAGAAATGTATTCTAAACAAACAAGTTATTGATATATTTACGCAAATAAGCATACGTTTAATTATTTACCTGACAAAGGACACGCATAATACTTGGACCACAAGTTTTGGGCTTGTGAGATGTTCTTTCGATTATTAATCCACGTTGACAACGACACAAGTAAGGATTTTCTTGTTGCATCCGCCAAAAGAATTTGTACAATTATTCACAACATAAATTAGTAATATCATGGTTCACAAAATTAGAAGCTTCAATACATAAATAACCAATCTTGTTATAGATTAATAGTTGATACATGGTTCACAAAATTACAATATAACTAGAAACTAAGATCAATCACGCCCGAGGCGTAGTCGCCTCCAATGATGCCGCCATCATCGTCCCACACGAGACTCTAACTCAAATTAGTCTCCTCAATTAATCAATCTCGCCGTGCTTGCCAACGCGAGACTACGTAACAAAGATGAGGAAGAACCGGAGGACGGTGTATAAAATTGTCCTCATCTGCACTGGAGATATAGCTAGAGAGGAGGCACATAAGATTGTGAAGAAAGCACATAACTGGACTCTCAACACGGCGGGTGTGTGGTTGACACAATGAATGTCCCTCCATCGAATGTCATCCGATTCAGAACAAAACATGAGGAAGAACCGGAGCAGAGCGTAAATCAGTAACAAAAGATGACAAGTCGTTTGCTATAAATCGAATCGTCTATACATGTTGTGTCATTTACAATATAAATCGAGAATCGTCTATACATGTTGTGTCATTTACAATATAAATCGATGTCGTCTATACATGTTTTGTCATTTACAATATAAATCGAATCGTCTATACATGTTGTGTCATTTACAATATAAATCAAGAATCGCCTATACATGTTGTGTCATTTACAATATAAATCGAGAATCGTCTATACATGTTTTGTCATTTACAATATAAATCGAGAATCGTCTATACATGTTGTGTCATTTACAATATAAATCAATAATCGCTTTTCTCGATATCTAAACATCCTCGTCGTTGAGCAAACACATGTTCCCATGGCGCGCCTCGACATTTCTAAAATGTCTCCATTGTGGGTGATTATACGGGAGTGGTGAGTCTTCATCAAGAAACGCAAAGAACGCTGAGCACATTCGTTGTTCCCCACACGAAGAATCACAACCGGAGACAATATTTCACCGAATCGGGAGAACCTCTTAGCGGAAGACACAAAGAGATTGTGAATTGGTTATACATACAATAGGAAGGTTAACGAGATGTAGCAATAACCACTCCCGCCTCGCATAGTCATCCAATAACGCCGGGTCTTGCACCCTAAACCAATTCATCGAGTTACGTATAGATGTAAAGAATCACCCCACGGTTCCTGTAAACTTCCTCGTTATTGTCTACCTCTTCCCGGCAAAAGCTCGAATCGGGCCACATTTCTTCGCGATGGCCAAGAGCTTGATAGCCACAATTTCCATCACCCTCCACGTTAAAGATCCCCATGATCCAAATCGGAAAAGAGTGGAATTTCACCATACAATATTCGCTAAAGTAACTGGAACGTCAAGTGGTGTCTTAAGTCGCCTCGCTAGGTCCTTCGTTAGGTCCTTCGTTTAAGTCTAGGACGTTATAAGGCTCTCCACATAAGAACTGTGTCTCGCAGATTCTTTAGTTACTTCAGGACTTTTTAGGTTTTGTGTAGCTTCTACGGTGCCTTGTGGGGTTCTTCGCTCAATCCGGAGATTTGGTTTAGACTTGGATTTGTTGTCCTTGCGCTCGGACGTCCACGATTACTTTCTTTAACGGCGGTTGTTGGGTGACAGATTCGGAGCGTATATACCTCGAGCATGTTTAACATATTTTTTTGACAAACGATGATGCTCGGTATAAACACTTTGGAATTTCTGACGCCATCTTGACAAGAAAATATTCAGAGCTCTTCGAGCCCTTGAGGCTCTTGAGGATATTCAGCTCATCAGCACTTGAGTATTTCGGACAACAGGCCGTGGGCGCTTAGTGTTCTCCAAAATTATCAACAAAATCAAGCGGAATTGGCAATCACAGTATTCGAAAAAGGAACTAGTTAAAATTATCGGTATTGACGGGAAGAATAACTTGATAGGCATAAATTTAAAGTACATACCGTTTGCTTGAAGCCAATACAGTTGGTGATAGCATGGTAAACCATACACTAACCGCGATCGATGACCACATGCATGTGGGTCAACATCCGTTTACTTTCTGCGGTATGAGCCTTAAAGCATCCATTGAAACATTATACCGCATTCGTTAAATAGAGTGCTCTTACAAGCATGCGCTTTCTTGATTTTGCTTATATTCAAAGAGGCTCTTATCGCGGTTTCTTGCGCACTATAATCTTGTCGACCGAACACAACAACGTGTCTAAAATTTGATGTGTGGAGCCCAGTATAACTTCAACAATGCGTGTTGACCCTCAACTCTACATGTTGTTGTTTGGCCAAGTGCGATATTGATCGGTAATGTACGACACAAACATGCGATCGTAATCTCGCACCCGATTCGAAAATCTTGGAAAACATCCGAGAAAACAAAGAATTACTAAAGTGAGAAAACAATCCGAGTAGTTATTTATTAAATAATAATAAAAAATGTATTATTAAATAACAATTGAGTACCATTTTTGGACCAATAAACCACGTAGGTGCCGATAATAATGCTGAACACTTCTTTGGTCGGAGTGTAATCATCGAATCCCATGTCAATCTAACGGACTCATACTCCTTTAACGTGTCGAATACGTATGCGCAATGCTTTACCACATTTTGATTGATATGCCATCGGCAGAGTAATCTGTTAGCGTTTAGAATTCTTCGCGATGCCCCAAGCAATGCTAAATCTCTCATCGTGACGATAACCCGGGTAGTATTGTTCTTGTATCACCAACTTAACACATTCCAACACCCATTTGAAATTTGGCTTTTTTCCTTGTCCAAAAGCTAAACGCCATTGAGAATGTTGTGTTTGTTGGAGTAACCCCAACAACCGTAAAGAATGGCGGTTTAAACATGTTGGTGTTGTATGTGGAGTCCATCAAGATGATTTCGGATATGTTGTCCACAGGGCATATGACGTCGGGTGAACAAAAATATTTCATCGAGCTCATTTGTGTGGTTATTTATCCTAGGGTAATATGTATAACCTTTACGTCGCAAATGTACTAAAAGCGGTTGTATCGAGTCAAATCACCACGACCGTCATGACGTATCTTTTCTTGTGCATTATACACCGTTTTAATGGTTGACACGTTATTTGGATCCATCTCTTTATTGAAGAAAGTATAATTCGTGGTGCTACACTGCTTTGTTTTGTCATCGCCTCACAAAACTAACTCACTTTCTTTTAATCGCATGGCTCGTGAAAACCATGCAACGAGTCTCGAAAATTATGATTATGCCGGGACACTTAACCTTCGATATCCAACCATTAAAACGTTTTATAAATTTCGCTAGTAATGAATGGGAAATTACATTTGTCGGTACTAGTCTGCTGGTTGAAGTTCATCTTCTAAACCTTCACGTGAAGACGTCCCATGTCTAGAACACAAAAATTCGATAGAGTACTTATAGCCTCTATCTGTTTTACTTTTCCAATAACAATAACAAAACCAATCGATTCAAAGATGAGATCGCACCCAATTAATTAAATCAACTTCAGTACCGAACACCTATACAATATAAAAACACAACAACCTTTATAAAAAACTTTGATAAAAAATACTTGTACAAATTTTTATAAAAAACTTTGATAAAAAATACAACCTTGTACAATTTTGTTTTAAAAACTTTTATAAATACAAATTGTTTACAAACTTTTATAAATACTTTTTAGTATCTTTATAAATACATGTTTTTATAAATATTTTTAAAATACTTTTATTACTTTTATTAAATTTGTATTAACTTTTCTTTATATATAAAAACTTTAAAAAAACGTTTATAAAAAAAACGTTTATAAAAAACGTTTATAAAACGTGTTTGTGTTTCTTTTGCTACGTGTGTGGTTCTCGAACGTTGTACGTGTTTCTTTGTATACCACTCTCTCTCACGTGGTGATATTCGTCCTTTGCCTCTCTTCGGCAAAACTATCTCTCACTCTCTCACTGGTGAGACTACCACTCTCTCTCTGTAAAAAGTTGTAGATCTTAAGATTTTTGATCTAAAATCTTTGATCTAACTAGTGTAAAACTTGTTAGATCATGAATACGAATGGGCATATTGTTAAGGCGTGGTGGTTTTGTGACTAGTATCTTATTCGTTGTTACGCTTTTTGATCCGAAATCTTTTAGATGTGGAACCGAATGTGTTTTGAAATAATCTTTGGTTGGTTAAAAACGCTTACTTATGTGAGTGGTATCTTTATCGTTGTTAAAGTTTTTAGATCCGAAATATTTCGGATCTTGAAAGTTTGATCTAACAAGTGTAAAACTTGTTAGATCTTGAAGTCGTCGTAGTTTTGTGACCGGTATATTGTTCGTTGTTAAAGTTTTAGATCCGAAATATTGTTTAGATCTTGAAGTCGTCAGTGGTTTTGTGGTGGTATATTTTTCGTTGTTAAAGTTTTTAGATCCGAAATATTTTTAGATCTTGAAAGTCAAGGTGTTTTGCAAATAATCTTGAGGTTGGTTAAAAAATCTTTACTTTTTGATTATTTGAAAAGATTTGATTAAAACTTTGATCTAACAAGTTTACACTTGTAAGATCTTGAACCCATGGTGGTTTTGTGGTGATATATTTTTCGTTGTTAAAGTTTTAGATCCGAAATATTTTTAGATCTTGAAGTGAAGGTGTTTTGCAAATAATCTTGAGGTTGGTTAAAAAATCTTTACTTTTTTGATTATTTGAAAAGATTTGATTTAAAACTTTGATCTAACAAGTTTTACACTTGTTAGATCTTGAACCTGTGGTGGTTTTGTGACTGGTATATTTTTCGTTGTTAAAGTTTTTAGATCTGAAATATTTTTTAGATCTTGAAGCTGAAGGTGTTTTGCAAATAATCTTGAGGTTGGTTAAAAAATCTTTACTTTTTGATTATTTGAAAAGATTTGATTTAAAACTTTGATCTAACAAGTTTTACACTTGTTAGATCTTGAACCTGTCAGTGGTTTTGTGACCGTATCTTTTCGTTGTTAAAGTTTTTAGATCCGAAATATTTTAGATCTTGAATCAGAGGTGTTTTGAAATAATCTTGAGGTTGGTTAAAAAAGTTTACTTTTTGATTAATTTAAAATATTTCGGATCTAAAAACTTTCTTGTTAAAGTTTGATTATATGTTAGAAATATGTTTCATTATGTTTTGCGGGTTTGTGGTGCTGCATAGCATGACAAGACGACCTCAGGCTCTACGCAGTACCATGAAATCCTTGACAGCACCTCATTTAATCCCGGTCATTCTTGGATGGTAAAGTGATTCACTTTGCAACTTTAATGAAAAAACTTAGTGTTTTGTATAAAAATTTTCATTCTTGGATGGTAAAGTGACCATTCAAGGTCATTTGCAACTTTAATGAGATAAAAAGGCAATGATGATTTTTAAAAATAAAAACTTAAAAGAGTTTGGCGAGGCAAAGCGAATTTGCGACCAACATGAGCTATAAAGCTAATAATCGGCGCTTGATAAGTTGTTTACCTCTCGTGTGTTAAATGGTGAACTAGACATGGTGGTTGATTGTTGTTGTTGATCCGTTGTTCATTGTTGGTTGATTGTTGTTGATCCGGACCACTTGGTTGATTGTTGTTGATCCTGACCACTTGTTGGTGTTGTTTACGACCACTTGTTGGTGTAGCTTGTTTTCACTGTTATTTTATGGGGCCGCCTAGGATTTCATGGTGTGCTTCGTGAGGCTTTGTTGGTTGATTGTTGTTGGTGTTGTTGCTTTCACTTGGATTGTTGGTTGATTGTTGTTGGTGTTGTTGCTTTCACCAGGATTGTTGGTTGATTGTTGTTGGTGTTGTTGCTTTCACCAGGATTGTTGGTTGATTGTTGTTGGTGTTGTTGCTTTCACAGGATTATATAGGGCGCCTTTGAGAATCTTAGTACACTTTGAACTTTTGAGAATATTAGTACACCTGTGAACTTTGCGGTGGTAATTTGTGAGAATCATGTTCAAAGCGTGTAACTTGTGTAACTTGAAACACGTGAACCTGTGAGTCTTGTGGTTTTGTGCGGTTGTGAGGCTTGTGCGGTTTGTGAGGCTTGTGCGGTTGTGATGCTTGTGCGGTTGTGAGGCTTGTGCGGTTTGTGAGTGCGGTTTGTGCAGTTCATGTGAGCTGGTGACTTTGTGCGATTGTGACTAAAACTTTTCGAGCGATGATGATTTTGAGCCTAAAACTTTATAAACTTTTCGAGGCGATGATGATAAACCGAATGGACGGTAAAGTGAGATCAAATCTCACTTTGCAACCTTCTGTTTGAGCCTAAAAATTTTCCGAGGCGATGATGATTTTGAGCCAAAATTTTCCGGCGATGATGAAAACCGAATGGACGATGAAAGTGGGATAAAATCTCACTTTGCGCAACCTTCGAATCGAGCCTCAAAATTTTCCGACTACGGTTTTTATAAGTTTAAAAGCGAATTTATAGCATAAAAAACTTGTATAACCAAAAAAACTTGTAAAAAGGTTATAAAAACTTGTTATAAAAGTTATAAAAACTTGTAAAATTGTAAAACCAAAAAAAACTTGTAGAAAAGTTATAAAACTTGTAAAACAAATAAAACATGTAAAAAACTTGTAAAAAGAAGTGGTATAAGTGGTAAAAGATAAGTTGTAAAAAACTCGACACTAAATCGAGAAACCAATGATTGAATGACTAATGATTGGCGGAATCGAAAGCACCAAAAACGTAGCCTATCATGGGGTGCTGCATAGAAGGACCCAAAAGAAACCACAATTGGAAAGCCAACTTGCTCAACTTGAGAAAGGGTACGTAGCTTGACTTTGACAGTTTTTCTTACAAAACGTAAAAATATCAATATCATGATGACATTAAAAGAAAAGTTAAATCTTATTAGAAAATGTGATTTACGATAGTTCTATTATGAACAACTTACCTTTGTTATCGAACAAAAGATTATATGTGAGAAGAACAAAATATAAAAGCTATCATTATATCTTCTTAATGTTGCTCATTATAAACGACTTACTTTTGTTATCAAACAAGCATTTTTTTTTTTTTTGATACTCATATTAAAGAAAAACGAGATATAAAATCTAGAATGACATCTTCGTAATATTACAAGAACAAAAAGGTTATTATCATGATAGCATAAAACATATTTTAAAACCTTGTTTTACTTTTACAATTTCAAAGTGTCTCGTCATCATTATTTAATAATACCGTACCTAATCTTTTTTCTAATCAAGATATAAAATATTAATCGCACATCATTCATGCATATATTTAATCATATCTTGATAAGACAATTTTTATATTTTACTAAATAGTTATTTTTATTACAATAATACCATAAAAGGGTTGAATCCGTATATTATATTTGAGTTGCAATCGTTAACAATGATGACACAATTTAGTAGTAGGCCAACAAAACTTCAACATTTTTAACTTAGTATTATAACAAAAAGCAAATGTCATTGATAAAGTAATATTGGATTTATTTAACTATTAACTATGACAGGATAAATTAATTAATCCTTATTATGTCAAGCATTGTTTTAAGCCACTAATTTGTTTACGACGTTTACTATTTTTTATCACCGACTTACTTTGTAAATATAAATAATATATTTATTTAATGATTGCAAACAAATTGCTTGGCTCATATTTGCTTTTGAATCAAAAAGTGTCATTTCCTTCAAAACTAACCTCCCATAATCTTTTAGACTCATTGTATGTTTCATTATACTGTTGACACTTGACAATATACTACAATATGTTTGCAGACTTGTAGAAAAAAAAAGAAAAGAAATGCATTCATATTTTTTTAGTAAATTACATAAATGGTTCTGGTTTGAAATTTCGCTCTAGTCCCTCAAACTTAAAATTGTATAAATAGTCCTGTCATCATCGAAGAATAATGGGTTATTGAAATTTTCAAACCACATGGAATTTATGTTTATACAACTTTTATGCCTCAAAAGGACAAGTTATTCTTTGCAATAAGTATTTATGATTTTTAAGTTTGAGGGACGTTAGGTGAAATTTTTACCAAACCATATGGACCATTTATGTAATTTACTCTATTTTTTCTTTTTCTTTTTGGGTTATTTCAAAATAATGTAATTTTTTGTTCCAAGTTTTTTCAATAGTAAGATATATTTCATACACAGGTTTCTTTTTTAGCTTTTTTATTCTGATAAAATATCTTTTACATGATGTATATTTGTAATATCGGGAAATGATTGCTACTGCTGCTGCAACTTTTTTGGTCTTTTTTTGCTATACACTTCGTCCACAAATGATCTTGTATACCCCCAAATTCAAATATAGAGAATAGATATGAAAGTAAATATGGATTGGTGAATAGGCTGCCAAATTTGGAAGAACAAAAAGGCCAAAGAAGTTGTAGCAGCTGCTGCTGCAGTAATCATTTCCATTGCAATCTTAAACTACGTATAAAAATATGTATTAAGTTTTCTTAATCAAAAGTGATGTTTATTAATTAACGTGTTTTAATTAGAGCATCTGAGATGCTAACTTGACTAATGACTTGCGTTACTATTTGGAAAAGCTTTTTAAGTGGATTTTTGCATTGCACTGAAGAGTTGGTGAATAGCTTTTTTTAAAGACTCGGTAAATCACAAGTGTTTGAGACATAAGACTTGATGGTTTTATTTAACATTAATTGTTCAAAAAAGCTTTTCGATAGCTACTTTGCATTGGAGGACTTATGCAAACAAAGATTTTTGGATGATAAAAGTAATGAGAAAATGATGTGACAAAATCAAAAAGTCTTTTAGAGGTAGAAGCATTATGGATACTATTAGAAATAACTAGCATAAGAAACCAATATACTTGTAATAATCCTACGTGTTCTCCTCATTGTGTTGTCTTGTCGACTAATAATGTTTGCTATTTTTAGAAGAAGAAAAAACCATTTACTCATTATCATGTATGGATTCATATGTACAAAAATAATCCATGTATCAATTTGAAATTGCTATAATGTTTTCTACACTTGGTGGAAGAAAAAAGTTTAACACTTTATATTTCAAAGTTTATAATTATGTACTCATACAAAAACGGTTCATCAGCTTCAAAATTACATTTACATAAATATAAAACCTATATTTATAATAAAATCACAAAGGTCCTACAAATTTAGTGATCATGTGAAAGAAAAATATCTTGTTGAATATAAATCCAAAAAACATGTTAAACCTTTCTTTTGCATAGTTGATATTTGTGCAATCAACCTTTAGCTTGGTCTGAAATAAACTTTAGCCCTTGTATCTTTAGTAATCGACCATTTGAGAAAAATCAAGCAATTTAAATTATTAATCACTTACAACTTTTAATTACTCTAACCCAACTTTATGTATTACAATTTGTAAACTATGTGTCTCTACAAACCTATTGTGAGTCGTACTGCAACTTACCTAGACTTGTTGGTTTTGTTTTGTTATAAACCTATTAAGAATCGTATCTCAACATATCTGTTTTCCAGTCTTGTTTGGTCAAGCCTTTTGTGAGTTGTATTTCGTTCTGACTGATCAGGTCGTCGTGTGTTGTCTGTCCTATTACGGTTCATTTCTCAATGATTCAACATGTCAACGATTAACCAACTTGTTAGAAATACAAGACAACCGGTTAGAAATGTCACAAAATCCCTGCGCTTCAAAGACGCCTCTGTGTCACAGAAACTGTACTAGGTTGTACTTGCGATTTTGTGCACGTCATGAACTAGAACAAATAATATAAGCACTTGGTATATGTCTGCCATGCCACCTCAACATAAAGCTCTTAGGGATTAGAATTTCAATTAAAAAAACAAAAAACAAAAGGGGTTATGATTGACAAAATTAAAACCCAAGGGTTTTAAGGTACTATTCCTTACTAGTCCTAAAAGTTAGTTATCCAATAAACCTTGGTACATGATTATTGTATATACAAGGGCCTATCTTAACACATGCCTCATATATATAATGATGCATATATCATCATATCATTATACACCCACCCACTCAACATTTCTTGATCCTTGTGGAACTCTGATATGCACACAAACTTTTTTGTATAAATGTCAAAGTGACTTTAAAACCATTCATTAAGAAACATATGGAGTGGAAGTTACTTGAAACTTGAAACTCTTCATATACTACTTTTCTTGCCTGAATTCTGCAGTTTTTTTTGTGTGTTTCTGGTTAACTTGTGGGCTGCTTTCTACTTCTTATCTGCCATTGAAGATCATATATCATCCATAAGAACCAAAGCTGGCTACCAAAACACAAGGTTTTTATTTATTTTATTAGTTTAATGATCATTTATCTTGTTTCTTTGATTTAGTAGTTTAATGATCATGCATATATATTGATATTGGAATCAAAAGAAACAAGAGTTTATAGGCTAGTGAGGTTTCTGTTGACCTGTGAAATGAAAGTTAATCATGATTCATTGAATCTTTATTGTATTATTGGTCTTGTTTATGTATGAGGTATATATGTTCTTTTTAAGGTTGGATATTCATCTTGGAATCAAAGACTTTAGATCAAGTAAAGTAGCCTGAAAAAGGAAGTAAAACAACTTTTAAATGTGTGACAATCTTTGTGGAAGAATTTATCTTTTTGAAAAGCAAATATTATTACAAACATGCCTTTGATATGTATTGGATGCTAGGTTGGTGTAAAAGAATCTAATGACCATCTCATATAATGATGTAAACAATTTGTGGTACTTAAAGGATGTTCAAGGGAATAAGGGATTATGTTATAGGGGACGGTCGTTAGTGGTCCATTAAGATGGTTGATGAGGTCCAGGATGACTATAAACCACAGGATATCATTCTTTACCTGCTATTTTGTTCTTTTTCACCCATGGTCAAGGAAAGAGACTCATTTGACCCATTTTAATGTCAAGCTTAAGTTTCAAATGAGAATTTGATCACGATTTCGTTAATATTTGTGGCATGTGTTATATAGTTTAGTTATCAATCCTTTTCTTTACATTCCAAAATCAACTTTTCCCTTTCAATTCAAAAAGCTTAATGCGTCTTTCTTTTTGAAAAATGTATTTGATGGTCGATAGAACATGAAGTCAAATTAGTTCCACCGGTTTTAACAGTAGTGCTGTTTATTAGGGGGATTGATGGTGACTAGTTGTAAAAAGTTGACTAATTCCATAATCTCCTATGTGATCTAACAACTATATATATATATACATAACATGCAACTGTTGTATTGACAATTATATTTACTTGAATCGGTGAGATTATAGTACTATCGTATATCAATATAAATTAGGCATTTTCCCTTTCCTTCATATATAGTAATAAAATTTGTGGGTATTACCAATTGTAGAAAAGATGGTGCAATTTTCGTCTTTCCTAAGCGGATTGACGAAAGACATCTTAAGCAAGGACGGAAAGCGTAGGATTAATCTTGGAAGAGCAGCTACAATCGCTTTGGCTAAGGAAGCAAGGAAAAATGGTTTATTGTTAACGACTCACGGTAACGTAAATGCCAACTGGTCTAGTAATTATGCATGCGCTTATTTTAGAGGAGGGAATAAAGGGATTAATCAAGACCGCTTCATTGTATGGGAGGTAAATTATCAAGCTCGTGTTCCTGATCCTGTTTATTACCATGTGTAGTGGACACTAAAACCCAAAGTAGTAGAATGATTAAATAATGTTTTAACACGAATCTTGACATATTGACAGGCGTTTGGGGAAAGGAAGAGGTAATGTTTTGTGGTGTTTTTGATGGTCACGGTACATGGGGGCATCTTGTAGCAAAAAGAGTGAAAAAGGTGATGCCTGCTTATTTGCTACACTATTGGCAAGAAACCATGGACTTGTTAAAAGGTTCAAACTTTGATCAATTTGAAATGTGGAAGAAATCTTTCATGAAGACTTGTTCTACTGTTGATTATGACCTTGAGCTTCATCCTGTGATCGATTCATTGTATAGCGGTTGTGCTGCTTTAATGATAATCCGGGAGGTACATTATCTTTTCTTGAGAATTAATATTTGATTTTAGGTTTGTAAATTTGACCTTAAGAGTCAAAGTCGACTCTATTTTTTTTGGCTTTGCCTTTCCCCAAAAGATAATGTTTTTAATGATCATGATATTCAGGGGGATCTTTTAGTGTTAGCAAATGTTGGTGATTCTCGAGCTGTTCTTGGAACCACATCGAACGATGGTAACTTAGTAGCTGTTCAGTTGACTGTTGACTTTAAACCAAATTTACCTCGTAAGTGTTTCTCTTTTGGTACACATTCTTATGAACGTAACTACGTGAGTCTATAATATTTGTTCCATTTACATCAATTTTTGTGTTGTTACAATGCAGAGGAAAGCGAGAGGATATATAAATCGGGAGGGTGCGTGTGTGAATCAGAAGATGAACCAGGAGTGTCGAGAATTCGTGCTTCAAATGATGAGACAGAAGAAGGTCCAGGACCAGGACTTGCACTTTCGAGAGCTTTTGGTGACTATTTTGCTAAAGATTCCGGTCTTATTTCTGAGCCAGATGTGATACAAAGAACCATAACCACACGTGATCGCTTTGTCATTTTGGCAACAGACGGGGTACTATATCATTGTCTAAACTCTTGCATTTCATACATTAACATAAAAGATAATCCAGGGTTTCAGTTAAATATATGGGTTAAAGATCGTAATAACAAAATATGAATTACCTTAAGTGGCTAAATCTTTTTATTCTCACATCCTATATAGTTACACATATAAACTTTTTGTATAGTGGATTTTGAGGAGGTATATACCACAATAGCAAAAGTTTTAAGATTTTCGGTTTGCCTATAATTTTTTCAGGACATTTTTTACTCTATAAGCTACAAACATTATGCCAAAAATCTGATCAGGATATGCGCACACATATCTTGCCATTGATGTAGGTTTCATTAGTATTATACTGTTATGGATAATTATGATGAACGTTTTCATAATGCTTCTCTAACTTTGATTATCTTGACCATAAAAATCAGGTATGGGATGTTGTCTCGAATGAAAAGCTGTTGAAATCGTTTCATCAGCAGTTGAAAGGTACGACGCAGCAAAAAGACTCGTTGAGTATGCAGCCGGCCAATGGAAACGCCAGAGGCCAGGGTACGCAACTGATGACATTTCAGTTGTGTGCTTATTTTTCCACAATGCATCATCTTCTCAAGAGGTATAAATGATGCATTTTATAAGCAATGTCTCATTGCTTATGTTGTACTTTAGTTACTTTGATTAGTCCCCATGTGTATGTAGTTGTAATCAAAACTTATACTGTGTTTTCTTAAGTGGCCTTATTTGGAGTCTTTGTTATCTTATTTCAGTGGGGTAACAATTGGAGCCCAATATATGAATACTTTAACTACAGATTACCTAAGTTTTTGTTTGTTAATATTGGCCTGGCTATGCTTGAGAATCAATATTTATTTATGTATTTTTTTTGGTTGAAAAGCAATAAATTATATATTAATATTAAACGCTAGCAAGAAGCTAGAACTAAAATGACGCTAAATGATAATTCTATGACCCTAAAACATATATCGACCTCGAAAAGTTCATTATAGAACCATATTTCACATATGAACCAATCAACCAATCATACCACTCATTTCTTTTATTAAAATATATTCACATTTTTTTTAAATTAAATATCTCACAAACCGTTAATCGTTACGTCCAAAAAATTATATTATTCGACGAATTAAATTATCTTTCTATGATATGCATCGTTACATACTTTCGACAACTTTTTTAAAAAATTTGCCTGTAAAAATCACACGCGATTTGTAAGAATCACACGTGATTTCTTAAAATCATACGTGATTCGATTTTACGAATCACACGCGATTTTTAAAATCACACGATTTTACAAATCACACGCTGATTTTTCCTGACGAACTTAAAAAAAAAAGTTCGTCGAAAGATATAACAACGATATCTATGAAAGATAATTTAATTCGTCACGATGCAGTATTTTTTTAGAACAAGATTTACTGTTTGCGAAGATATGTTGTTTTAAAAAAAAGGTGAAAATAAAAAAAGAATGAATGTTATTGGTTAATTGGTTATATGACAAATTTGAGTTCTACATGGATCTCAACTCTATCGACCTTAAGATTTATTTATGTACTAGTATCATAAAGAGAAAAAGACAAAAATAAACAATTTTACAAACATTTTTTTTTATCAAATACTCAATTTTTTTATACCAAAAACGCCATTATACCTATAAATCCACAAGATTTTGCAAACTATTTGCGAAAACTTAGAAAAATTGCAAGGTTGACTAGTAAGGTCAAAACTTGCTAAATTTTGAAAAAATCGCAAGGTTAACTAGGAAGGTCAAGCCATGTGGATTTTTGAATAATTAGCAAGACTTGTTTATTTTTCTTGAGACTTTCTTAGATAACATACAAAGAAAACCTGCAAAAGCAGCCCAAATATAAGCTAGGGCAACATGGCGCACATGGTCTCATTATTTGGAGGGGCACCAAAATTTCAAGAAGCCCAACTCATTTATACATTTGACATACCTATTTTAAAGCCCGGTAAAAGAATTATACACAGTTGCATATGTCGATTTTTAGTAGGATTAGTATGTAGATTTTAGTCTATATATGCATACGACATCCCAGAAACAATAAAAAAACCATATGATAGTGGCACTATGGACAACTATGTTATAAAATTCCTCATGTTTCTTCTTCAAATAATGAAGATGTTGGTGATGATAGTGGCGGTGATAATAATGATGAATATGTTGATATGAATGTTGATGCTAATGGTGTTAATGATACTAATAATGTTAACAATGGGGATGTTGATGATGTTAATCTTGACAATGATGATGATGATGATGGAGTTCCTTTTGAGAAGACTAATAATGATTATGACCATGTTGAGGATGTTTATGTCGGCATTAATGTTGATATATTTGATCCAAGAAATTGGGATACTGACATGATTAAGCTTTTAGTAGTGGAGGGTCCGAAAAGAGATATATCTATCGAGAAGGGTCCTAAAGATTTTTGCGGCCTACTACACTAGAATTTTAACAAAAAAATGAGAAGTGTGATAAAGAATAGCTGGTATATTTGAAAGAGCTAGACACCGTTTTTTGTTTGTTGTAAACTACTTAAAAAAGGTATTGCGAAAAGACAGTTAGATATTAGAGGTTTTTCAGATCGGAAACATCTTAGCACTAGACTTAAAGAGCATGAAGCTAGCTTAGAATATGTTACAAATATGGCTAACTGGTCTGAGATGCGACAAAGAGTAAAAAAAACGACACAAATGATAAAGTTGTGCAATAAAATTTTGAGAACGAGAGAGATCAATGGATAAATGTCATCTTGAGAATTATATCAGGTATGAAATTTCTTGCTAAACACAATTTAGCATTTCGAGGAACAAATGAGAGCCTGTATAAAAAAAGCAATGAGAACTTTTTGGGCTTGATAGAATTGTTGCAAGAATTTGACCCTGTTAGCAAAAAGCATGTGTGGTGTATTACGAGAGATTACATGCATGTGTTAGACGATTGGATTATTGGGCCAAACTCGATTGTGGGCTCGAGGTACATTAGGTTTAGGGTTTAGTTTATGTTATCTTATTCGCAAAGTTGTGTTTTATTATAAATAGACATGATATCTTATGTCATTGGAAATAGCATTCAATTAATATTAATCTTTATTATTTTACATGGTATAAGAGCATTAGGTAAGATAAACCAACAAAAAAATTTCTATCCTCCGGTCATTGGCTACTCGCCGGTGATCCGGAGGGATCATAGTTATTTTCGCTTTATTTCATTAGTTTTTTGTTTTTTGTTACCAAAGTCATAGGCCCTATCTCGCAAAATTGTAGCCGTCATAATATACCCTAAATGTTTGTTGAGAAATCAATCAATTAAATTTGTCTTCATTCACATAAAATGTTTTAACCGTTGGGGATTATTGTTGTCGAAGACACTAATTGAAACAAAATTTATGCTCATACCTAAAGGCAAAGCAAGCCCTAACGTAAAATAAATGTCACAAAAAAGAAGAAATCGTTATCTAATAAACAACTTTGTCGCTGAATACAACTTGACAAAACAACAAAGAAGACGAAGAAAAGAATAAGCGGCTTTCGACATTCATTCTATCTTGGC
Source organism: Chrysanthemum lavandulifolium (assembly GCA_022545495.1). Taxonomy (NCBI): domain Eukaryota; kingdom Viridiplantae; phylum Streptophyta; class Magnoliopsida; order Asterales; family Asteraceae; genus Chrysanthemum; species Chrysanthemum lavandulifolium. Next base: position 242,534,605 of record CM040240.1, read on the forward strand.
CGTCCGGAAGACTCCCTCATCGCCCATCACTCATTGGGATAGTCGTGTTGAAAGTGTGAAAGCAATCAGATTTCAGACATACGAGCGGCTTTACTTCAAGTTGCACAAAGTGACAATGATTTTCTAATTCAAAGTCAAGCAAGATCTCTTGCAACAAATGAGCTTGGTGATTTTGAGTTTTTAGTAGCAATAGTTATTCGGTTTAAGATCTTATATGCGGTAAATTTGGTGAGCAAAAACTTACAATCCAGTGATATGCTTATCGATATCGCCCTTAAAGAAGTGAAAGGATTAATATATTTCTTTAAGGAGTTTAGAGAAACATGACTCTCTAAAAGCCATTAATGATGCTAAAGAGACTGCCGTTGAAATGGATACTCATCTTGTGTTCGTTCAAAAGCGTGTAATTCGTTCGAAAAAGGTAATATGACGAGAATCCACTTGATCATGATGCTTCATTTTTTGCGGAGGAGTCCTTCAAGATCAATTATTTTTTATACATTGTTCATCAGACAATTGGTTCTTTTAAAACAAGATTCGAACAATACACATAGTAGGAAACTATATTTGGTTTCTTGTTTTCCTGTAATAAGTTAAGTCCTATGATGACAAGTGTGTTAAGTCGTCTTATAGTAAACTCGAAACTGCACTAAAGAACATCGAACGATCCAATATTGATGCAAATGAATTATTCGTGGAGTTAAGGTTGCTTATGAATTTTTTTCCTAGTGAAAATATGGGACCTGTTGATGTCCTAACATTCTTAAAACAACGAGATTGTTTTCCTAATGCACTAATTACATATTGAGTATTGTTGACCAACCCTGAAAGTGGCATCCGCAGAAAGAAGTTTCTCAAAATTGAAGTTGTTAAAGTCTACTTAGAGTCTTCAATGTCACATGAGAGACTTAATGGATTGGCGTTGATAGCTATTGAGAATGATTTGTTAAATACTGTTGATTATAAGGAGATGGTCAAGAACTTTGCTTCGAAAAATACTAAAAGAATTGCATTATTCATACAATAAAATAGCCTTTGTAATGGATATATATAACTTTTTTTTAGCATCGATTAGTATATTTTGATATTCGTAACTTTATTTTTAGCATTTATAATCGTTGTTTTATTCGCATATTTTTTTTAAGGGTCTTTTTTTTTTAATTACGACCCAGGGTTCCTAAATTCCCCAGGACAGCCCTGCGTAAAAGGTTTTTGACAAATTTTCAACCGAACTATTGAACGTCTAGATGCAAATGAAGTACATTTTCATCCTTTATTCATACAATAATCATATAAACAACCAATTAGCTCTAAATTTTGTGGTGCATGTGTAGAGAGAGGATATAAATTCTCACATATCATTAAATAAGTGAAATTAAATTTGCATTCTATGTCAAAAGTTACTAATTTGATGAGGAATGGGTATACGAGGTTAGTTTCATTCACAACAGTAAAAGTCAGCATATCAAAAGACATTTTTCTGAAATGACTCGATTCCAAAAATCAAAAGCCCTATAATAAACGGCCCCTAAGATATTAAAAGTTTTAATCATAGTATTATCTATTACATTATTTTAGAAGTCCATGCATCTGCTCAGTTTTTAAGACATACAATCAGTGGCGGATCTAAAAATTCAGATTAGGGTATGCACTTTTTTTGTAGAGTTTTAATAAAACTAATTTTTCGATCAAGTTTTTCGGGTCAGGTTTCTCAGGTCAGGTTTTCGGGATCCAAATTGTAGACGTCTTTTTTGTTTTTTTAATCCGAATAATAAGAGTTAATTTAGTTTATCAAGTTCGGTTATACGAGATTGTATTGGTTATTTGAATTCAACTATTTTAATTAAAACTAGTTTTGTTGTTAAGCGGATATGATCAAAAGTATATCTTATCTGATATTTTTTTAGTAACGAACGTATAATGTTAAATTCTTGTGTTTAAATATTGTGATCATCCTAAGTAGGGAAACCTAAAATAATGCTAATTTGGTATTAAATGAACAAAAAGCTCATAATTGCACATCTACTATTTCTAAAAGAAACAAATATTAAAAACATGTAAAAGACAAATTTTCACATTGAATAATATCTCAATTTACGATATAAAAGACATCATGGATACTAAAAACCTACTAAAGCAAATAAATAGATAATCCAATCGAAACTGTAAAATTAAAACACTTAACATAACTAATAAAATGATAAATTTAATATGAGTAAAAACTGAAAATAGTATTAAGTGGGTTGTGCTTGGGGAACAAAAATAGGTGAGCTCAAAATTGCACTCTTATAGGCTATAATACATTAAACTCATTGACCATCGACCTCTTTCTTCTTCAATATACATCCGACACTTAATTGTACATGTCAAGCTTTTCTTTTCTTCTATTTCTTCTTCTTTTCTTTCTTTTGGAATCTACGGGTATGCACTGATAATTTATGTATTTTAGAGGGTGTGCACTCATGAGTTTATAGTGTATTTTGTTCTAACTTCTGAATAAAACAAATACTTTTTACACTACAAAAATATGCACAGGGTATGCACGTGTATACCCTGTGTATAAGCTAGATCCGCCCCTGCATACAATGATACAAATCATATGATATAGGATGACACTGAAAGTTATCAATGTTGCAATTATTAAATGACATATACAGTATAAGAATTCTTATTTATAGTATTTTTGCGTATTTGGTATTTGTATTACTGTCTTAGGTTGCTCGCAGTAATCGAAGGGATTGACTGATCGATCGATGGCTCTTACTGTGGATTTCGATCGCCAGTCGATTGATCCCCTTTCTTTTTTGTTTCGGTCGTTCAACCGATCGACATTGGTCCTCTTTGTTTTGTGGATTGTTACCGTTGGGATGCATTTAAAAAAAATTTATTGTTACCGTTGGTAGCTTAAAAAAAATCTCTTTTAAAATTTTAAAACTTATTACACTATAAATACCTCCATATAAACCACAATTCAAACAACAATTTAAACAACAATTCAAACCACATGTCAAACCACTTCTCTCATTTCATCATGTCTAAGAAAACACCCCAATAAAAATCCCGAAAAGCCCGGTTGCAAGAAAATGTTCCGTATTTAACGCCGGATCCGAATTTCCGGTTAACCGATGTATCACGAACCGTGAGTTTTCGGCCCGCTAGTTTTGATTATCAGTTACAATTACCTCAACAACCACAAACTCACATCATCTTATCAAAATCTTCCATTCAACCCACCCTATGATAACAACCGACAACAACAACAACAACAACAAACCTAATCCCGCCGGAACTCATCCTATAATAACAACCAACAATCTTTTTTTCAATTACCAAACGGGTTGTATCATCCAACTATGGATTCATCGACGTCTTCCCACTCAAATCATCAACCGTATTCTCCGGTTAACCGCATTAATATTGCAGATATTGATTTTGAAGAACAATTATACAATAATCCAGATTTTTAAGCGGGAACTGGTTCGGGTCAACAGTATTATCCGAGTCAATATTATTCTATGGGTCAAGGTTCGGCTCATGGATCGTTTCACGATTCGGTTCCAAATGATGACGACGACTCTCCTGTCGAAGAGATGTCACCGATCAAACTTAAGAAGCCTAAGAAACGAGCTATAAAGGCAAAAAAGAATGATGCCAAGAATGAATCTTCGGATTGGAAACCGGAGGAAGAGGTGGCGTTATGCAAAGCTTGGTGTGATATGTCGGAAAATAGCGAGTTGGGAAACTCTATGAAGGCTAAGGGATTTTGGGAGAAGGTTATTAATTACTTTGAAAAAGAAGTTGGTTCAAACAGAACTTACAACTCGATCATTATCAAGTGGAAAAATAGGCTTCGCCCTAGAGCTGGGGAACATAAATTATATTATGAGGGTATACAAAAGAAAATACACTTATCATTTGCCACAATAAATTTAGTTTATTTTTTGCTAACGGATTTGCATCTATTTTCTTTGTTATTGCTACTTCGTTGGTAATTTCTCGCAATACTGTTGCAAATTTGCAACGGAAATTCACCGCTGCAGTAGCTTGTTTGTGTAGTAGTGTTGGCGGTGGTTTGTCTAACAATAAATCTAAAAACCACTAAGCTGTCGGTTTATATATACATATATATCTACCAGATGTTCTAGTTATTCTTAAGTTTTTTGGAACTAAAAAAAGGTGATTTGGATTTTGTGCAGAATTAAAAACGAAGAGAATGACGCTCACTGCGTCATTTAACCCAAAACGGTTTGAAAGTTATGACCAAAACAATATGCATGTAATATTTTGGTCGAAAATTACAAAGAATTTTTTTTAGATGAGATAAATGACGGCTAGGGTTTGACGAAGTGAAATAGAAGTATCGACTAGGTCTCAAAATCAGACCCGCTCATGATACCATGTTAGATTATGGAATTTCCGGTGTATTGTATTATTACAATATATAGAGTATCATATCATGAAATCTTAATGGACCCAAACTCACAAAGACCCTTTGTTTGAACTATACACGAAGTCTTACTAGAGCCCTAGAAAAGTCCAATTGGCACTACTTTAATTTGTACCCACCTCCACAATTTATGGAACACATTGAACCCAATTTCACCGCAGCCTCTCTTGATCGGCCACTTTTAAAACCACGTGAACAAGTCCAAAAGCAACTATCGTGGCCCATCAAGAATCCACTTCTATATCTTCACCCCAAAAAACACACACTCACACTCGCATATAAAAGCAAACCACCTTTGTAGTAATAATAAACCATAAACAAACAACAAGGTTATACAATCTTATACAACCTCATAACCACCACTATGGCAGCTACTTCAGTCTTTTCAGCAGGCCTCACAACCACCCACTTTCACAAAAAGACTAACACCACCTTTACAAGCATCAAATGCATGTCACAACCCCAAGACAACATTAAACCATCATCAGCCCCTAAAGTCAGCACAAAGTTCTCAGACTTGTTAGCCTTCAGTGGACCAGCACCAGAAAGAATCAATGGAAGGTTAGCCATGATAGGGTTTGTGTCAGCTTTGGGTGTTGAGTTGGCTAATGGCCATGACTTGTTGACACAAATATCTGACGGTGGGCTAACTTTGTTTGTTGGGACAAGTGTTGTATTGACTTTAGCTTCTTTGGTGCCTTTGTTTAAAGGTGTAAGAGCTGAGTCAAAGTCAAATGGGTTTATGACTTCAGATGCTGAGTTGTGGAATGGGAGACTTGCCATGTTGGGTTTAGTTAGTTTGGCTTTGACTGAGTTTGTCCAGGGTAGTCCTCTTGTGTAAATATTACTATAATAGTGTTATGTATTACACCAAATTTTAATGAAAAGTATAGAATGAACTAAAACAAGTGAAATGATTGTTGATTAGCACTTGATTTAGTTATAAATTCTAAAAAATGAAACTAACACATGAACTGCATTATATATAAATCTCACAATTTCTTAGCTAGACTTGATTTTATAACTGCTTGGTTAGGCAGCATGGAGTTCTCACGGGTATATAATAGATAGCCAAAGGTCCAAGAATTAGTAGCGACGAGTTTTTAACACGATTATAACCCGAATATATGAAAGAACAGACCCATATACTTACAAAACTTCTAGAATGAACAAGTTGAGGACCTTTTAATCTAATGATTCATGAATCAAGAGTTATTCGAGTTAGAGTTTTTCATACTAAGGATGAGTTTGAGGTAAAAAAGGGTACGTAAACATATAACAAGTTGTGCAAGCTGGTGCTCATAAACGCTCGACCATATTTCTTTTCGATGTTAATAATATGTAGGTATGACACCGAAGGGCCGGAAACAACAGACATACATATTTAACTGAAGGGCGTGTTCATTTTAACTTATTTAATAGGGTTCTATATCTGTTTGGAAAAAAATAGCTTATTACACTGTTTGACTAAGCTTAGACATAATCGTTCCAATCTCAATCGAAGGGGTATCGACATTTAATGAATGCATTGTCCAGTGTGTGACAATGACATCGAAATAGAGGAACATCTTTTCACCTCTTGTGACATCGCAAAAGACACTTGGTTGAAACTGAAAGTCCTCAAGTGGTAAAGTATTGAAAGCTTCACTTTCAGAAGTAGCACTGCAACAATCGGATTGACGGGAGAGAGATTTCGCGGGGCCGAACGCCCCGCGAAACTCACTAAATGACAAAACTAAACCGACGTGGCATATAAATCGCACCGACTGTTAGGGAAAATTCAACATTTCGCGGACGGCCCCGCGAAAGCAAAGTGTTGATTTTTAACAAATTTTGACCGCTAGTCAAAATTCAACGTAAACTTTCTCCGAGGACATGTCTCCGCCGAAAGTGTATTTCACTTTTACCAAAAAATTGACCAAGTCAAAAACATGCTAATTGTTGCTGGGAAAATTCCCGCCAAACCTTTCTCCGAAGACATGTCCCCGGCAAAAGTAGTATTTACAAAAATACAATTTATTGCAACTATTAATACATAACTAAAACCCCGATGCTTGAAAAAACATAAATAACCCAATCGTCATTTCCCACAAAACACGCATTACAATATAATGGCTGATTGTACGCCAGAAAAAGAGTGGTCACTGGTTTTATCGTCGATATATCTCTTTACTCGAGTTCTTGATACGTATGGGTCAGAAATTTATGATGAATATGGTTCTTATAAGAACATAGACCCGTTGATGAGAGGCCGATTCGAATGGTTAAGGAAAGAGCCATTGTGCAGGTGTATTTGGACTATGAAGCTAATGGTGTTGGAGGAGAAAACACGCCGAAGTCAAGCAATGTTTGAGCAACACAAGCAAAGGAAGGAAAAGATGAAGTCGAAAAAGCCCGCTCGACATACAATTGATGATGCGGAAATAGGGTAACAAATCTTGAAGCATTGTTTGAACAGTTCGTCAAGCAAAGGAAGGGAAAAGATGGTGCAGGTTCTAGCAGAGCGGGAAGTAGCAGGGAAAAAATTGAATGGGCGATGTTTGTTATGGTCTATGTCGTGTGTATCATATCGTTTGAGTTGTTTCGTTTGATCTGTTTCGTCTTGTTGTCAAGTTGTTTTTTTATTCATGTGTAATTTAGTATTGAAAAAGGGGTGTTTGGAAACCATAATCATATCTTGTTAACTTAGAACATGGTCAAATTGAAAGATACATAGTAATAAGTAAAACATACGTATTATAAGAACCATATTCATTAAGAACAACAACAACAACAACAGCAGCAGCAGCAGTAGCAGCAACAACAACAACAACAACAACAACAACAACAACAACAACAATAACAACAACACTACTACATACGAAGATTTTCCATGTCACCAACATTTCACGAAGTAATGCATCCGATCGACATGCGTGGTCGTCGTGAATCTTGCCATTTCAAGTCTTGCCTCCAAAGAACCTTACTCTTGTCTCTAGCACATGTTTTTGTGATTCCAAAGAAGTTTATCCTAAGATCTTTTCATGGCAATGAGCACTCTGTGGTGCAGATTCGTAACCTCGAGAAGAGATTGTTCTTAAGTACTGCCAAATTCATCCTTCCATATAAAATATCCGCACCCATTATCTTCTTTTTGGGTCAATACATAATAAGAAAATTATAAGAGATTACAACCCAATTATTTGTATATTTACATAAATAAAAATGTATGATTGTTCACCTTTGACAGAGGACATGCATAATATTGTCGCCCGATGAATATTCTCTATGTGATGTTCTTAATCTTATATTTCCGCCCACAAGAACACATAAAAGGATTAAATGGCTCCATCTCGTGTTTTGAAATTTGTATGAAGATAAGAGGTTGTGAGGTTGAGTGGTTTTGAGGATAAGAGGTTGTGAAATTCGTGCAAAGATACAAGAACTATATAATATGTTTGTCATGTTGGTGGGAAGTTTTGGCGCCATCTTTTTTGTGGAATTTTTGGCGCCATTTTTTTTGTGGGAAGTTGAGACCAGTAGACAACTGCAAGAATTTGGACCTATGCATTGATGTGTTGATGTATATAAATAATAATAATAATTTATATATACTGATGCATTGATGTATACAAATTCTGAATTTAACATGATACGTATACCATAGCACCTATAGTTGGTCGTTTAACATGATACGTATACCATATCACCTATGGTTGGTCATTTAACATGGTACGTATACCATAGCACCTATAGTTGGTCGTTTAACATGATACGTATACCATAGCACCTATACTTGGTCGTTTAATATGATACGTATACCATAGCACCTATACTCGACCGTTTATTATGATGCGTATACCATAGCACCTATACTTGGTCTTTTAACATGATACGTATACCATAGCACCTAATTGTTGGTCGTTTAACATGATACATATACCATAGCACCTATAGTTGGTCGTTTAACATGATACGTATACCATAGCACCTATAGTTGGTCGTTTAACATGATACGTATACCATAACACCTATAGTTGGTCGTTTAACATGATACGTATACCATAGCACCTATACTTGATCATTTAACATGATACGTATACCATAGCACCTATACTCGGCCGATTAACATGATACGTATACCATAGCACCTATAGCTGGTCGTTCAACATGATATGTATACCATAGCACCTATACTTAGTTATTGAAAATGATAATAAATATTGTTTTTAATATGAAAATTGATTAAAACACCTTTTGCCGGGACATGTCCCCGGGAAAAATTTTCACGATTTTTTTTATTTTTCCATCCCGTCTTTTTACTTTATCCCGCCATAACCTTCCCCGGGGACAAGTCCCCGGCAAAAGTCTTGCTAGAAGACAAACTAAGTTTTCGTCGGGGACATGTCCCCGGCGAAAACTAATCGTAAAAATCACCTCAATTACTAACCAAGATCTGCTTTCACAAATGAGATTAAAAAAAAAAAGGGGCTAGCAGCTGCTCCACCTCCTTCATCTTCCTAGCAACACCTCCATCAACGCACCACCTCCACCACCACTACATCACCGAGCCGCCTCCACCACCACTACATCACCGAGTCGCCTCCTTCATCTTAAGTGGGTATCTTTTAGTTTTTCCTAATTTAATCCAAATCCTTTTGTAATTTTTATAAATAGTCTTGACTGATTGTTAAATGCTTCATGGGTTTTTGTTATATAGTTGTAATCTTAAGTGGGTATCTCTTATTTGGTTAATGTTTCATGGGTTTTTGTTTGTGTTATACCGATTTGATGCTTCATGGGTTTTTGTTTGTGGGTATTTGTTAGTTTTTAGATTAAGCTCGATTTAGCTTGTGTTATACCGATTTGATTGAAAAGTTTAGGTGTTAAGTTGTTCACTTGTCAGTTAAAAAGGTCCACAATGAGAGTTCTACTTTCGGCTTCATGTTTAAGTAGGAAGTGAGACATATTCTTTGTGGATAAAAGAATTTCAGCTATATTCATGTGCTTAGATAGAGTATTAAGATATTAAAAAACCCATCATAGTTTGGTCAAAGAATTTCAGCTTCATGTTGTGTCATTTGAATTCATTTATATTATGTAAGAAATGTCAAATATTGTGAGCTGAGTTATAAAGAATGCTTAATGTTATGGAATAGGACATCCTTAGGTGTTTGTTTACTGGAGAAAACCAACTCATTCCTACTGTAAAGAAGTAAATAAGCCAAAGCCTTTTGGATAGGGAAAACCCTCAACTGTATTTTTATTTAAAAAATAAATTAATTCCGAAAATTAGTAGATATTCAGATTTAACACAAAGTAATCATCACATTATTAAACGGTTGGCAAAAGAGCTTCACATATCAGTTTCAGATCCTAAAAGAACAACTTAATGGGTATATTCAAGGCATGAACGAACCTTTTATATATGGATTGCAGCATTAGTAGTTGGGGGCTCAATTATGTGTCAACCACTTCCTAACGATGTTGGAAGAAAAAGATAAAAAAACTACATCATCTCGACTGGTTCTCGATAATACAATCATAGTTGATGTTGTTTCATGTTGGTATTCTGCAGATTCATGGATCTAGCATCAATTATCCTTACCTAGAGTTCATCATTACTTCCAAACGTACCATCTAATCTTAATTTTATGCAGTTCCCTTGCATAATCCATGAAATATATATAATTGTAACCTTTTAATATGTGCTTTGCTTTTATACTTGTAGGAATATAGTGTCTACTATCAGTCTGGAGTGCAAATTGGATTTGAAGGCCATCGCATTACATGCTCGAAATGCAGAATACAATCCAAAGGTATGCTGCAACTATTAATATTATTACCGCAAGCCAGATTGGATAGGATTCAGGCTTGTGGTTATTATACGTATTGTTTGGTTGTTATGTAATCTTTTTAGTTGTGTTTTGGTAACCACAGCCGAGGCCAAGCCACAACCACAACCGAGGCCAAGCCGCGATCACAGCCGAGACCAAAAGGTAAGATATGTCGTTGCGTATTTTAAATAGTTTAGGGTTTTAGGTAATGAGAACTATCCAAGCATCGGGTATAAAAAAGATCCTTTAAACCATTAGGGTTTAATTGGTCATTTTAACAATTAGGGTAGGAGAGTAGGATTGTGGATTTTGGGACCTAAACCAAGATCTTGGCAAGGCGTTGGGGTCCACCCCCTTTCATGTGTAATAGCACTTTAACTAGGTTAATGAGATCATGTTGTTTCATCTGCTTGTGATACAAAATATTTGATCATGTTTGCTTACGACTTTTTGAATAGTGTGTCTAGGGTTGAGGGTTGGTGAAAACATGAGAATGGTTTTAGTGTGTCTAGTTAAAGTGCTATTACACCATTTCCCGAAATCATTTCATTCTCCTTTTTACAATGATCTTCCCAAAAACTTACCAACAATTCTCTCCTATATTATCAAACAACAAAATTGAAGTTAGCGGTGGTGACATGTGGCTTCTCCGATGGTTTACGACGAGGAGGTACACGGTTTCTTGGTCCAGTAGATACAGGAAAGTGTACAACCCATTTCTTGTTACGGTTTTTTATGGTTACCTAATGATGAGGGTTGAATCTCGAAGGGTAGAAAGGTGGTGCAAAAGGGTTTAGCTTGCTCTGAGAGTTCATAACTGTGTGTGTGTTTTTAGTGTATTTTTTTTGGTGTGAAACTCTATGTGTGTGTGTGTGTGATAAGGTTTTAAAATGTATCTTTTTGAGGGGTCGTTTAAGCCCTTATTTGATCACTTTTGTATCCGTTATTACTTAATATCGTTCATTTTTACTTTTTAGGTCTCTTGAAGGAAAATTGCTGGAATGACACTTATTCGGATGAAAAGGCGCGAATATACGAAGAAAATGGCCAATGTCAAGAATCGAGACACTCAAGTCATTGAAAGCGAGGCGGGACGGCGTCATGTTATACTTGTGACGCCGGAACAAGTGTTGTGACGATACAATAGCCAAATTGCTTATTTTCGCCGACGGCATCGGTTTTAAAGAGTAGGCGTCATGCACTCGGGACGGCCTAGATTCGATCCCGACGGCATTAGAGACTCAAGGCGACGGCGTCACGGACGTAAGGTGACGCCGTCACAATGATAACGTGGCCAAGACGAAACCCTAATAATGGTGACCCGATGACGTCACAAATTAAAGGGTGACGCAGTCGCAGTTGTAACCTTATATATAGAATCCGAAATTTTCAGTTTTTAGTGTGTAGTTTTGTGGAGTAAAAACCTAAACCGAACCAAGGCTGTCAGTATTTTAGGCTTTCATACCTATCTTACATCAAGATAAGTGTTTAACTTCATTAATTTAATTATGTCTTCAATTGATTGTGTGTATGCTTGCATGTTCCCCATGTCTGGCTAATTTACTTGTGTGTTTGCTTAGGTAATATGAAACTTAGTTATTGAATATTGATTGGTTTTCTCTTATCTTAATTGTAATTGACCTAGTATTGCGATAGGTCATTCGTTGTGTTATTAATGCTTGATTAAATCTTTGTGGAACCTTAGTTTATAATCACCTAGAGTAATTGTAGGCTAAACACCCAAAGAATACCTTAGTGTAAAGTTTATGAATCCTAGAGATTTTGTAGTCGTTAACCTTTGGTAGCTTCAAAGAGTTAGGGATAAATGCATACCCTACAACTTTAGAGACACAACGCGATTAAGAATAAGGACGTGACAATTCAACTATCAATAGAAGATAACTAGGGAGTAATAAAGCCTAAGCAAATACATTTTTAATCATCATACGAACACACAACAAATAGACATAGACTACATACACGTTAGGATTAGTTAATTAGAATAGATAGTAGAAGTAATCGGTAGAAATACCAACCCCCAAATCCAAACCCCGAGATTCGTACATTTCAATTTCCTAAAAAATATAAAAAGATAAAAAAATAATCTTCCTCAACCCCAACCTTAGCGTAGTAACTTCTCACTAGCATTCCTATTCCCCTAGAGAATGATATCAATTCCCGTGGCTTACTCTAATAGTACACTACAACGATTAGGTTCATCGCTTAGGTGTTGAAAACTTGCTCGACGAAAAGGAAGTTCCTTTGACCCCGAACGCTACCGTAAGTGTATCAAGTTTTGGCGCTGTTGCCGGGAATAGAATAGCTAGTTAGAGTCCACTCGCTTAGGTTTCCTTGCTTTATTCCTATCAAGTAAGTTTTTTTTTTTTTTTTTTTTTTTTAGCTTCCTCATAGTCTATCCCTTTCTTCGTGACTGTGTTCGTAACCCCATCACTTTTCATCATGGAAGGTGATTGCTCATCAACCAACAACCCACCACCGAATAAATCAATTTCAATCAAATACCAACCCAATGACCAACACAACCGCCGAAGCCGCTAGGTGAGTAGAAACACCGACCTTCAGGATTTGCAAAAGATATTTGATAGTACAATTAGGGATGCTGTTGAGAAAGTGGTCAGCTCCTCTGTGGTTGGCTCCATGATCGACATTAATTCGGAAAATGGCTTAGTAAATAGAAACGTGAATGAGGAGGATAGTGCTTATTTCAATCTTTACCCCACTAAGGAAGAGGTTGCTTACCGTCAATATATAATCGTTAATCCCGATCACCCATCATTAGGATATACTCAAAGATTAGGAGAGGAAATCCCTGGAACCTAAAAATTCCTTGTATGATCGGATATAGGAATGTCGAGCACGCTTACTTAGATACGGAATCTCCTATTAATGTGATGTCATCAGCTGTTTACAATGACATCATGAATGAGCGACTTAAGATTAGGAGAGACCCTAAGTATCCTGGTGGTGTTTGCAACTTTGTGGAAAGATTCAAGTATGTACATGTCTTTATAGGAAATTTCACCTACCTAGTTGATTTTGTGGTCCTAGAAGACATTGGATGTGTCATTGACTATAGCTTATCCCAAGTAGTGCTAAGAAAACCGTTTGTTGAAACATCTTAAATGAGCCATAACAAGTATGAGGGAACGGTTAGGTTTAAGGAAGGAAACGATGAGATCACTTATAGGATGCCTTTGAAGATGAATGAATACGGCCATCTATCCCTTTTTGAACGAGACAACATAAAAGCTTTTGAGGACAAAAGCAAGGACGATGTTGAAAAAGGTTTTAAATTCATGTGGGAAAGAAGGAGACTTTATTATAAGGATTGCTTGACCCTAGGGCCTAGGTATAGAGTCGATGAAAATTTTGTCAACATGATAGAATTTTCATTGAGGATGCAAAACGAGACCACGTAGGGGCACGACTTCGAGTCTAGCTACAAGACTCATAAATAAAAAAAAGCGTTTCGTGGGAGGCAACCCATGCTTAATTGTTTGCTTGTTTGTGTGTCGTGTATCTTTTATTTATTGTTTATTCTCATGTTTAAATATGTAAAAATGCTTTATTTTGTCTTTAACCTCGTCTTAATTACATATAAAGGTATTTTACATAAGGGATAAGTGTAGGAGGATTACACACGCCAAAAGAAACGTAAACATGAGAATTAAAATTAATTAAAAGATATACATATGTGTTTGTTCAAGTCAAATGCTTGTATCGAGTCATAATGGATGTTTTGCAGAAATTTTTCCGATTCTAAAGATGTAAATTTTCTAGAATTTTTCCGTAAAATGGCGACGGTTCCGTCAGATAACTGACGGCGTCAGATCGCAACTGACGGGCCAGAGGAGCAGAATTAGCTTATCACTTTTCTCGTTTCTCCGAGCTACTTATAAATTTTTGAAATTTTCCGGTCTTAATTTTCCAGAAAATCTGTAAACATCCATTCCACAAGCGTTATATCCTAGTTTAGTAGAGTCTTATATATATTGTTACCGATGATTTTACGCGAAGGTTTCGTTTGTTTTCTTCAAAGTGTGCAGGTTTAATTTACCAAGAAGAAGATACATAAGATGGGAAGGAGCTTTTCACGCAAACATTCTTCTTGAAGAAAGATGTAACCACCACTTTATACGGATCCTACCGAGCTAATCAGGGGAGTATTAGTTTCTTTCGTTTTTTATTACCTTCCATTATCATAACTTTGATACTTTCGGGGAACATTGGGGACAATGTTCAGTTTAAGTGTAGGGAGGGAAAATAAAACGGGAACTTTGAAACTATGCTTATCCTTGACTATTTGCTTTGTCCAATTGCACTTGTGTAATAAACCATGAGAAATATCGGTTAGGGTAATTTTGGCACCAAATTTAAAATTTTTCATGACATATAGGAGTGGGCCATTATTCTTAATAAAGCGTCTCATTGATAGGAAGTTATATGACTAGCACAAAAAAACCCTTTACAACTTAAATTCCACCCAAAATGTGAGGATCGCCCTTAGATTTGTAGGAATTAAAGCATTCATCTTTAATGCTTCGAGTGTGAACCGGTAGTATAATAGATTCTAGAACTTGTTTTGTGATGCATTCCGAGATCGCTAGTAAGACTACACTTGTGTAGTTAGGAATAACTAAATGATAAGAGGCATTAGGATAATCCTTGTTTGATACCCGTAATATAATTACTTCTTCCACATCGGTTGAGTAATTCCCCCACACCCTTGCATTGTACTCATCTTTAGTACACGATACCCCTATTTAACCCCTCAGAGCCTATCCTTTTCGCGGTTCTCGTGATGTTTCGGTTTTTCAGAATATCAATGAAGAGCATTGTTTACAATCCACCCCTAAATGTATACCCAAATCGCCTTTTCCTACCTTGTATGCACTCACTTTTAGTGCATTATTGTTATCACACTAAACCCTTAGTTCAATTATCTTGTTGCTTGCATAAGTTGCTAAGTCGAGTCATATCTTTTGTACACAGTTTTGGGACGATTAGGACTCATGGGAAAAGTTAAACTTTATGAAATGACGGGAAGGGAACGTTAAATTCAAATTCCCTTTATTTGCATTATAATGTACTCCAAGTGTTTTGATCTTTTCAATTCGGGTCATATTAGTGTTAGAGTAATAAAAACTCAAGTGTAGGGAAGTGCCTATAAATCCCTATCATTTTGATGTTATCGTAGAGGATGGTAGAGTAAAAGTGTATGGAAAAAAAAATGGGCTACCATCCTACATATGTCTTTAAATTTATGTTTGTTTATTTCAGTTATCTAGAGTTTAGAGTGTCGAGTCTTGGCTTAGCAATGCCATTCTTCGCATGCTTGTAACATAAAGATTTTGACTTGCCACCACTAAATAGCCTATCCCACCAAACCCTTTGTTTCTCTACCGTAAGCCTAACATTACAACCCTTTAAAAGACCTCTTGGATAGGGTTTTAAAATGTACCTTTTTGAGGGGTCGTTTAAGCACTTATTTGATCACTTTGTATCCATTATTAATTAAGATCGTTCCTTTTCACTTTTTAGGTCTCTTGAAGGCAAATTGCTGTAATGACACTTATTCGGACGAAAAGGCGCGAATATACGAAGAAAATGGCCAATGTCAAGAATCGAGACAGTCAAGCTTTTGAAACTGACGGGGACGGCATCAGGTTATACCTGTGACGCCGTCGGAACAAGTGTTGTGACCATACAGTAGCAAAATTGCTTATTTTCAAGTGACGGCATCGAGTTTTAAAAGAGTAGGGCATCGCATGACTCGCATTTACCTAGATTCGATCCGGCGGCGTCGAGACTCAAGGCGACGGCACGGACGTAGGTGACGCCGTCGCAATGATAACGTGGCAAAGATTTAAACCTAATATCTGCAACCACGGCATCACAAATTAAAGAGTGGCCGGTCATTGTTGTAACCTTATATATAGAATCCGATTTTTTCGCTTTTAGTGTGTAGTTTTGTGTAGTAAAACCTAAACCTTACGAAGGTCAGTCTTGTACGATTTTAGGGTTCCATACCCTATCTTACATCAAGATAAGTGTTTTACTTCATTAACTTAATTATGTCTTCAATTGATTGTGTGTATGCTTGCATGTTCCCCACGTCCGTCTAATTTACTTGTGTGTTTGCTTAGGTAATATGAAACTTAGTTATTGAATTTTGATTGGTTGTCTCTTATCTTAATTGTAATTGACCTAGTATTGCGATAGGTCATTCGTTGTGTTATTAATGCTTGATTAAATCTTTGTGGAACCTTAGTTTATAATCACCTAGAGTAATTGTAGGCTAAACACCCAAAGAATACCTTAGTGTTAAGTTTATGAATCCTAGAGATTTTGTAGTTGTTAACCTTTGGTAGCTTCAAAGAGTTAGGGATAAACGCATACCCTACAACCTTAGAGACACAACGCGATTAAGAATAAGGACGTGGCAATTCAACCATCAATAGGAGATAACTAGAGAGTAATAAAGCCTAAGCAAATACATTTTTAATCATCACACGAGCACACAACAAATAGACATAGACTACATACACCTTAGGATTAGTTAATTAGAATAGATAGTAGAAGTAATCGGTAGAAATACCAACCCCCAAATCCAAACCCCGAGATTTGTACCTTTCAATTTCCTAAAAATATAAAAGATAAAAATAATCTTCCTCAACCCCAACCTTTATGTAGTAACTTCTCACTAGCATTCCTATTCCCCAGAGAACGATATCAATTCCGTGGCTTACCCTAATACTACACTACAACTATTAGGTTCATTTGCCTAGGGTGTTGAAAAACTTGCTCGACGAAAAGGAAGTTCCTTTGACCCGAGCAGCCGTGTAAGCGTGTCGGTGGTGAGAGAGAGGTCAGAGATGATAATAAGAGAGATGAAAGAGTTGGTAATGATAATGATGGAATGGTGGCTAGAGATATGAAAGGGTTTGTGAGGGTGCCTTATTAACCCCACTTCACTCTGCACCATTCCAGCACTATCATTACAAACCCTTCCATCTCTCTTCTTATCATCTCTGACCTCTCTTTCTCTCACACACACACAGAGTTTCACACCAAAAAACACGCACTAAAAACACACACACAGTTATGAACTCTCTGAGCAAGCTAAACCATTTTGCACCACCTTTCTACCCTTCAAGATTCAACCCTCATCATCAGGTAACCATAACACACCATAACAAGAAATGGGCTGTACACTTTCCTGTATCTACTGGACCAAGAAACCGTGTACCTTCTCGCCGTAAACCATTGGAGAAGCCACGTGTCACCGCCGTTAACTTCAATTTTGTTGGTTGATCATAGAGGTGAGAATTGTTGGTGAGTTTTTGGGAATATCATTGTAAAAATAAGAATGAAATGATGTCGGGAAATGGTGTAATAGCACTTTAACTAGACACACAAACACCATTCTCATGTTTTCACAAACCCTCAACCCTAGACACACTGTTCAAAAAGTCGTAAGCAAACATGATCAAATCTTTTGTATCACAAGCAGATGAAACAACATGATCTCATTAACATAGTTAAAGTGTTATTACACATGAAAGGGGGTGGACCCCAATACCCTGCCAAGATCTTGGTTTAGGTCCCAAAATCCACCATCCTACCCTCCTACCCTAATTGTTAAAATGACCAATTCAACCCTAATGGTTTAAAGTTTCTTTTTGATACCCGACGCTTGGATAGTTCTCATTACTTAAAACCCTAAACTATTTAAAATACGCAGTTAAGCTTTGGACAAACTCGAAGAAGTAGAAGATATCTAAGTCAATCGACAAAACCGCTCGGCGAACACGAGTTCGAGCCTTATGTGTTAGGATATGTTTGTAGAGAATAACATGGTTAGGATTCCGCTAAATGGATTATACGTATAGTTTTGGACCATTTGCGATAGGTAGCTTATGTATAGTTTTGGACCATTGGCGATTTTGGAAACACATTTTATGTTATCGATTGACGGTTATATATGATATTATGTTTAGCGAATTTGTGTTGTAGCATAAAGTAGGTTATGAAAAGAGGTTGTGTCATTGTAGATTTTTTCCGAAAATTCGTAAAAATTGAACTACCCATTTTGCAGCAATTTTCGCAAAATGGTCAGCTTTCAGGGACATGTCCCCGTCGAAAGAGTTATAGACAATCTTAATTTGTTATTTTCCCCGGGGACATGTCCCCGGTGAAAGAGTTATAGATAATCTTAATTTTTCATTTTCCCCGGGGACATGTCCACGGCAAAAGTGAGTGCCACGTCGGACGTGTTTGACCAGCGTAAAGTTGGTGCGGGACCCACATGTCCCCGGTAAAAGTGTTCTTTAGTCCCCGGGGAAATTATTCCCGAGAGGGTATTGCCAGGGGACTTTCGCCGGGGACATGTCCACGGTAATAGTATTCGCAGGGGACATGTCCCCGGCGAAAGCCCTGCTTTTTCCCCTGCAAAAGCCCACATTGTTATAGCGTAGTTAACCTAGTTGACCGTGCTTCTTTGCCAACTAACCAAGAAAATTACTTTGACGTCGTTGTTCAAACTACACTTTGGAAGTTTCGGAATGGTATGTCTTTCTCTCTAAAGCGGCCCTCAATGGACATGATTCTAAATGACATTAAACTTGCCTCCAAGTAGGGATGGCAAAAAATCTGTACCCGACGGAGATCCGATCCCCTAACCCGATTTGATTGAGGAATCCCCGAGTTGACCAGGGATGGGAAGGGGAATCCCCGAATTATAAAACTGGGGATGGGGTGGGGATGGGGATAACATAAATCCCCGAACCCGAACCCGACCCCGAACTTTTTAATGTATAAATATATATAATTAATATTTATATAAAAACTATATGTACTTGTATATGTCTATGTTAGTGAGTATTGACAAGTGTTACACTTAAAGTATATTTGTATGTATATGTGACATTTAATAGATCAAAATCATCAAATATTTTAAAATGTTAAGCACTAACTACGTATTATCTAACCAATATTTTTTCTAAATACACTCATTTGATGCACTCTATTTTTATATTATATGTGATGTTTTAATGTATACATTACTTTAAAGTTGAATGACATTGTAATTAATCCAACTATGTACGATACACGTTTTTTTAAGACATTTTATACGTCAATTCTTTATATTGTTAATTATTTATGTAATTTTTATGCTTAATTCATAAGGGCCGAAAATCTCTGAATCCCCGTGGGGATCCCCGATCCGCATTAGGGGCGGGGATGGGGGCGCAAAATGATTCCCCAATGGGGATGAGGATGGGGATGGGGATGGGAGTGAGAAACGGGGATGAGGATGGTAAATACAATCCTTGATATTCCTCGCCCCGTTGCCATCTCTACCTCCAAGATCACCTGTAGAGTTAGAAAGACTAGTCTAAATTGGATCAAGTGGTAACCTCATGATGCTTGTAATTAATTGTTATCTCTTTGTGCTCCTAATGTCTTGCTAGGTTAGGTTGCTCTTTCTTTATCTATAATACCTCTGTCATTGAAAGAAAAAAAAAAAAAAAAAAACTAACTAATTTAGAAAGAGTTTCATAAGATTTTATACGTGCTTTATGGGACTATATGTTGGGGTGTGAAGCTAATACAACCTGAGAAGACTTTGACGAAGCCACTACCAGGCTTCGACAGGAGAGCGACAAATGGTAGGCTATATTCGTGGATTTGCAGCAGTGGAGCTCTCATGGGTTGTGACTATTATGGGTTTGGGTCCATATTAAAGAAAAGCCCGGGATTCTTATCTTGGGGAATAAATTAGGGTTTATGATCAGTTTCGAAGTAACGGTAAAAAATAAACCTAATTACCTTATACAAGATAGGGTAATCGGGTATCGTATTCACAAGGCGTATGTGGTTATAACTAAGTTTTACGAATTAAATGAGTTGTTTGGTTTGAGACTTAATAGTAAAACTACTAATTAACTTAACGTAATAAGCGATAAAAAGAAAAAAACAATGAAAACTTTTGGGCTTGATAGAATTGTTGCAAGAATTTGACCCCGTTAGCAAAAAGCATGTGTGGTGTATTACGAGAGATGACATGCATGTGTTAGACGATTGGATTATTGGACCAAACCTGATTGTGGGCTTGAGGTCTATTAGGTTTAGGGTTTAGTTTATGTTAGCTTATTCGCAAAGCTGTGTTCTATTATAAATAGACATAGTATCTTATGTAATTGGAAAAGGCATTCAATCAATATTAATCTTTATTATTTTACATGGTATGAGACTTTTAGGTAAGATCCACCAACAAAAAAATTTCTATCCTCCGGTCATCGGCTACTCGCCGGTGATCCGGAGGGATCATAGTTATTTTCGCATTATTTCATTAGTTTTTTGTTTTTTATACCAAAGTCATAGGCCCTGACCCGCAAAACCACAGTTGTCATAATATACCCCAAATGTTTGTTGAGAAATCAATCAATTAAATTTGTCTTCATTCACAAAAAATGTTTTAACCGTTGGGGGTTATTTTTGTCGGAGACACTAATTGAAACAAAATTTCCGCTCCTATCTAAAGTCAAAGCAAGCCATAACGTAAAATAAATGTCACGAAAAAATAGGAATTCGTTATGTACTAAACAACTTTGTCGCTGAATACATCTTGGCAACAACAAAGAAAATGAAGAAAATAATAAGCGGCTTTCGACATTCATTCTAGCTTGGTCGTCTGAAAGACTCCCTCATTGCCCATCACTCAATGGGATAGTCGTGTTGAAAGTGTGAAAGCAATCAGATTTCAGACATACGAGTGGCTTTACTTCAAGTTGCACAAAGTGATAATGATTTTCTAATTCAAAGTCAAGCAAGATATCTAGCAAAAAATGAGCTTGGTGATTTTGAGTTTTTAGCAGCAATAATTATTCGGTTTGAGATCTTATATGCGGTAAATTTGGTGAGCAAAAACTTACAATCCAATGATATGCTTATCGATATCACTTTTAAAGAAGTGAAAGGATTAATTTTATTCTTTGAGGAGTTTAGAGAAACAGGACTCTCTAAAAGCCATTAATGATGCCAAAAAGATTGCCGTTGAAAAGGATATTGATCCCGTGTTCGTTCAAAAGCGTGTAATTCATACAAAAAAGGCAATATGACGAGAATCCAGTTGATCATGATGCTTCATTTTTTGCGGAGGACTCCTTCAAGATCAATTATGTTTTATACATTTTCCATCAGGCAATTGGTTCTTTTAAAACAAGATCCGAACAATACACATAGTAGGGAACTATATTTGGTTTCTTGTTTTCATGCCATAAGTTAAGTCCTATGATGACAAGAGTTGTAAGTCGTCTTGTAGTAAACTAGAAACTGCACAAAAGAACAGCGAATGATCCGATATTGATGCAAATGAATTATTCGTGGAGTTAAGGTTGCTTAATAATTTTTTTTCTAGTGAAAATATACCTAACATTCTTGAAACAACGGGCTTGTTTTCCTAATGCATTAATTGTTTTCCTAATTCACTAATTGCATATAGAGTATTGTTAACCACCCCTGATAGTGGCATCCGCATAAAGAAGTTTCTCAAATTTGAAGTTGTTAAAGTCCTACTTAGAGTCCTCAATGTCACATGAGAGACTTTATGGATTGGCATTGATAGCTATTGAGAATGATTTGTTAAATACTATAGATTATAAGGAGATGGTCACGAACTTTGCTTCGAAAAATGCTAAAAGAATACCTTATACCCTTAACCTTTATGAATTGATAACTTATACCCTTTGACTTTCATAAAAAGAAAGTGTTTACCTTTCAACTTTCACAAAATGACAACTCCCACCCTTTAATTTGGTAAATTGACAACTTTTACCCTTGTAGTTTCAAAAGTGACACTTTATGCCCACAATTATGTGTCGTGTACATTTTCAGCCAGGATATTAGATAATTTATAAAAATGACAGTTTTGGCCCAAGAAAGAATCTAAGTTTCAAAATATGCAAGCTTTCCTCGTAAGGTATGTTACTCGTTACGTAAATAGACCTTTACCCATTTTAAGCGCATTTTGAGTTTAGAAAAAGGCGAGACTTTTCATGACTTGTAATTATACGTTAATAATGATTTGATAACTTATTTATAACAGCTTATTAGCTTATTTCTTGGCTTATTTTTGAAAAGTGCACAAGAGAGGTAAGTGTGAAAAAGTACGCGAGTCACCCTTTTCCCGACCAAATAAAAGCGAGGCAAAAGAAGTTTTTAAGATGTTTTTATTGTTTTAACAACTTAGCTGTGGGCTCTATAAAATGGCACAAACATTGCATTTTATGGACCTTTGGTTAAGGAGAAATCATGTTGTGAAAAGGGTGGTTTGGATGGGTCGCGACAAGAGAAAAAGAAAAAGGAAAAGTGCATTTTTGACCCGTAAACTCTACGGATTTTTCTTGTGACCTCATGACATGTTAATTAGCTGGTCTAAAGTCTTTTCCCGGAATTTTATAGCTTATAACCCTTATATTCTGAAAAGTGCACAAAAGGGGTATAGTTGAAAATATTTGCGAGGCACCATGTTCACGGCTATTTAATAGCGAGGCCATGAGAGTTTTGAAAAAATTTCTTGGTATTTTAGAAACTTGGATATGCCCTCTCTAGGATGGCACATCCCATTCATTTTATGGGTTTGTGGTTTAGGAGAAACAATCGCGTGAACATGGCTACTTGAGCTATTTGCGACCAAAATGAAAAAATGGAAAACGCATTTTTGACCTCTAAAACATGTGAGTTGGTTTAAAAAGCCTTGTAACATGATTATTAACTTAATAAAAGTGTTTATTATAGTTTAACACTTAGGTTTTCAAAGAGTTTAAAACAAATACCCATAAGGTGCGTTGGGTTTCAGCTTGTGACAAGCCCAAAAGAGAGCATGATAAAGGTGAGGCACCAAGTGTTTTTGGCCAGGTCTTTGGGGCATTTTGTAGTGTCCTAGGAGGTATTTAAGAGTAATTAAGGGCTGGTCCTAATTCCCTTGGTTTATGACATAAAAACATGCTCCAAGAGAGGCGTTTGGCTTGGTTTTGGCGCTAAGACAAAAAATGTAAACATGTACATTACTTAATAGAAACTTATAAGTTGTATATATATATATATATATATATATATATATATATATATATATATATATATATATTATACTCAATGTTTATTTAGCTTGATTAAAGGACTCATAAAGTGATTTAATGTTTGACAAAAACATACCACAAGAGGGTGTTTGTCTTTGGCTCGCCATTTACAGAAAAGAAAAAGAAAAAGGGTTTTTGACCTTGGTTCCACATGACACTAATTCATAATCATATATAAGTGTTATTGAATGTGTAAAATGATTAAGAAAAAGGTTAGAACACTTACTAAGCTTAGTATTCCAATTAGCAGAGAATTTGACCAGAGTAACTTTTGAATAAACCCAAGCTCTTTCCTTCCTCCTATACTTTATATTACCTTTCCTATGCTTCAATTGATGGCTCTAGTTCAGAATGTGAGAGTGTGTTTGTGTGTTGAGTAGGGCGAATGAGTGATGAGTGAAAGAAAGGGGTGGGGTCGATTTATATAGAGAGAAGAAACTAGGGTTTCTCAAGTGTCATCCTTTTGTAAGTTCAAGCCACATGGACACGTGCTCAAGATAGGAGACATGGTGATGTGTATCCTTGATCCTTGTGAGGTTGTATGTAGAAGTTTATGATGTGTTTAATCCCTAACCATAATTTAGGTTTTCAAATTTGACTTGTGTTTGAATTTCTAGAAAGCAAGTGAAGTGTTTAGTATGTGGCATCATATGAACCTTGTTAGGGTTCAAGTAACTTAGTTAGGGTTCTTATGGTGTAGGAAATTGCCAAGATTTCCCTAGGTGTACTCTTTGGTTCGATTTGAACTAGGAGGCAAACTAGGGCTCGTTTGTGCTATAAGGTGTTGTACCTTGTGTATGTTTAGTGGCACTCAAGGGTTTAGGACTTAGATGGACTTATTTTAGTTAAGTTAGGTATTTCCAAGTCTAGTTAGGCTTAGTGTAGTAATCATTTAATTAAATTTAATAAAAAAATAGTGCATTACTCACGTGCACCTTGAGCATTAGGGTGTTGTACTTAGCTTTGTAAAATATGTGAAAATCTTATTTGAAGACTTGTGTATTATGGACTTGTATAGTGTGTTTTAAAGTGAGTACACTAAGGTTTATAATGGGTTTTATAATTAAAAGTTAGTTTTCATGCATAAGAGACTTGTACATTTTCTTGAAAGACTTGTACTCTTATATTTTATAGAAATTATGTATTTTATTATTTAGGGTTTGTGAAAAGCTCAAATAGATAGAAAACGTTTAGCTTGAAATAGAAATCGTACGTTAATGAATTAACGTAAAGTGACAAATGAAAGTTGAAAACTTTTGATACTTGACATATAAGTATGTTTATGTGAAATAAACATAAGATCTTCGGTGTCGGTCCACGTGTAAGCACGTTCGTTGAAAATGTGAGTTACGTTACATGTTGTAGTCAAATGAGTTGATATTGTAAAAAGAAAAATATATATATGTAGAAAATGGATAAATATTCTTTATAGAAAGCAAGGTGAAATTAGCAGTTGTTACAAAGGCTAGGTCAGATGCTTCATAAGGGACTCTTTTAGATGTTATGTAAGAGGTTGTGCGAGCTGGATTGCCTTGATAAGTTGACATGGAACTTCAAGTTTTAGATTTAGTAAGCCCTAGCGTGCTTTCGTTTATTGTATAGAGTTTGGAAACTAATACAGGTTCGTAATCGAGGTAAGTGTCAAAGCTAGTGGGAGCTTTGTGGAGAGATTTCCACTCGATGTTACAGGTCCGGTAAGCTTCAAATACACTAAGATGTTCACGCCTTCGTATAGTGACTCTTTAATGGCAAGTTATTTTACAGCTCAAAAATGATATCAAACTGAAATAGTCTTATGGAGTCGTGATTTGTAACTGAAAAAAATTTAAGTATCCCTAATATGGGAGTTAGCATTGTTTGAGATGAATTCACAAGGAAAATTGAACATATGTGGTTTTAGTCAAGTCAGCGGGAAAACGGAGGTTATGAAGTGGATGTTCAAGATTCTTAAGGCATTCTCACATGTTAACCTTGTCGAGTACGTCCGTGTAGCACAGTGAGAGAGTCTTTTGATTGCTAGGAAAAAAGGTCTGGCGTGCGTTGAAATTATGTACGGATGGGTTGTTGTTTTTGTATCATTCGGGTAATAGCTTAGACATAATCATTCCATTCTCGATCGAAGGTGTACCGACATTCATTGAATGTGCATTGTCCAGTGTGTCACAGTGACATAGAAATAGAGGAGCATCTTTTCACCTCTTGTGACATCTCCTCAAGTTGTGAAGTATCAAACCATCTCAATTGCATCACTTTGAGAAGTAGTTAACCTAGCTAACCATGCTTCTTTGCGAACAAACCTAGAAAATCAATTTGATGTCGTTGTTCAACTACAATTTGGTCACTTTGGAAGTTTCGGAATGGTATGTCTTTCTCGCTAAAGTGTCCCTCAATGGACATGATTCTAAACGACATTAAACTTGCTTCTACGATATCTTGTAGTGGTAGAAAGACTAGTATAAATTGGATCAAGTGGTTTGATAACCCTCCTGATGCTTGTAATTAATTGTTATCTCTTTGTGCTCCTAGCGTCTTGCTAGGTTAGGTTGCTCTGTCTATATCTATAATACTTCCTTCATTAAAAAAAAAGAGACTAATTCAGAAAGAGTTTCGTAAGCTTGTATATGTACTTTATGGGACTATATGTTGGGATGTGGAGGCTAACAAAACCTGAGAAGACTTTGACGAAGCCTTTATCAGGCTACGACAAGAGAGCGACAAATGGTAGGCTCTATACATGGATCTGCAGCAATAGAGCCCTCGTGGGTTGTAATTATTATGGGTTTGGGTCCATATTGAAGTAATGCCCGAGATTCTTATCTTGGGAATAATCTAGGGTTTAGTACGTTGTCCACCCATATATATAAATCTCATATGTAATTGTAAACCTAATTGTACTTACGGGTTAGGGTTTGTACTATGTGCAGATTAGTACAAAGCTTAATAATATTCTATCTCGTTCAAGAGTGGATTGACCACGATAACCTAGATCATGGGAACCGCTGTAAATTCTTGCATCGTATTGATCTTGTATTTCTTATGATCTTGTAGCTTCTTATTATGCTTTGTTAATTGTATTATGACGGTTACACAAGGTGTTCGTATGCTTGACTATGTACGCTTACATATTTAAAATTTCTGAGCTCATATTCCTATCAAGTGATATATAAAACATAGGGGGTCGGAGCTAGCTAGGTTACTGTTTTGGGATCGTGGATTCCCAAACAAGTGGTATCAGAATGAGATTTGATAATGATAGGAGAAATGGCATAAGAAGGAAGTGTCATATCTTAGATTGAGGTTGATGGTGCATTCTATTGTTAGGATCTCGTCGTTGATGGGGGTTTTGTAAGTCTGACAAAGTCTCTAAAAATCGAAATATTATGAAGGAAGCTTGAGGATTACTTGGTTAGTCAATGTAGGTTGTAGAGACGGACCAAGGATTATCGGTGAAGGCCAAGTTAAAGTATGTTAGTGTCATGGAAGAACCATTGGAATGATACATATTTACATCAAGTGCATTACATAGTGTTAGGGTGTGATTTTGAAGCCTTTGGAGGTTGCGACCATGACATATTCTTTGAAGGTTATCAGAGATGGTTCTGAAGGTGCAGAGGGTTTTCGTGGAGAGGAATATTGGAAACCTTATTTTTTTGTTTCAGTAATATCATTGCATGTGATCCTCTGCATTGGAATGATGAAGAACTACATGTCTCGCTCTCGAAAGTTGCTGGAGGCAGTTGTGAAGGTTCTTGTTGTGGGTATTGAGGACGTGGTTTTTAAGACTACTGTTTGGATCCTCAATATTTTGTTGCTCTGTCATGATCTTAAAGAGGAACATAACCTTTTTGGGGTAGTTAGATGAAGGAGGGTACCTATAGGTGTCGGTTGATCAGATGTGGCAAGTGGTTTGAGGTGGTCAGGTTATTGTTCATGCATGTATAAATCATATGACCTTGTACTAGGTCTATATTTTGGTGTTGGAATTATTCTTGTGATAAAATTGGCAGTCGGGAATCTAAGAGAAGGTTTTGATTGGGAGACTTAAAGGTTGAATGCCATCAGCGAGAGGCTCCGTGAGAGGCTGTGTGAATAGCATCAGTGGTTTGAGGTGGTCAGGTTTTGAATGGGAGACTTAAGGGGTTTGAGATTTCCAATCGATGTTACAGGTCCGGTACGCTTCAAATACACTAAGATGTTCACGCCTTCATATAGTAACTCTCTAATGGCTAGTTATCTTACAGCTGTCCGATGATAGCAAACTGAAATAGTCTCATGGAGCCGTGATTTGTAACTGAAACCAATTTAAGTATCCGTATTATGGGAGTTAGCATTGTTTGAGATGAATTTACAAGAAAAATCGAACATATGTGGTTTTGGTCACGTCAGCGGGAAACCGAAGGTTATGAAGTAGATGTTCAAGATTCTGAAGGCTGTGACATGTTAACCTTGACGAGTACGTCCGTGTAGCACAGTCAGAGAGTCTTTTGATTGCTAGGAAAGAAGGTATGGCGTGCGTTGAAATTATTTACGAAAGATTTTTTTTTTTTTTTTTTTTTTTTTTTTGATTAAGTATTGACGGCTGAAACCAATTTTTTTGATTAAGAAAGAAGGTATGGCGTGGTTTTCTCTTGAAAGTAATTCTTTAGTCTGAGCGTGTGGTTTTGGTGTGCCTTCTTAAGGAATTAGAAGGTTGTTTGAACTAGAAAGTGAATCTATTTATCCCAATTTCAAGATGTTGTTCCGGATTCCTTGTATCAAAAGTCTTTTAACTCTGCGTTTAGTTATTTGAGTGTGTCCTCTAGATTCGGCGGTACAAAGAGGTTGCAACAATGATATTTTTAGATGGATAATAACATTTCGAAAACCTAAAACTTTAACATTTTATGACACTTTTTATTAACAAAATGTGTCACAAAAGGTAAAATATACGTACTGAGTACTCACATTTTATATGTGTCATTGAAAATAAATTTTTTTCTACTGAACTTCTACTTGCACTTAGTTAAGTGTGGAAGAAACCAATAAAATTTCTGGTGACACTTCTTTTATCTGTGACACATTTTTAATTTCAAGGACTATTTTTTCAATTTTAGTGGCATTATTTTTACTTTCAG
This sequence comes from Chrysanthemum lavandulifolium, assembly GCA_022545495.1. Classification (NCBI taxonomy): domain Eukaryota; kingdom Viridiplantae; phylum Streptophyta; class Magnoliopsida; order Asterales; family Asteraceae; genus Chrysanthemum; species Chrysanthemum lavandulifolium. Next base: position 242,563,145 of record CM040240.1, read on the forward strand.
TGGCTTTATGGCAATTTTTTTGTAATGCGTGGATCGTTTAACTATACGTATAGTTTTAAAAGATCAGCTTAGAAAATCAATTTGATGTCGTTGTTCAAACTACACTTTGGAAGTTTCGGAATAGTATGTCTTTCTCGCTAAAGTGTCCCTCAATGGACTAGTCTAAATTGGATTGGATAGTTTAATAACCCGTTGCTTGTAATTAATTGTTATCTCTTTGTTCTCCTAGCGTCTTGCTAGGTCAAGTTGCTCTGTCTATATCTATATTACTTCCGTCATTAAAAAAAAGAAACTAATTTAGAAAGAGTTTCATAAGCTTGTATATGTACTTTATGGGACTATATGTTGGGATGTGGAGGCTAATAGAACCTGAGAAGACTTTGATGAAGCCTCTATCAGGCTTCGACAAGAGAGCGACAAATGGCAGGCTCTATTCATGTATGTGCAGCAATAGAGCCCTCGTGGGTTGTAACTATTATGGGTTGGGTCCATATTGAAGTAAAGACCATTCATCTTATCTTGGGGAATAATTTAGGGTTTAGTTGTTCACCCATATATATAAATCTCATGTGTAATTGTAAACCTAATTTTTACTTATGGGTTTGGGTTTGTACTATGAACAGTTTCGCACATAGCCTGTGGAGATTAGTACAAAGCTTAACAATATTCTATCTCGTTCAAGAGTGGATTGACGACCATACCTAGATCATGGGAACCACTGTGAATTCTTGCATCGTATTGATCTTGTATTTCTTATGATTTTGTAGCTTCTTATTATGCTTTGTCAATTGTACAATGACGGTTACACAAGGTGTTCGTATGTTTGACTATGTACGCTTACTTATTTGAAAATTTTGAGCTGATATTCCTATCAAGTGATGTATCATACATAGGTTGTCGGAGCTTGCTAGGGTGTTGATTTGGGATCGTATTGCCCAACAAGTGGTATCAGAACGAGGTTATATAATGACGGGAGAAATGGCATAAAAAGGAAGTGTCATCTCTAACTTTGAGGTTTATGGTGTATTCTATTGTTAGTATATGGGTTTTGCAAGTCTGGCAATGGCTCTAAGAATCGAAATGTCATGAAGGAAGCTTGAGGATTACTTTGTTAGTCAGTGTAGGTTGTAGAGACAGACCAAGGATTATCGGTGAAGGCCAAGTTAAAGTATGTTAGTGTCATGGAAGAACTATTGGAATGATACGTATTTGACATATTTACGTTAAGTGCATTACATAGTGTTAGGGTGTGATATCGAAGCCTTTGGAGGTTGCGATCATGACGTATTCTGTGAAGATTATCAGAGATGGTTTTGAAGGTGCAGAGGGTTTTCGTGGAGAGGAATATTGGAAAACCTTATTTTTTGTTTCAGTTATATCATTCCATGTGTTCCTCTGCATTGGAATGATGAAGAACTACAAGTCTCGCTCTCCAAAGTTGCTGGAGACAGTTGTGAAGGTTCTTGTTGTGGGTATTGAGGACGTGGTCTTTAAGACTATATCTGTTACTGTTTGGATCCTAAATATTGTATGGCTCTGTCATGATCTTAAAGAGGAACTTAACGTAACCTTTTTGGGGTAGTTAGATGAAGAAGGGTACCTTTTGGTGTCGGTTGATCAGATGTGGCATGTGGCTTGAGGTGGTCAGGTTATTGTTCATGCATGTATAAATCATAAGACCTTGTACTAGGTCTATATTTTGGTGTCGGAATGATTCTTGTGATAAAATTGGCAGGCGGGAATCTAAGAGAAGGTTTTGATTGGGAGACTTAAAGGTTTAATGCCATCAGCGAGAGGCTCGGTGAGAGGCTGTGTGACAGGCTCAAGGAGGGGATTTTGGAAAGGCTCGTTCAGACGCTTCATGAGGGACTCTGTTAGATGTTCTGTAAGAGGTTGTGCAAACTGGAATGCCTTGATAAGTTGACATGGAACTTCAAGTTTTAGATTAGTAAGTCCTAGCGTGCTTTCGTTTATTGTAAAGAGTTTGGAAACTAGTACTCGTTCATAACTGAGGTAAGTGTCAAAGCTAGTGGGAGCTTTGAAACCAGTGGGAGCTTTGTGGAGAGATTTCCAATCGATGTTACAGGTCCGGTAAGCTTCAAATACACTAAGATGTTCACGCCTTCATATAGTAACTCTCTAATGGCTAGTTATCTTACAGCTGACCGATGATAGCAAACTGAAATAGTCTCATGGAGCCGTGATTTGTAACTGAAACAAATTTAAGTATCCGTATTATGGGAGTTAGCATTGTTTGAGATGAATTTACAAGAAAAATCGAACATATGTGGTTTTGGTCACGTCAGCGGGAAACCGAAGGTTATGAAGTTGATGTTCAAGATTCTGAAGGCTGTGACATGTTAACCTTGACGAGTACGTCCGTGTAGCACAGTCAGAGAGTCTTTTGATTGCTAGGAAAGAAGGTATAGCGTGCGTTGAAATTATTTACGAAGTTTTTTTTTTTTTTTTTTTTTTTTGATTAAGTATTGACGGCTGAAACACACACAACAAAGATCTGCAAGCTAAAGAGATGGTTTTCTCTTGAAAGTAATTCTTTAGTCTGAGCTTGGTGTGGTTTTGGTGTGCCTTCTTAAGGATTGAGAAGGTCGTTTGAACTAGAAAGTGAATCTATTTATCCCAATTTCAAGATGTTGTTCCGGATTCCTTGTATCAAAAGTCTCTTAACTCTGCGTTTAGTTATTTGAGTGTGTCCTCTAGATTCGGCGGTACAGAGAGGTTGCAACAATGATTTTTTTAGAGGGATAATAATATTTCGAAAACCTAAAACTTTAATATTTAATGACACTTTTTATTAACAAAATGTGTCACAAAAGGTAAAATATACGTACTGAGTACTCAAATTTTATATGGGTCATTGAAAATAAATTTTTTTCTACTGAACTTCTACTTGCACTTATTTAAGTGTGGAAAAACCAATAAAATTTCTGGTGACACTTCTTTTATCTGTGACACATTTTTAATTTCAAGGACTATTTTTTTCAATTTTAGTGGCATTATTTTTACTTTCAGTGGCTTTATGGCAATTTTTTTTGTAATGCATGGATCGTTTGACTATACGTATAGTTTTAAAAGATTTTATAAGTAAGTTTTGTTTGAGAAGATCAACTTTGAAAAAGGAAAGTGCACGGGGTGTTTATTTTATTTGGTTGAATTTTTTAGTTAACGCATGTAAATTTGGAAAATTTCAAAGCATAACTTATATTATCGATTTGAGCTTATAACTTATCTAGGTGATTAAGCCACTGTATCATATTTTGAATTTGAAAAATAAATATACACTTTTCTCAGGGATAAGTGTTTAAATGTATCCAAATTCTGCTTTTTCTTAAGTTGTGTATCGAAAAATTAATCACTCCTAAACAATGCAAAACTTACTAATCATACTATTATATACATCATTTATCATTTGTTTGGAGTTATTTACATAAATCGTCCTTGTGGTTAGGACCAAATTACAACGAAGGTCCTTACTTTCACTTAAAATTATTTGCATAACTCGTCCTTGTCGTTAGGGTCGGTCAGCGGTCGGTCGACACGTGTCACCACACGAGTGGTGCCGCGTGTCGGGTCGGTCGACAAAGGCGGATCGGGTCGACAAGCGGTAGGGTCGGGTTGCGCGTGGACCGATGAGGTGGTGCCACGTGGCGATGGTAATCAAAACCACCATTTGGCTCCATCGGGATCGAACCGGTGGGTTGTGTGGGAAGCAAAGCTTAGCCCGCTAAGATAGCTTCAGTTATAACTCCTAAATATATTACATAACCCTTTCTAAAATATAATAGCGATTGAAAATTATTAAAGGTTGATTTAGTTTTTGGCCTATCAATTTAAGGGGTTATATGGACTGTAAAAAAATAAATAAATATACCATCGGACTCGTTTTTTCGTGCTCTTTCCAATGGTATGCTCGGGGAATTTTTTAGACTTCGTTAGAACCTTGAAAAATGCGAAAACGTCGTCAAAAAATGCAAAAACGTCCTTTTCCGAGGTGCAAAGGAACTCGAAAAAATTCCCCGAGCATACCGCTGAACTCATTTTTTTGTGCTCTTTCCAATGGTATGCTCGGGTAATTTTTTCGACTTTCTTTGCACCTCGGAAAAGGACGTTTTCGCATTTTTGACGACGTTTCGCATTTTCAAGGTTCTAACGAAGTCTAAAAATTCCCGAGCATACCATTGGAAGAGCACGAAAAAACGAGTCCGATGGTATATTTATTTATTTTTACGATCCATATAACCCTTAAATTGATAGGCCAAAACTAAATTGAACCTTTTAATAATTTTGAATTGGGCTATTATATTTTAGAAAGGGTTATGTAATATATTTAGGAGTTATAATGAAGCTATGCTTAGCCAGATTGGCGGCTTTGCTTCCCACACAACCCACCGGTTCGATCCCGGGAGCCAAATGGTGGTTTTATTATCGCCGCGTGGCACCACCTCATTGGTCCACGTGGCAACCCGACCCGCCCGCTTGCCGACCCGATCCGCCTACTGACCCGACCCGACACGTGGCACCACTCGGTGGTGACACGTGTCGACCCGACCCGCCGACCGACCCGCCGACCGACCCTAACGACAAGGCGAGTTATGCAAATAATTTTAAGTGAAAGTAAGGACCGTTCAATTGGTCCTAACCACAAGGACGATTTATGTAAATAACTCCAAACAAATGATAAATGATGTATATAATAGTATGATTAGTAAGTTTTTGCTTTGTTTAGGAGGATTAATTTTTGATACACAACTTAAGAAAACAGCAGAACTTGGATACATTTAGAAACACTTATCCCTTTCTCAAATGCACATTTATGATTCATACATTGGACTTAAAATCATTTACCTCGTTTACAAAGACCGTTTGTTTGGACTATACACGAAATCTTACTAGAGCCCTACAATCGTCCAATTGTCAGTTTGTACCCCACCTCCACAATCTATAAAACACATTCAACTCAATTTCCCCACAGCCTCTCTTCATCGGCCACTTTTAAAGCCACATGAACAGGCTCCAAAAGCAACTATCGTGGCCCATCAAGAATCCACTTCTATGTCTTCACCCCAAAAAACACGCACTCACACTCTCCTATAAAAGCAAACCACCGTTGTAATAATAATAAACCACAACAAACAACAAGTTAAACAATCTTAAACAACCTCATAACCACCACTATCGCAGCTACTTCAGTCTTTTCAGCAGGCCTCACAACCATGTTGGATCGTAAACTTGATTTAGTCCGAGCCTATATAGTGGAAGCTTCTAGAAAGTCGTAGAATGGTATGGAAGCTTCTAGAACGACAAAGAATAATCCTAGAAAATATCCATAGATATGTCTAGAATATTGTAGCTAAATGTTATAGAAATATCTAGAATTAGGATAAGGATGATGATGTATTAGAAATGATCAAGATGATGTAGGAAGTATCTAGATAGTAGTAGAATATCCATGGAAATATCTCATCTCTAGAACATTCCATGGAGTAGTATAAATAGGTGTTGTGGTGATGCATTTGTAATAAAGCAAATCAAGCAAAGCTTAAGCAATCAATAATATTCCATACCTTTCACAAGTATTCCTCTTCCTAAATTTCACTTACAACCTCTTCATCAAATATAAGCCTAAAAGGCCTTGAGTTTCTAACAAATTGGTATCGAGCTAGAAGATCACGATGTCAAGCATGATGAACTTGTTCCAATATCCTCGTCTTACCAAAGACAACTATGGTAGTTGGTGCATTCGAATGAAGGCGTTACTCGGTTCACATGATGTATGGGAGATTGTAGAAAGGTGTTGAGAAAGTAGATGACGAAAGTTCCATGAATGCCGCCAAAGGGTGGAGTTGCAAAAGGCAAGAAAGAAGGATCAAAGTGCTTTACACTCATCTATCAATGTCTTGATGATGCGATGTTTGAGAAAGTTGCAAACGCAACTACTTCAAGGAAGCGTGGGAGATCCTTCAAAATGCTTTCAAAGGAATCGACAAGGTGAAAAGGTACGTCTTCAAACTCTTAGAGGAGAGTTCAAAAACTCCAAATGGAGGAATCGAAACCATTTCGGATTATTTCACTCGTGTCTTGACCATTTCAAATGAAATGAAGAGAAATGGTGAAAGCTTGAGTGACACAAGGGTGATAGAAAAGATTCTTCGCTCTTTGCCCCAAGCTTTGATTACATTGTCGTGGCCATAGAGGTCAAAAGACATAGACTCAATGACCATTGATCAACTCATGGGATCTTTACAAGCCCATGAAGAGAAGTTGAAGAAAAGAAGGGAAAGAACCCTTGGAGCAAGCTTTATACTCAAAGGTCTCTTTCAAAGAAAGAAAAGAACTTTCTACATGGAAAGGAGCAAGGGCGAGGGCGGTACTTTTCGAGGTCGTGGTGGTTTCAAGGCCGAGGGGCGAGGAAGAGGAAGAGAAGATGTCAACAAAGAAGATGAAAACCAATGGTCTTCATATCGAAGAGGTCGGGAGAAGCTTTCAATCTCAAAGAGGTAAGCCCCAAACACAATGTTACAACTGTCGTAAATATGGTCATTATGCCAATGAGTGTACTAGCTCAAGACAAGTGGAAGAAAAGCTAATCTTGTGGAGGTAGAAGGCGGAGATGAGCTTACCTTGCTAATGGCAAGACATGACGAACAAGAAGAGGATAGAGCCATGGCATATAGATTCATTGCAAGTAACCATATGACGGGTGAAGAAGACTTGTTCGTGGAGATGGAAGAAAGTAAAGGTAACGTCACCTTTGGAGACGAATCAAAGGCACCGGTG